>OX421863.1:14135543-14735543 GCA_949127965.1 Pandemis corylana
TTAGGCTTGTCGTTAATTTGTTTGTGTGTTAGTTTGTGTCATGAAACCATTTAAACCATCGCGGAAACGTCTTTAAATTCCGTCGTCAACAACCACTGACTGCCTAACCTAGCCTATTATCCTACTAAGCCAATGTAAATAATTTCTCCGTAAAGATTTGCCACTTTCAACATGAAACTACCGTGAGATTCAATCATAATTACACATAAACGAGCCTGGAGCGCTCGCCCCGGCGGCAGCGAAACGAACACGCAAAATAGTCCGAAACATGTCGAGCATCACTCGACTTTTTATACGTGAGTTATCCGTTTATGTGTAATTATAAATCATTTCTTTTATATTTTCAGTTTCAGCAGAAATTATAGACCAATTGAAAACTCGGCCAAACAATATGTTAGACCAAAAAAATATTGGGGCTTCAGTTTTTAGGCTTCAGTCCTACCGTGACGGTCGCTACAAATCACGTCGGACTGCAATTTGCATGATGGGCGACCTCTGACCGCAACGACAAGCGGCGGCGGACCCGGCGTCATCTGTCGCGGACGCCCGCGGGCGTGCGCCAGCGCATAAGGAACGGTGCACTCCTGTAGCGGGATCATCTAGAACCGTCCGTCGATCGACGGTGGTCCAACGCTCGGAATGGGTACGTATAATACATAAAGTTTGACATGCATGGGTTAAGATACATAATCGTTCAAAATATACATACATACATAGAGGTACATAAATCACGTATTTATCCCTTACGGGGTAGACAGAGCCTGTAACAGGACCCAAAGGCCACGTTTAGCATGATTGTGGGCGCGTAGGTGGAAGTGGAAAGGGGAACCCACTTTGCTTTACTTTGCTTTGGTTGGTTTGCATGTGTAACAGTTGTGCTCATTAAACTTTGATAATGAACCCGTAGAGGGTTCGAAACGCGTCAGTGCTTGAGTGGTGTAAGGGATAATTAAGTTTGTTGGATTTATGTGTGTTTTATTGGCAGTAGTGGAGGGGGGATTGCATGAACAACATATATATTTCACACAGGCCTGGTTATCTTGCACGTGAGTAGCGGAGTAGCAAGGTAAAATTTTTTGTTCATTGAAATGGACCTCCGCAAAGTAACGCCTGATTCAATAAAAAAAAGAGCAGTCAGAAGATCTAGATCTGCAGGAGATCTGCGCGGGCGCGTCTGTGCGCGAGGGCAGTGAGAAAGCCGTGTCCTTTACCCCCACCCCGCGCATTGACGGATAGCTCACATTATTGCGTCGCCGCGATCGCCCGTAATGAGATGCAATGTAGAGCAAGGCGGGACAGAGACGGCAAATTATATTAAAGTTTTACCTAAGCACGTCTTAACTGATTCTTGTGAAGTCTTTTAGCCACATTATTAAATTGTGTGCTAATTAGAAGTTGCTACGCCCTAACAGGGCAACAGCATGAACTGGTTTTGTAAAACATCTTGCTAATTACTTGGGGGGCGTCCATTAATTACGTGAGGTATTTAGGGGGGGGGGGGGGGGGGGTCGAGCCGAATCTTACTAAATCTCACTTGGGGGAGAAGGGGTCTTGGCAAATATCACGTAATTTTTTTTTGCAGAAAATGGTGTAAAACTGCGTGAATTAAGTTAAATTAAAGTTGAATGAAAATAGAAAACGTATCTTGAATAAAATATGACAAAATCTGACACAATTATATTCGTCTATAAATCCAATACTTTTATACCCAAAGTACAAGTTTTGAAAAATCTCACGTGAGATTGGGGTAGGGGGGAGGGGGTCGAGAAAAATCTTACGACATCTCACCAAGGGGGGAGAGGGGGTCAAAAATCCTTAAAAATGCCTCACGTAATTAATGGACGCCCCCTTAGTTAAAAATTATTTGCTGAAAAAACCATAATACTTCTGCTCATCTAAAGAAAGGCGTTACATGCTCTGGACGAATACGTCAAAGACTGCAGCAAGTATAGGTGGAGTGCGATCGTCCGAAAAATAACTGGTGAAGTCACGACGCTCTGCAATCAAGACTACGACCCAAGGAGTAGGGAAGGATGTTTCTGCAAGATCTTAAGTATTCCTAGTGTCGTTCGGCATTCTAAAAACTATTTCGTTTATTTATCACTCAGGATGTCTCATTTAGCAGTTTGGCAACATAGCTACGCTATCTATCTACACTATCAGCAACGAAGATCTATGGAATCGATGCCACCAAATCCCGATCAGGCAAGAGATCGCCCAACGGAAGTTGTGTGGATAGGGCATACCCTCCGAAGACCAGAGGACAACGCTGCCAGGGTCGCGTTCACGTGGAGGCCGCGCGGGAGCAGGCGGCGGGGCCGGCCGGCGCACACGTGGCAGCGCACCACCGACGCCGAGCTGCGGGCAGCCGGGCTGAGTTGGAGGGACGCGGAGCGAGAGGCACAAGATAGGAGCGGATGGAGACGTCTCACGAAGGCCCTCTGTACCACTGGGGTACCATAGGAGAGTAACAACAACAACAACAACATAGCTACGACATTGTTGCCATTTGGGATTCTTGAATCGGCAAAGAGAGCAAGACAACCCCCAATAGCTTGAGATCACGAACTAGGTTGCTATGCATTATTTGGCTCCCTCTGTTGCGTGCACTACTCTGAACCGTCATCAGTAACGATCGGACCGTTTCGCCTGTTATCTTTATCGTTCAAAATGCAAACATAATATTAAGTTCACATTCACAACTCATAGAAAATTACGAGGATGGTTAATTTAGACGTGGCCGGGAATGTCATTTATCATCATAAAATTTGACATTATTTACATAGTTTACGAGGGACCGACGTTTATGTACGGTAATCTCACGGTTAGCTGAAAATTAATGATGCTAGGCTAAAAGCCTGAGGCTGTACCAATCTAAGTCGGTGGTAAAAAAAGCAAAATTAAAAATTAAAAAAAACGCACGGCGAACGTAAATCGATCAAGACATACATACACGTGCACAAATCACGTCTTTATCCCTTACGGGGTAGACAGAGCCTAAGGTAGCAGGTACCTACAGGCCACATTTAGCAAGATTGTGGGCGTGTAGATGGAAAATGGAATCAAAATATTGATGGGTTGCTAGCCTCTTCGCCTATAACATGATTCCTAAGACTCGCCCATTCCCTCGATAAGCTTTTACCATCTGCACGGGTAGAGAAGCAACTGGTATATTCTATGTTTTTTCTTTTCTCCCAGACCAGCATGGAAGAATCATGAACAATTAATAAATTTTAAGCCAATAATTCCTTATATCATCTTGGAAAAGAGCATGATACTCTTCAAAGTGCTGAACCGATTTTCTCCAAACATGACAAAGAACCATCGCAAGGAAACTGGCTTTCGAATGAATAAAGTGCATCCAAATCTGTCCATCCGTCTAAGAGCTACAATGCCACAGACGAGACACACACACACACACAGAGACATCGATGTCAAACTTTTTGCGTCGGTAATTAAAAATTTGCCTTTCATTTTTTTTCGGTAACTCTTTCAGTCATACAAGCCCCTCCCCCCTCCCTACCCCCTAAGATTAAAAAAATGCATATAAAATTTCCACAATCAAAAATAAAGTTTATATCACGTCAATGTGACACGGTTCTAAGCATGCACATACTTCATGCTCCGACTGTTATCTGAGCGCCCTTTCCTATTCAACTTACGGACAGTTGGTTCAGCACTAATTTCCCCTTTAATCTAAACTCTAATAAAACAAGGGTATCATAAACCGAGCCAACAAATCAAGCCAATCGTGCGCAGACTTGGAGACGATCTCCAACAATTACTTAGAGGTCGTGATCAAAATATAGTCATAAATTGTTAAGAACGAGGGCGAGCCCAACTGATGACAATTATCTGCTACTAGCTTTTGCCCGCGGCTTCGCACGCGTGAACCATGAGCATTTCAAAGAACCTAGCAATTAAGCAAGCGAGCAACCAAACCTGCAAGCTTTCAAGCATACATGCAAGTATGCAAGCAGGCATGCAAGCCTTCAAGCATGTAAGTATGCAAGCAGGCATGCAAGCAGGCATGCAAGCAGGCATGCAAGCAGGCATGCAAGCAGGCATGCAAGCAGGCATGCAAGCAGGCATGCAAGCAGGCATGCAAGCAGGCATGCAAGCAGGCATGCAAGCAGGCATGCAAGCATGCAAGCAAGCGTGCAAGCAAGCATGCATGCAAGTAAGCACCCATGCAAGCAAGCATGCAAGCATGCATGCAAGCATGCATGCAAGCATGCATGCAAGCAGGCATGCAAGCAGGCAAGCAAGCATGCATGCAAGTAAGCACCCATGCAAGCAAGCATGCAAGCATGCATGCAAGCAAGCGTGCAAGCAAGCATGCATGCAAGTAAGCACACATGCAAGCAAGCATGCAAGTAAGCACCCATGCAAGCAAGCATGCAAGCATGCATGAAAGCAAGTATGCAATCAAGCATGCAAAGCAAGGACTCAAGCAAGCATGCAAGCCAGCCCCCGCATTGCCCCGATGCCTTAATTTTTCTGAACCTGTAAATATTGCAGGATTTTTATAAAACAAACCTAACCTAACCTATAGGGCTGTCCTAAAATACATCCTAAATAGCTTTTGCCCGCGACATCGTACGCGCTAAGATGTAAAATGAAAAAATAAGTTTTTTCCCGTTCCCGTGGAAATTTTGGGGAGTGCTTTCGGAGTACACTTAAAGCCTTTAAAGAAACACACGTTATAAATGTTAAGTCTCTTTCTTCCGCTGTTTCGTCTGGAAACCTAAAATCCGGTTTTTTCCCGTCCCTGTGGGCGTTTCGGAAAATCCTTTCTTAGTGTTCCCCTACACTCCCGAATAAACCTACGTGACAAATTTCAACTTTCCCCCGCTTTTCGTTTTTCCCGTTTCCGTAAGAATTTCGCCAAATAAAGCATTTCCCGAAATTCTTACGGGAACGAAGAAGAAGAATTTTGGGAAATTATCTCATAATGCTCCCCTACACTCCCCAAGGAACCCACTTGCCAAATTGCAGCTTTCTACGACCAGTAAAACGTAAAATCCTGTTTTTTTCCCGTTCCCGTGGGAATTTTGGAAAGTACTCTCTTAATGCTCCTCTACACTCCCGAAGCAACCTACATGCCGAATTTCAGCTTTCTGCGACCAGTAAAACGAAAAGTCCCGTTTTTCCCGTTCCCGTGGGAATTACGGGAAATCATTTTATAGTCCTCCCCTACACTCCCCAAGGGAACTTGAAGGCCAAATTTCAGTTTTATACGACCAGTAAAACAAAAAATCGATCCCGTAGAACTGAATATATAATTCCCGTTTTCTCCTTATCCCGTAGGAATTTCCAAAAATCCTTTCTTAACGGATGCCTACGTCATAACATCTACCTGCATGCCAAATTTCAGCCCGATCCGTCCAGTGGTTTAGGCTGTGCATATATAATTCCCGTTTTCTCCTTATCCCGTGGGAATTTCCAAAAATCCTTTCTTAGCGGATGCCTACGTCATAACATCTACCTGCATGCCAAATTTCAGCCCGATCCGTCCAGTGGTTTGGGCTGTGCATATATAATTCCCGTTTTCTCCTTATCCCGTGGGAATTTCCAAAAATCCTTTCTTAGCGGATGCCTACGTCATAACATCTACCTGCATGCCAAATTTCAGCCCGATCCGTCCAGTGGTTTGGGCTGTGCGTTGATAGATCACTATGTCAGTCAGTCAGTCAGTCAGTCAGTCACCTTTGAGTTTTATATATATAGATTACACATCCATCGCATAAAATTCATACAAATTAAACAGTTCACATCACCACCTACCCTCGGACAACCAGCAATCTTATCCCGATTAGACAAGCTCTAGAATTGACCAAATTAAAACAACCAGCAGTTTTCCAACCGCAAAATTAAAGATGTTAAGTCATTTAAAAACAATTGCTGATTTACCGTCTTGAAAATTGCTTGTGTGCTTTATTGCCAAGTTGCAAGAGGTGAAATGGCGTGGTAAATGGTTCTTGGTGTTCTAAAGTTGCGGTGTGGAATACGAGTCGGACAGTCAGTTGCGGTTTCTCGCGTAAAAAGCTCCTAAACGATTGCAAATTGACGTCTCGATAGCTATTTTCGCCGAAAGAGCTGATAAAATGCCCTTCCTGATAGTGTATAATATATGGCTTGACAAAACGGTTTTTTCATTAAACGAGAAAATGAAAAATGAAAATGATTTTTTTTTTAAATTGGCCGCCAAGGGCTCTTTTACATGTCTTTTTGAAACTACCAGCGCATTCGGAAAGACCATCATCATCATCATCATCATCATCATCAAGAAGAATGCGCCGCAAGAAACTTGGCAGGAAGTCATTTTTTCAAAATAAAATACAGTAAGAATACTTAAATTCTACTTAAATTAAATCTAAATATATATAACTCAAAGGTGACTGACTGACATAGTGATCTATCAACGCACAGCCCAAACCACTGGACGGATCGGGCTGAAATTTGGCATGCAGGTAGATGTTATGACGTAGGCATCCGCTAAGAAAGGATTTTGATCAATTCTACCCCCAAGGTGATAAAATAGGGGATGAAAGTTTGTATGAAACTTTGTCAATTTTAAACCGATCGGGCTGAGACTTTGCATGCATAAAGCTACTATGACGTAGGCATCCTCTAAGAACGGATTGCGTAATTTCTGCGGGTTAGCGATAAACGAATTCTATGCAGACGAAGTTGCGGGCAACAGCTAGTACATTTATAAAAGGGATGTGTGACCTATGTGTGCGTGTCGTGTTTAATACTTACCTTTGCGTCGATGGTAGAGTTTTTAACGTAATAGAAATACTCCCCTTATCATTTGCCTCTCGCAATAAGGTCCCCGAGCCTTAAATTATATTAATCTATAGTAGAGATGTATAAAGATAAGGAATAAAGATGAGGGTGAGCGCCATCTGTTGGTAAGTTTGCCGAATTGCTTGACCTTCTGGCTCTTCGCAGAGATGTTGGTCCTTTCTGCGTCCTTTGCCGGATTTACAATGGAGAGTGATCTGACGAACTTTGTAACCGTGTCTCAGCTGCCAAGTTTCATTATCGTACTTCTCGAAGGAATAGGCGGCTTCCATCGACATCACCTCGATGAATAGCGTTCCTCCCACTGTGCGTTTTAAACGGAGTTTCTTGCCCCGTACGTGTAAGACTTGGAATGGACTGGCGGCTCAGGTTATCCCAATTTGCTGTGCCATGTGGGACATGAAAAGGTGAGCGTACCACTTTTTACAAGGCAGGCAACGCACCAGCAGTCCTAATGGTACTGGAGGTGTCTATGAGCGGCGGTGATCACTTGACATCAGGTGAACCACATGCCCGTTTGTCGACTTTAATTAAGGACAAGTCCACTAATGCCTTGAAAAACAAGAACGTTTACAATATACCGTCGAAACCCATGTCCAATTAACGTAGAAAAAAACTGTCCAGATTGCTACCATCTTACAAACTTGCATCCGGCCATCCTGTGCTCCTAGCGTGGAGAGCAAGACTGTCATAATTATTGACACGAGGTATTCTACCTCAGCAACGCTACACTCTCTGGTTACGGATGACACGGGTGGTCCAACTGCTTGACGCCACCTTATTTAAAAATAAAATTTCTAAAGCGATTGTATAAAGAGTCGAACCCCACCTCTTATGGGCTCCTCAAAACAACAGGTCAAAGATACAGAAACTGCTTTGTATGGCGGCCATCTTGGAAAATGGCGGAACCGAAAAATAAAGTATGCCGTTGAAATCTGTGGCCTCAAAGAGCCCCGCTTGCAAAATTTCAATCGAATCGGAGTAAAAAAAAATTTGGCCGCCATTTTGAATCCGCCATCTTGGAAAAAAATTGTTTAGTCAGATTTCTACATGCATACATAGATCACATCTTTATCCCTTATGAGATAAACAGCGCCTAAGGTATCAAGCCCTAAAGGCCACGTTCAGCATGATTGTGGGCGTATAGGAGCCGCATCGCCTGTGACATGATTCCTAAAGATTTCAGCCAATTTTCTCGGGCTTTTACCACATACGCGGGAGAAGCAACTGGTAAATTTTACGTTACTTTTTGCTCCGGGACTAGCATAGAAGGGATAGTAAAACCTTGCAAAAATTGCATTAAAAGGATGGGCATCCATCATCATAAAATATCAGATCGCCCTACTTTTGAAATAACCCATCATTTATACCCTAATTCATGCCTTATAGGAGTTAACTGCGGATGCGGTGAAGGCCGCTTAACCCGCGCTGTGTGGCTGTCGGCACTGGATCACGATCACAATTTTCACACGATACTCTAAGGATGTAAAGGTTCAAGAAACACCAGGAAACTACGACTTTCTTAGCTCTATGTTAAAGTAAGATGACGCCTATTTAAAATACAAATGCGGCTTTATCGCACGAAAAACATAGTCATAATTTATTTATTTATTCATCAAACAATTTACACAGCATTACAGTAAAGACCAAAGCGCTAAAAAACACCTTACACACCTTTGGCCTCCTCTGCACCTTCCACCAAGTGAGATAGATGGCACTGGTCAGTTCGTAGTAAAAAAAAAACTTAATTTTAACAAGTATGCCATCAAATAATTTTATAACATAAAAATAATTTAAACCAAAGACGCTAATTTTAAGACAAGCTCGCTAAAAATAAAAAAGTAAAGCGTTTTCCATCTCTTTCTATCCCCGCTGGTTAATTTCATGATGGGTGTGTTTTGTCTCTGTTTGAAGGCTACATCTTCGTCGGGGGTGACGAGTTCATTTTTTTTAGTATTCTCCAATTCGAAAACCATTTCGAGGAAAACCATCAATTATCCGATTTATCTTGTCCGATTTCAAAAATACTTTATGATTGCAGATATTTTTGTAAAAGTACTTTGAACCTTTGTTTGACCGAACGAACGGATTTTTAGACAGAATCCAGCATCGAATGTTTGCCACAAAAATTAAAAAAAAAGTTTGGCTACGGCAACTGTCTCGTGTCACTGTCAAATCTACAAAACCATAGACAAAGCCGTTTTTTTTTATAGCCAGCCGAACGAAGGCGATTGGGATTCTGTCTAAATTCACGAATTATCAAACAGCGAAAAAATATTTATTATTAATTAACAAAGCTACGTAAAAGCATAATATTCAAATTAGTTGCTTGAAATAGTCCATTTTATCAAATAAAGGTGTTAAAAGCACAGCTTAAATAAAATGAACAATGCCAATTAACGCTAGCACTATTTTTACGCACCCGCGTATCTCAACACGCGCATGCGCTGAACGAGAGCAAATAGATGCAATTTGCAGCCTCATTTAGTACCTAACCTACGTTTATGGTTCGCGAATGTATGTTGGATCTAAGAATGCCCGGTGAGTAACACACACACACACACAAATCACGTCTTTATCCCTTACGGGGTAGACAGAGCCTAAGGTAACAAGACCTACAGGCCACGTTTAGCAAGACAGTGAGGGCGTAGAGGTGGAAAGTGGAATCAAAATAGTGATGGGTCGCTAGCCGCATCGCCTATAACATGATTCCTATGATTTTCGCCCATTCCCTCGATGGGTTTTTACCATTTGCGCGGGAAGAGAAGTAACTGGTTCATTCTATGTTTTTTCTTTGCTCCCAGCCCAGCATGCCCGGTGAGTAATAGCACAAAGAATACGTAAAATTCAATTGCGTTTATTTGACCGTTCCCAAATTAACTAATTGTTTCACAAAAGTTTTCAAAACATACCAAATCTATGTCAACTTCTTCAGTTTTACTGTATTATAAATCTACAAGGCTAAATGTGGTCTTGGTCGCGGTAAGGCAGTTACTGCTGTCTAATAGATCTTTTATTGAACAAAAAATATTTACCTTGCTACTCCGGTACTCACGTGCAAGATAACCATGCATGTACCAAACCTCTACTGCCACATAGAACTCATATAAATCCCACAAACTTAACTATCCCTTACCCCACACAAACCCTGACGCGTTTCGTTTCGATCTCTCTACGGGATCATTATCAAACTTTAATGAGCACAACTGCTACACATGCAAACTTGGGCAGTAGTGGAGGGAGTTGCATGAAAAACATATATATTTCACACAGTCTTGGTTATAGCGAGGTTAAGGTTAAAATGGACCTCCGCAAAGTAACGCTTGATTCAATGAAATATTTAAAAGATCCTTTATTATTGCGATGAACCTTGAGGATAAGCCATTGCTACATAAGCCATTGAAATAAGTCGGTATCCCAATTTCAACCGGGATAGTGGATGGTCGGTGCCCCCGAGTTGGAAAACTGTTTTAAATATTGACCAAACGGTGAGTGTGAGCGAACCTTTACGGAGTGACGTGATCAGTGTTGTGTGCTGCCCGACATTTGACAATAATAAAAATGACGATGAAAACGAGGGTAGTTGTGCGCCGCTGTCAGTTGCGTCGAACAGCCGCGGGAGCAGAGCGCTGGCGCGCAGTGTTCGTGTCGCTGCCGCCGGGGCGAGCGCTCTTGGAAAAAGGACTACGAAATAGTCCGAAACATGTCGAGCATCACTCGACTTTTTATACGTGAGTTATCCGTTTATGTGTAATAATGATTAAGTCTCACGGTAGTTTCATGTTGAAAACCTTGAGGAACTAAGTAATTAGGTATCTCGTAAACGTTCGGTGCTTTAACTGACAAATAAAAGCACAAACATTGTACAATAACACTTACTTTGAGAGCTATCTTTAGCACCAAAGCACAAAGGTCTGGAGGCGCATCGCGGGCCGGCCTTAAATATTCGCAGTCATAAAAGTCACAATAAATAACAATAATTTTCATACGACATTGTCAACCCGATATTTTACCTATTCGGAGAACACGGTTTTGTTCATTAATAAATAATAAAAGTTTTAACGGGGACATTACAGGGATAGACAATAAAGCGGCAAGCGTTGCGATAAATCGCCGTAACTAGCGTCCCGGGGTGCGCGGGCGCAGCCTGGTAGCATAAATTAGGCGACGCGCAGCTCTCTGTGCGCCGGAGGCTAAGGGTGCGATGGGGCTGAACTATAGTTATACTAATATTATAAAGAGGTAAATTCTGGCCTGGGAGTTAAGAAAAAACAGATGTACCAGTTGCTTCTCTTCCCGCGAAGGTAAAAGCCCATGGAGGGAATAGGTGAAATTCTTAGGAATCATGTTATAGGCGATGCAGTTAGGAACCCATCACTATATTGATTATTTTTTCCACCTACACCGTATAGGCTATACGCCTACAATCATGCTAAGGGCGTGGCCTTTAGGTTTTGTTACCTCAGGCTCTGTCTACCCCGTAAGGGATATAGACTTGATTTGTATGTATGTATGTATGTGCAGGTAGTCTAAAAATTCTTTTCGGTTGGTTTACTTTGAATAGTCGGCACTGTTAGTGTTTTTCAGATTTTTTTAATTATGGTCCATACCTCATTGATGTTCCAAGTGAACCGCTTCAAATGCAGTAGGCTTATTGTCTAACTCGCTCGCAATCGCCATCTTGTTCATTTTGACAGTTCATGTATGGGTTGACAATTGGCATCGGAATCAGCTAGCTGTCACATTCATACAAGAACTGTCAAAATGAAAACGATGGCGATTGCGAGAGAGTTAAAAATCAAAATGAAAAATCTTTGTAGTCCACCTGTTGATATATTCTGGAAGAGTTTTGAGGCGCTTTATATAACACAAGATAAATCTCATATTTTATTCGCTTTGTCAGGACCCCCCCCCCCCCCCATAAATTCAAGGGCGGATCCAGCTTTGGCGCCAGGAGGGGGTCACATAGTCGTGGTCAAGTCAAGAGCTTAAAATCTGTATGGTGACAAAATATATATATAAAATCATTATGTTCAATTAGTGGTCCACGTAAGTCCTGGAACCAGCTCAGGGGGGGAGGGGGCTTGACCCCCATGACCCCCCCCCCCCCTGGATCCGCCTTTGCATAAATTAGGTACAAAAGAAAGTACCTAATCGCAATTTTACATTTAGTAGGTACGTTACGTGTCTATTGTCAACGTACTAATACTACCTAGTTAATGTAGGCACGTAATAGTTTATATGTATATTATGTACTAGCTGTTGCCCGCGACTTCGTCCGCGTGTGTTTTTGTGATAATTACGGCTTTTCTCGATATCAAAATTATTATTATTATGACTATTAACTTCGTCACATGAACCACTGAAAGTATGTACGAAACTATACTTTTAGAATTACGTCATGAAAATAATAATTTGCGACACGGAATCTTGAAAAAAAATCAAGTGCAAACTGGTTAATGACTCATCACATTTATTTATGCTTTATTTTACAAATAGTTTTATTTATAGTTTTGTTTATAGTTTCTTTATTCAAAAAAGCTAAGTACAGTTTTAATTACATCACTATTAATTTCGCCAAACTATGACGCTTAATGGCGAATACTGCGCTCACTTTAACGATATTTGCACCCTGATTAATTTAAAAAATTAAATCTATTCTAACCAAATAATACATAAATGTTTACCTGTTTTTACCTTACAACTAACAATTCATTTACTAATCCGTTTTAATTAATATTTTGCGACTCAATTTTTTCTAGCAGAAGCTTTTTTAATTTATTTTCTTGGTTTAAGTAGGTACGTAATTACAGATTATTAACACTTATTATCATTCTACAAATTAATTACCTACAGGGGCCTTGCCATAGTTGCCATGATATCTTAATGCGATTCAGTTTAGGTTCGCTCGCTGTCAGATTTATACTAAAAGCACCAACTTTTCACAATAAAATTCTGACATGTTCGTAGCGCAGGCGTAAACGCGCCCTTTGATTTTGCTTTTTATAGGCAAAGGTACCAAGAACATACAGCCAAGCGTTTCACGCCGCCCTCATATTAATATCAGGTTTTCAAATAAGAGTGCGTTCAAAAACCGAACACGTTGTTAATAATGGCGCAATAAATAAAAACAAAAGTAACGGTATTGCATATTGAACTTTAGGTGTTAGGTAAAGAACACAATTTAGGACGCCAATTTAGGTTGATTTAGGATCGACAAAAATCTCTTCGTTGAAAAAATGCCTGTACAGCATGTAATTATTATATTAATGTTTTTTCAAAATTGACACGCTTTTCCGGCTATTATGTCTTATGTACATTTGTATCTATCTATTTTCTTCGTAGTATTATTTTGTTTGTAACTATTACCAACTACTTATACCGAGGAAGCTGATTTTCTTGAGTTCCGCTATTTTGTGCGTAATCACCTCAAAAATCAAATTTCAAGAAAACTGAGAAATCATATTTACCTGTATTAAATTGGAAGTATTATTTAACAATTTCAAAAGGTTACGCTTCATTGGTTTTTATTGTATAGGTGTATGAAGTTAATTAATTTTAAACACAAAACCCTCTTTTTTGCGCCTCTGGATGAGATTAAAAAAAAATGCTAAAACAGGTATTTCTTTATTTTTATTACTAAGTATTTATTCTGAGTTTCATGATTCTAGAACAATCTAATTTTCTTTTTTCATACAAACTTTAACCCCCCTTTTCACCCCCTTTTTCCAAAATTTTCCACAATTTCTGTAGCCTATATCCTATTCTGAATTTATTGGAATCGATGTGCTGACTCCACGGCACCCCTGTTCAGTAAAATAAAATAATTACATTAGTTTGGTGGCAATAACAATAATTCAGACCGTGAGCACGGGAGATCGCCTTAAGTTTCACAGATCGCCAGATATGGCCCTAACTTACACAGTCATACAGCCTCGTTTGGTTGACAAACATTTGGGCCAGGCGCCGGGGTTGACGACCTCTGAAAAAAAAGTGAATACGAGTACATTTCATGAGAAAAGGAGTTGCGTTCAATAAGAGGCATGCGGTAGAAAAGGTTTTTATGAATTAATTAAATTGATCAATTTCCGTTTTTACGTTCCATTATACGTTTGTAAAATTTGGAAGCGTTCATTATCACATTCTATTAATCAAAATGATAGGGATAAACAACATAAGTCAAATAAATCTGCGGTTCAATAATGTAGGTACTTAAGATACTAAAGAACAAGGCTCGTTATATTTAATGTCATGGAATTCCATCGAATTCAGTATAGCTTTAAAAAATAAACAGTAAACGCAGGAAGTTCCGTATAAAACACCGTGTGACAGCTTTAATTTAAAGCCAAACCCTAATTATTATAAAATCAAAACAGCTCCAAGTTATGACAACGACCTAAATCAAACATTTATCTCCTAATCTAACTCCAATCAAATGTACGACACATTAACAGAACCGAGCGCCCCGCGAAGATAATAAATGGGCATAATAACAGGAATCCTTTGCCTCGAAAACGAGCATAGAAAAAAAAACGTTGTCTATGGAATTCGAAACGCGCGCGTAAGACGTTCCATATTTAAATTGAAATTTTATATGCGTTATTGTGGTTCCGTTTTGTCAAGTTGTTTATTTGATCTATTTATCGTAAATATGGCGTCTTACGGGCGTCTCGGGGTTCGGTGATTTTATTGTGACAGCTGTGACAAATACAATCTTTTGTGAGTTTTATTGTTTTTAATTTTATTTACTCTCGTGTTAGCGAAGCTTATGAAATTCAAGTCGATATGAAATGTCCATGTCTGCATTTTTTATTAAGAAATTTAAAATTGAATTCATTTGAAAACATTATATTTTGCGTTTACTTTTGCGTTTACCAACATTAGCCACTTTTTTTAGAAACAAATGACTACTTTTTTAAACTCGACCACAAGTATTTTACCACAAGCATAACAAAAAATAATACCTAAGTATTGTCATATTCGTAATAATTGTCATTACTAAGGGAACTTACTATATTAATTACGGTTTCCAACATGTGCTCATATAATCAGACACAGTGGAAAGTGTATTTTTAAATTTAATTGGAAATATCAAGATCGTTTCTTACCTAAGTGGACATTCACGACCCAACTCACACAATCAGATCAACAAGAACCCAATTATCACCAACAACCGTATTAAGGCTAATAATTATAAACACCCCGCCAGCGCCTGGTCGCTCCTCCATCACGAATTCCCCACCAGCTCAACGGCCACATAACTCCAAAGAAACATCTCATTTATCCAAAAACACAGTTTAAATATTTAACTCCCACCGAAAACTCATTAACCCGAGATCACGCGATAAACCAAAACGGACCATTAAAATTTAAAACACATTATTAAAGAAAAATCGATACCAAAACGACTAATCAAAGCACTCGATTCGTCACGTTGTGATCGATTACGCACTCCAATTAATCGATACAACTTTATAGGTGTATAATTATATAATAATAAAGCTATTCGCATTATAACTAAGGAATAATTATTGATCTAATAAACGCGGCACCTCTCATGTTTTAAGGCGTTATTACTGTAACGTCTTCATTCGCTTTCACGTGGTGATTGACTCATCGACTATCGATGAATTCGGCCACGAAAAGAAAATCAATCATGAATTTATAACACACTTATTAATGTCTGTTTGCTTAATGGGAAATGAATTACGAGGCGAGAAAGAGTGAACGGGTTTAATTTAAAATTTAAACGCTGACAATAAATTTTAATGACATGTAATATCGACAAATCTAATGCGAGCATCGGGGGCGCGGGCAGGCCTAGCGGTCGCCGCACTATTAAACGTATAATGACGGTGATTAACCCCAGATTAGGTTAACATTAGCTCGTGCGGTACTCGCTCAAAAAACACCTTTCGAACTATTTTAAAACTCGAACGTCGAACGCGGAGGCGACGGGTTCACACGCTCGCTCGACTTTCATCAAATATTTTTTCACTCAATATTGCAATCGATTACAATTAAACGTATGGATGTTACCGTTCCGAGCCCACGTTCAGTTTTTACGCGGGTATTTGGAACGTTTATAGAACAGCACAGTACATTAGTGTAATCGAATAGTTCGAACGTGAGTTTCGATACCATTTTAATTTAAACGGTACCGCAAATTTTTCTCGTTAAAAAATAGTGAGAGCAGTTAAAAACGGCTGAAGAACGTGAAACGATTGTGCCGAGCGACCCAGCTCCAACAGAGATCATTAACGTATCAATCCAATCCGTTGCGTTACCATTCACCATAAAACTCAATAATTAAATATTTATTCGGTTCCATTACAATCCAAATCGAACTATTACACAGAATCGATTGGACACCGTGGCAATGTTCAAATTGTTCACAATAAATGATAAAGCCCCGTGAAATACATTTGACAAACGACCGAAGAGAAAATCTATATTTACCTATACCATTAATTTATTATAATCGATAATCGTTATATATAATTGAAAGCGTTTATCGGGTCGGTATTGTACGGAGCTATGTTCCCTTAACCCACTCGTGAGCGATACGAATCGATTCTTCTATCGATTCTTGGATATATCGATAGTTCGGTTTGTCACGCGATAGAGCGGGCGATCGAGCGAGATAACGAAAGGGTATTTTTCACACACTCTTGAAGAAATAATCTAAATTGTAGAGTAAATGTTGCTACCGTTACGTTACATATTCCTAGGCTAAGGCTATCTCCCGTATAAACGAGCCTAATTAACTAAGGCAAAGACGCATTGCCGCGGCTATTAAATTAAATGATCTGCATAAAGACTACCTGCGATCCAACATTAGTCAAAGGGTAACCAAAGGTTTTTATTTACTTAAAACTGCACATTACCGAGTTTTGCAAGTCCCAATCCTTTGAACTAAGACTATTCCAATGGTAAATTACATTATAAACGGCTTTCAGAATACATGAAAAGTTTAACTTTACAAAACCAGTTAACCGTTACACTACACCAGTTGATTCGGTCTTTTTTACGTGGCATAGACAACAGACAATCAAAAATTTCCGGCATGACAGACATTAAATCTTAGGCCTCTAGGTTGGCAACACAAAAAAAGGTTTTGTCTATGGGCGTCATAACAATATTACGTCTGCCCTGATTGTTCAGTTCAGTTCCCTTTTATGTTCCATTAAAAATGGAAAACGTATCATAAAAGCAACAAGCGGACCCTCGAATACTCCCAAATATCATTGAATGTAACACGTGTATGGAAGCCACAGTTTAACAGATAAAGCAAACCGTATGAGACTGAAGACGTCAAATGCTTAACGCAATTATGACAATTAACGGGTCGTCTCTAATCCACGTATCCGAGGTTACACATTAGGTTTGGCGTCCGTTAGATATAGCCTTTATATGGACGATTTTACATACATAATTCAGAATAAAAAAATACAATTGGGCGTTTTGTTACTTTAAGGGCATGTTTCAGCTGTCTTTATTACGTTCCTGATACCTTAAGTATCAAGTATATGTGATGCCGTCTCTGTTTATTTCTGCAAAATAAAATGTGTCAGGAACTTGAAAGAGAGGGGTGACGCTGGTTTTAAGTAATCAAATTGTAGCAACAGTCAGTAGGACTTTGCAATTCAGTGCATAGTAAGTAAGTAAGTAAATGCTTTATTGTACAAATATAGAGAAGTAGAGACAAATCACAAAAAAAGACCTTAAATATATGCACAAAGGCGAACTTATCCCTATAAGGGATCTCTACCAGTTAACCTTTGAGTAAATGAGAGGAGCATTAAGCGACCAAGACAGTGCTTTATAATTTTTATGACAGTCCCTCCATCAGGAAAAAGCAATAAAGCTGATTGTCTAATTGACTTGTGAATGGAAATAGGCTTTGATGCCGTACAAATGACATTGAACCTTAGGGTGGTAAAGGACCTTCTTGACTTTTTTTTTATTACAGACCAGGGCTACTTTTATGTAAAACTACAGTGATATCTCACTGATATGTTTCATTATTAAAATACGACACGTGCATGACACAAGTTGGCGAAACGACGGATTGGTTCGAAACATGTCGGATCCGTATATCCTGTTGAAACAGTGCTACAGTTTACTAACCTTAATAGCGTTGAGGTGAACTTTACCTAAAAATTACGGATTTAAAAAGAGCTTACTAAACTCTTAACAAGAGGTGTAAAACATGGTTTAGGAAACGATCGAGCAAACAAAGTAATGTTCTAATTGCTCTAATCCGCTGCGCCCGGATTGGGCATAATGGTTTCATCATCATTTCTCGAGTTAGTATGTTACTTCAAATATTTGCGTTCCAAGAACACTGATTTAGACGAAACTATGAGAATTTTAGAGCTTTTTTTTAATGTAATAGGCCTGGCCTTATTCTCGATCAATAAAACTGTGAGGCAATTTGGCGACATTAAAATAATTCGCATAATAGTCAGAAAGGACAATCGACACCTCGCAATTTCGACACATTTTCATACGCCTTTCTAAGCCCCTAATCGTTCGAATAGATTGAGTGTTTATTAAATAAAGTGCATCGTCAACCGTGAAGGGGAATTAAACAATCACGGCGCGCGGCCATAAACAAACGAGTTACAGCGGGCAACACTGGCTATATCAATTAAAAAATTATCACCAATTACCTCGCCGCGGGTCGTCAAACAATGTTCGAAATTTGAATATTAATCGACGGATAATTTTATAAGAATCGATTAATCGAATCGTTTCAAATCGCTCGCCGCCCGATTATAAAGTGTACGTCTTAATTGTGCGACATCTACCGGTGGATCTTTGGAAGTCATTTATCGTAAGGAGTCCCTTAATTAGTACGTATCCCGTGCCGAGTCGATAGCATCGCCGCCTCACCTATTCCTTATTTAAACTACGCTCCGCTGCACCGCGTCCCGTTTTGTCAAGGGCGTTCGTTCCCGAGTGGGAGCAGGACGGGAGCATGTTCGGGCGCGATTGCGATCACGCGAGGCGCCGGCACCCGACGGTCCTAATGCGTGTTTTAAATGTTTACTAATGAACACGATTATTTAAAGTGACATTTTCGGATTTCTCCGCGGCCATTACAAATACTCGACGCTCTCGGCTATCTTATAAGGTGAATTAAAATACAGTGATTACTATCCATCTATCTCCGTTCGGTGTCGGCATTCTTATAGTTTGTTGTTGCCACGACGAACTTTGACACCGAACGGATGGGAATGTTTCGTCTCGTGTTGTCACTTAATAAACTTGATGGGTTCGAATCACCATACGGATGGACGAGGCTTAAGTAGGGCCGAATGGTTATTGAAAATTTAGATTTGACTCTGACCGTGTAAAGGTAATGTTGATAGGCCGGAGAATGGGCTCGCGCATTGATTCTCTTAATATAATCTACAAGGTATGCCTAATGTGTTTCAATGGGGACTATCGTTTCTTTGCTCACCAGTTGGCGCCACTGTTGACTAAGGTCCAGAGGTATAGCAGTCAAAGGCGACTTTATAAGATCGGCGCCGAAACAATTTCGAATTTTGAATCTCATTACATTTATTAATATTAATTATAAATAACCGAGTAGCTATGCCGCAATGTTGCGCAGTTACGTACTGTTCGGAAAAAAAATCTTCATTCCGCTTTCAAAGCGTTCACATTCATCGCCAAATAATTCATATTTGCGATAATTTCACGAAGGAGATCACTTTTCCACAGGTTAATGAAAGAAATTGTAATTTATGTCACGAAGCCCGCCAAAATCAGTGAAAAATGAATGTTATTGGACCTCACGCGACACTAGCGCCTCTAGTGGCAAATTCACACGCGATAGCCCCCATTTAAAAACAATCGACGATATAAAGCCGGGTATCGCGTGTGAATTTGCCACCAGAGGCGCTAGTGTCGCGTGAGGTAACATTCACTTTTCACTGGTTTTGGCGGGCTTCTCGACATAAATTATAATTTCTTTCATTTACCTGTTGAAAAGTGGTCTTCGTGAAATTATCGGAAATATGGATTATTTGGCGATGAATGTGAGCGCTTTGAGAGCGGATTTTTTTCGAATAAAACAGAATTGCACAACATTACGGCATAGCTACACGATACGATGACAGTTATTTATAATTAATAAACTTAACGAGATTCAAAGTTTAAAACTTTGTTTCGGCGCCGATCTTATAAAGTCGCCTTTGACAGCTCTACCTCTGGACCTTAGTCAACAGTGGCGCCAACTGGTGAGCAGAGAAACGATGGTCCCCATTGTATATGTTACGTAACCAAAAATCTTAGTCAAAAATAAAATGTAATAAAAAGTAAAACCATAGAGAGGAAAAACGAAATGAAGATTAACCTACTTTAAAAAGGAAGGATATATTAATGTTAGTACGTATTTCTATAAAATATCTTTGTCATACTTAAACCCCAAATTGGTTTAGTCCCATTTTTTAAGGATTTTGAGGATAATGTTCCCGAGTTGTTCCCGTTAATTTTCTCCAATTATCAATGCAATTACTTCCATGCTGGTCTAAGAGCAAAGAAAAAACATAGAATGTGCCAGTTGCTTCTCTTCCCGCGCAGACGGTAAAAGCTCATCGAGGGAATGGGCGAAAATCATAGGAATCATGTTATACGCGATGCGGTTAGCAACCAATCACTATTTTGATTCAATTTTCCACTTATACGGTCACAATCTTGCTAAACGTGGCATAAAGATGTGACTTGTGTATATATGTAAACTATACTAACTATAATGCAGAAAAAAACGAAATATAAGCACTTCTCACGTTCAATAGTTTATTGCCTGACATATTTTTATCTTAAAGCAAAACGAACTGCACTCAAAATAACAAAAAATATGTCCTAAAACATAATCCTAAGCTCTACAAGATTGAGATAATAATTTTCGCAACATACCAACGATATCAATATTTTTTTATCATACGTATAGAAAAACAACTAATGAATGTCATATTTACGAGTCTATAATGTTATCGGATGCAAAACACTGACATATTTCAACGGAGTGGTGTCTCGGCTGACATTAGCAGACTAATTTAACTTCTATTTCTCCATTTTCCCCTACATTCGGCACCCGGATCTGCCCTGGTAAATATCAATCTGCTAATTATTTTTAGGGTTCTCCGGGTTTCTTTTTTTTACTTTTTCAAAAATGTATACAATTGCTATTATAGTTACTTTTTTTAAATATTTACCATAGAAGCATTTCAAATGCAAGAAACCAAATATTGACACTTAATTAAAAAAATATTTTTTTAAAAGAAGTAATTACCGTCTCCAATTATGTTTTTTAAACTGATTTCGATAAATATGGAAAAAGAATGTGGAATAAACTAAGGAGTACTTAAAACCTTTCAAATAAAAAATATGTTTTCAAATCTGACTGCAGGTCGAAACGAATTATCGATAAACCTATACTGAAAAATATATGCAGACAAATACAGAACCTTCTTTTGAAATTGGATTAAAAGCTTTCCTTTTCATTTAATTTCATAGAATTTACCAGTTGCTTCTCTTCCCGCGCAGATTGTAAAACCCCATTGAGGGGATGAGCGAAAGTCTTAGGACTCATGTTATAGGCGATGCGGCTTGCAACCCATCACTATTTCGATTTCCCTTTCCACCTATACGCCCTTAATCAAGCTAAACGTGGCCTTAAGGTTTAGTTTTAATTTTTTTTTTTAAAAAAAGCTTGGAAACCTTAACACTTTTTAAATTCGATCGCACTTGATCGCAATGACGTAATTGATGATATACCTAAATACTCGTAGATGTAGCGAGCGGTTGTTAGATATTTGATATTGTATGAAACTTCTGACATCATATTATGGTGTTCAGTTCTAACATAGATAAATGTATACTAGTTAGATGAGTTCTTGGTGATGTCACGCACCGTGCGGCCCCAAACGTCATTTTAACTGTCAATTCGGGTTTCTAAGAGCTAAAGACCTCCTAATTCAAAACTCTAAAAAAATTATGGTATTTTCACACATCGCTACCTTGGGGCTCAATTGTCGTAAACGCCATTTTGACGAAAATGAGATTTAAATGCAGTCTTGCTCAGTTTTTTTTTCTCTATCGATCTGTGTATTTAAAATTCTCCAAATCCCGAAAAAATATCGTATACAACCTCAATTTTCTGTTACTCTAAACAAGAAATTTAAAAAAACGAGCTATAAAAGCCAGCTACTCGGAGTGTGAAAAATGCAAAGGTATTATTGACCCTAAATCAAGATTTATAATTGGCATAAAGGACATTGCTTATCAAACTTGGCGTATACGACCTTAACGATTTCTGAAAATTGAACAAAGTTTATTATACAACCTGCAATTACGTTTCATTTTTAAGATGTATAAGCCACCACTAAACCATTGTGGTGAATACGACCTGAGTTATTTCCAATAACAGAATAAAGTTTGGTGTACGGCCTGCAGTAGCGTTTCATTTCATGGCAATAAACGCCAGCCAAAAATAAATTTGGAGTAAAAAGAGCGTTAAACACATAACTTTTATAAAATAGATTGTTTTTGATTGAAAGAGATTAGAAGTATTAAATGCCCTATTCTTGTTGCTACTTTTATTTTTTATCGTTTTATGTGTTACTTGAACAATATTTTTAATAATAACAACGATATTTGTGTTTTTTTTCGTTGGCATTGATTTTTTCCCTTCAGCGATATATTTTTTTTCTATACAAATTTTTTGTTACTACCAAACCCTCCAATCTTTTTAATATGAATGGACTTTGAAAGTTAAATACGATTCTCAAACTGATTTGGTTTATACCTACCTTATCATCGTTATCGCAGTAAAGTAGTTTTGGGTGTATATAGATGATTTATATTTTTACAGTAAAGTACCTAACCAAAAACAGAAAACCGGCGACTAACACCTTTGGTTTTTTCAATAAATCGTAATAGCTGACTTTTACGTCCTAAGTAGCATGTACAGCAACTATTATTTTGGTCATAAGCGTCATGTTGTTTTGGTTTTAAGAAGCGTATACGCCATCTACTTTCTTTGTTATGGGTTCTATCTTAAATATTATGAATTCATATTGTTCTACTCATAATTTTAAGAACTTTCATCCTACGAAGCTTCTTTATAACTATTAAAACAAAAGAGTTAAATTTTTTTTTCGTTTTTCTTTTTAGTTTTTTGGCTCTCCTGAAAAGTCGACTTTTGGCTTATACGACAATTGAGCCCCAAGGTAGCGACATGTGCTTTCAAAAATCGGGCCTCAGGTCGTAGGTCGTCTTAGGAATCATGTTATAGGGGACCCATCTCAACCCATCACTATTTTCATTCCCCTTTCGGCTATACACCACACACACTAAAAGTGGCCTTTAAGTATTGTTGACTAAGGAAAAATAAAGTACTATCAAATGAATCAAGAATTTTTATTTCTTGATTTTTATGTTTTACTTTCACGGTTTTACCGTTAGAAATTAAATTTCTAAATGTCAGTGAAAATTAGAACACATAGAAAAATCTCTCAATCACTCCGTGACGCGTGCTACACCAACCATAGCAGATTGGCAGTATCGAATTTTTCTACCTGTTACTTAGCTGTCACATGACCTTTGTTACTATGCGAATTTTTGTCGCTAAGCGTCATCTGTTTGAATGATGTGTCTGTACGACACAATTACAAACTCCCGTGGAACTACTGGTCACCAGGGACGAGAGAAGGCGCTGTTTTTCAAACGTGGTTAGTATGTGTGTGTGTTAAAACTAGAAAATCGCAGAACCCACACGCAAGCGCGCTTCTCCTACTCGCAAACTGTCGAGCTCCAAAATTTCGGAGCGGCACAATAAATAATAATAAAGCTAATGTATGCAAATCCGTCGATACGTAGGCGACCGCCGACCAATAAAACGGCGGGTGGCGGGTTAGGCGGCGAGCTGGGCCACTTCAAAATGGCGCGCCCTCTGACTTTAGCTTGGACTATGGCTATGTAAATACCGTAAGGAAATACTGATAAACCGATCTGAGTCTCAGTGTACAATTCTTGTTAAAAACGCTCAGGCACCCGATTTTTGAAAGCACATATATGTGAAAATACCACTCGAAAGTGGTGAAAAAGTGTGCTGAATTTGAAATACGAGTAGAATAGAAGACAATCACGGCTCTCATTAATCTAGTGAGCTAGTCAATAATTTGATAAGAGCCGCAGTTTTGGAGATATGAGATGATTTATATTTTAAGTTGATTTAATTTAAAAAGTAAACATAAAAAATTCTTGATTCTCTTCTCTCGTCCCTGGTGAGCAGTAGATGTTCCACGGGAGTTTGTAATTGTGTCGTACAGACACATCATTCAAACAGATGACGCTTAGCGACAAAATCGCATAGTAACAAGGTCACGTGACAGGTAGTAACAGGGTAGAAAAATTCGAAGACTACCCACCTGCTATGGGTGGTGTAGGGGTATATCACGCATCACGGAATGACGAGGATCTGGGTTCGATTCCCGGCCATAGCTTTACTTTTTGGATTTTTCTATGTGTTCTAATTTTCAGTGATATTTAGTTTGATTTATACCACTTTCGAGTGGTTTTTTCGAGTGATGTGCTTTCAAGAATCGGGCCCCAGGGGTCCAATTTCTCACCACTTCCGAATGGCACTTTACACTAAGAACCACGTTAATGTTATGTGAGCAGAGATCGGACAAATTTGCGTCATTGCTCGCAATAATGTGGACATGACTCCAAAATTAATCAAATATGTAATCATTTAATTAATTTCTTACTTGACTTACATTTTAATTCCTAGTCAATAAATACAAAAGTTTCTTAAGGTATAGATTTATTAAAGAAAATAATCAGTATTTTTTCCAAATTTTCTGCAGTCAGTCTATTTTTTTTTACATCAAAAATATACTTAAGTGCTGAAAAACTCCGCTCGCACTCCACTGATGTTAATGGGGCAAACTTAACAACTGCCACTTTAATTAACATTTTGCTAATAATTTTATGCATGTGTAATTTTTTTATCTCCGGGAGTTCAAATTTTATTTCGAGAAATTAATTAAATGATTAATTTTTGAGTCATGCCCACTTTATTGCGAGCAATGACGCAAATTTGTCCGATCTCTGGTTATAAGTATCATCAACATTGTATGAGTAAATATATATGTCGTAGGTACGTTTGCTGTGGCTAGTGCATTCCACTGGGTCAAGGCAGCCTGACACACATCATTCTGATATGATTATCGTCATTACACCATTCGTATTATAGTGCAATTACGACTCCGCTGTGGATTGGCTCGTTCAAGACGGCTAGCGTAAGTAAGTAAATGCTTTATTGTCTGGGAGCAAAGAAAACCAGAATGTACCAGTTGCTTCTCTTCCCGAAGATAGTAAAAGCTCATCGAAGGAATGGGTGAAATTCAAAGGAATCATGTGGGGCGGAATTATCATGGCAAAAATAAAGTTGGAACGTTAACTTTTATATACTTTTCCAGATATCGATTTTATTCTCCTATATTACGGTTAAGTTTTTTTTTTAAGTAACTTCTAATGTTATAATTTTTTTGCTTAGGTATAGGATTTGGAGTTTCTTGTGGTGTCTAACAAAGACACGAAGATGCTCTCCGTAAATATAACTTATCTATGGTCGATAAAATTTAAGGTTCTATACATTGACGTTTGATTTTTGCCATGAAAATTCCGCCCTCCAGTTATTGAGCGTCTTCCAAAAAAGTCCACATGTAGGTATGTAAATTTTTTCGAGAATTTAAATACTTTCAACATGAAACTACCGTGAGACTCACTCATAATCACTACATAGTATAAAACAAAGTCGCTTTCTCTGTCCCTATGTCCCTATGTATGCTTATATCTTCAAAACTACACAACGGATATTGATGCGGTTTTTTTATAGATAAAGTGATTCAAGAGGAAGGTTTTTATGTATAATTCTACGCAGACGATGTCGCGGGCAGAAGCTAGTTACACATAAACGGATAACTCACGTATAAAAGTCGAGTGAAAGTGAGTGAGTAAAATTTAAGTATTTTGAGTTTTTCTTATTCAGAATCGTTTAGGTACCCTATCGATTCTCATGCAAAAAAACATGTCCCTGATTTTACTATGGATATTTTTATCCGGTTTGTCGTCCATACATACCTATATAAAAAAGTGACGAACTGGAATGGAAATTTTGGGACATATTTTTTCTTGTATCGATAGGGTAAACGATTCTAAGTAAACCCTAAAATGGTTAAATTCTGGAAAAAATGATCATGTGGCCTTTTTTTTGAAAACGCTCTATTGGGCGATGCGGCAACCCTCCCATCACTATTTAGATTCCCTTTTCCACCTATACGCCCACAATAACGCTAAACGTGGCCTTTAGGTCTTGTTACCCTAGGCATTGTCAACCCGAGAGGAATAAAAACGTGATTAATGTTTACATCTATCTTTATAAGAGGAGGGGGGTTTGTACCAGTAAAACCGTCATTTTCGGTAATTGTTTTTTATTTAATTGCTTAATATCACAAACCAAAACACTTATTTATTAATTTTTTGAGACACTTATTTTAATCGTTTAGTACCGCAGACTCAAATACGCGACGATGTTCTCGAGTCGAGAGCTGAAGAACGAATCATCCGCTTGGGCTGCGTCGGCTATTTATAAACTCGTCGAGTGACGTCACGACAGGCTGTTGTTTACGCCCGACCCAGCTGCGCGCGGTAGCAGGTGGCTTGATGCTTACCTCAGCAAATCGGTTGCCGAGGGTTTTCTGTCGTTCGCGCCGATACGGCCATTCTGCTACAAGACGCGTCCCTGCGTCTATTTATTGCAAGCTGTAAGAAAAAGAGAAACACAGAAACACAGACACACAAACGTTAATAAGTATCTACGCGCATAGAACTACTCGTAGTTGCATTTCTTGTCAGACCTCAAAGCCTCAGCGCTTATTTTGGCCCTATTTTCTCGTATATGTGACCTCAAAGCCTCAGCGCTTATTTTGGCCCTATTTTCTCGTATATTTGACCTCAAAGCCTCAGCGCTTATTTTGGCCCTATTTTCTCGTATAGTTGACCTCAAAGCCTCAGCGCTTATTTTGGCCCTATTTTCTCGTATATTTGACCTCAAAGCCTCAGCGCTTATTTTGGCCCTATTTTCTCGTATAGTTGACCTCAAAGCCTCAGCGCTTATTTTGGCCACTTTTTCACGTACATTTAACCTCATAGCCTCCGCGCTAATTTTGGTTTAATGACACGTAAAAAAAAAGTGAAAAATACACCACGTGAAAACAACAATGTTATTAAAACACAAGTAAATAAAAAGAAAAGAAAGTAACAGTTGTTACCAACACTGTTATAAGATATCTTCGTCAGATTGTCTTGTCTCGAATGATTCGCTTCTATTCATTGCCGATACGGCACATCACATTGTGTTCTAGATTTCGGAGTACTTCGTAAGTGCCCATCACAGACTTTTCTGGGTGGACCACGCTTGTTAATCCTTTGTTGTAACGTGCTTTGTTTTCTCAGCCTGCTCGGTCATTCTTTCTAACACAGCTTCTAGATTTACACGTTCATTTTCTTCATTAATAATATTGAGGAGCTCTGAGGGAACACATCCTTTTCTACCAGTTAGCAATCCATTTGGTGTTTGTCCCATTAGCTCTACTTGTGTATCCGGCACGCTGATGTAGTTCAATACCACACTGATCACAAAATGCCTTGTAATTAGAGACAAAAAGCACCTTCATCGTTCACCGTCAACTATAGTGAGCTTTGGAGCACCAAATAGGAAAACGGTTTCTTTAAGATGTTGCATAGCACTTGTTTGGTTCTTGCTTCTAGAATGTTGCAACATTACAAATTGTTGTGGAAGCGTCTATGGCTACGAAGACGAACTCTTTTTGTGTACTCGTAGCTGAGCCACTTAAATATTTTATTGAATCAGGCGTTACTTTGCAGAGGTCCATTTCAATGCACAAAAATTTTACCTTGCTACTCCGCTACTCAACTCACTGAGCCACTTAGTTTACTTAAAATGTCGATGTGGAGAGCGTGGAACGGTTCTGATATCTTTTCAATTGGATGCAAACGACTTTGCAAAGCTTCAGACGTCCCTTTCATTGTTTTACACACTACACAGTGCTCAACAAAGTACCTGAGAGTTGTAGACATTTTTGGAAACCAAAAATTCTCTTTAAGTTTCGCTAGCGTCTTCTTCCAGCCCATGTGCTCAAGTGCCTCGTGGTAGGTATTAATTACGCTCCACTGGTAAGATTAACGCAAGAGGTACCGTTCATTGTTGGCGTTGGTTCGGCCCCTCTTCTGATATAAGAGGAGGGGGGTTTGTACCAGTAAAACCGTCATTTTCGGTAATTGTTTTTTATTTAATTGCTTAATATCACAAACCAAAACACTTATTTATTAATTTTTTGAGACACTTATTTTAATCGTTTAGTACCGCAGACTCAAATACGCGACGATGTTCTCGAGTCGAGAGCTGAAGAACGAATCATCCGCTTGGGCTGCGTCGGCTATTTATAAACTCGTCGAGTGACGTCACGACAGGCTGTTGTTTACGCCCGACCCAGCTGCGCGCGGTAGCAGGTGGCTTGATGCTTACCTCAGCAAATCGGTTGCCGAGGGTTTTCTGTCGTTCGCGCCGATATCTTTATCATTTTCAATAGCGTCAGTTGAGACCGCTGCTAAATCAGTGTTAACGGCTTTTGACCCAAGTTCAAATCACCAAGGAGTAGAAGGTCAATCACCAAACGCTTTATAATTATTACGATTATGCCAATCATTTAAACTGTTGACATCGGATTAAGTGATTTACTATTGATTAACGTTTTTGAAATGACCGCGGCGCTTTGATTAAACAGGATTCTGTTTGCAATGTCAACAAATCAGAGGACGTCAAATTGAATTTGATGATGTGGTTTCAGACTAGTGGTTTGCGGCAGCTTCGTCTTCTAAATTAAGAGGTAATAAGAAACAATATCTAAGGTAAAGGGGTGTAATAATATGGATTGCCTATTGTTTGCCATAATTTAATAAGGCATAAATTTATACATACGTACATAAATCACGTCTTTATCCTTTAAATTTATTGTTTGCCATAATTGTTATTTGCCATAATGTTTAATATAAATATTTCTCTTAGGGCCTGTTACACCACTCTGAGTTAAGACTCTGATATTTTAAGTCTGTCTGTCTATTTCGTAGTAATAAATAGACAGGGAATAATAGATAGCTGACACTTAAGATATCAGGAACTTTACTGAGAGTGGTGAAACAGGCCGTTAAACTGTTGATTGTTCAAAATTGTCATAAAACTAACCTAACCTGATGACTATTTCAAAGCTCTGGAAAAATTACGGTTTCAGAGAAAAAAAAGATTATATCAAATATTCATTATGGCATGTTAAATTAGGGCAAATGAAAGCATTCGAATAATATGTGCCCTAGAACACTGCCATTACTAGAAGTTAACATTGGTTAGGTTATATAAATAATAGGATAAATAAAAAGTCGAGATGGAGCTCTGTGAACGGTAAAGTGAGGGAGATTTAAACTACGCCTTGCCGCATACGTATAGTACCCACACAAGCGTAAACTAACTTCGGCATGCAAACTACATGAGCTACCTACACACATGCGCATGAATCGGGACGTAGTTAAGCCAGCGACCGTTTCACTTTTGCGAAGACACAACGCTGATGATCTGTTTTTTTTCATGTCTGTGTTTTTAGGGTTCCGTACCTCAAAAGGAAAAAACGGAACCCTTATAGGATCACTTTGTTGTCCGTCTGTCCGTCCGTCCGTCCGTCTGTCAAGACCCTTTTTCTCAGGAACGCGTGGAGGTATGAAGCTGAAATTTATATAAAATACTCAGGTCTACTGCCCCTTGAAACTGTGAAAAAATCAAAATTCTAAGCCAACGCAATCAAAAGATACAGCCGTTTATGCCGCAAATTTCCGCAAATTTTCAACTCTCAAGGGAATCAAAACCTACAAGGTAGTTCCCGTGAACGCAGAATCTTGAAATTTGGTATGAAGGTAGGTTTTATAGCACAGATTAAAGAATAATTGCGAAAACCGTAAATGTGTATGTATGTCTGTATATAGCAGTGACCAATATAAAGTAACCCCACACTGCGTACATTTTGCTTTGGAACAGGGCTCTGCTTACACTGGTTTTAGATATTTATAGATAATGATACGGAACCCTCGGTGCGCGAGTCCGACTCGCACTTGACCGGTTTTTTTGTTTTTTTTTTTCTATAATATTGTGTATATTTTCTTATATTTGTGTATCTTGCAAAAAGGAATAAATGTCTTATTTCTTTCTGGCCACACTTTGTCGTTTGCAATCTGTTTTGACATTTCATTTGACTAACAAAAATAAATGTTTTTGTCAACCATTTACCTACTAATTAGCCCAAAACTATTTCGCATTCAAAAGCAGTCAAATCAAAGAACATCATTTCGAAGAAACGAACACCCCGACAATCTCGACCAAAATCTCTGATTAGGTACGCGATACCCCACAGTTTTACTGGTTTTCGTCACAATCCGTCCATATTCCACTATATTTGGGTATATTTGCATACCATCAACAATTAGCTGGACCACCCGCGGCTCTATCCGAACTATACTAAACCATTTCAAAAGTTAATGTGTGAATTAAAATGCATATTAGCGGTTTGGTCGCGTGTCCGTCCGATCGTTAAGCTAATGGCGTATGAGTTACGGACGCTTGGCGCAATGATATAGGAAAATATCATATAATTAGGTAAGTGAAGATTTTTGATGGCCGTCATTTAAATGTTTGATTGTATACGCTATGAATATAATTGTGATCGGGTTTGGGATGTTATGTGACAATCAACAGTGTACAAATACGTGTTTACTTATGGGGTAGACAGAGCCTAGGGTAGCAACAACTAAAGGCCACTTGTGTGCGTATATGCGAAAACTCAGAGCGTCTAGTGTAAGTTTTCGCATATAAAAACGTCTCGAACGCGTTCACGTAAACGTCTCAATTAGGGGAGACCGAGAAGAGTTGAGACAGAGGTGAGTTGATACAAAGCTGATTTCTCTGAACTGTGACAGTTTATCGAGCTGGTAACTTCGCTAATTCGTTGCTCTTTCTACACTCCACAGTTTGTGTGAAGTTGTGACCTCGCTAACTGTCATAGGTGCCGAGAAAAAGGCTTTGTATCAACTTGCCTCGGTCTCCCCTACTATGGACAAATTGGCAGCGCCAGTGTAAGTTTTCGTATATAAAAACGTCCCGAACGCGTTCACGTAAACGTCTCAATTAGGAATGGGACTATGGAAAAACTGGCAGCGTCAATAGGCTTATTATCTAACCCGCTCGCAATCGCCATCGTGTTCATTTTGACAGTTCATGTATGGGCTGACAATTGGCCTCGAAAACAGCTAGCTGTCACATTCATACAAGAACTGTCAAAATGAACACGATGGCGATTGTGAGCGAGTTAGACAATAAAGCAAATGTTCTCATAGTGTTTGACAATTTAACGCAAACGCATTTAAGACTTATTTTGCTACCGAAAACCTACACTACGCATACTGATCGTCTTCGCATCGTATCACTCTGCTCCGCTTTCAACGAAACATAAAACGTATGGTCAAAAATAACTGATAACTGTTCAAACAACTTTGTTTTGACCAGTTATCTGTACACGTCAGTGTCTAAATCCATTTTACCTAATGAAATTAAATATATTCCAATAAATAAAACAGTTTTTACTGAAGAGAAAGTAGTCAGTAAAATTGGATCCTTTTCAAACCGTGGGGTGCCAAAAGAGGTTTAAGTTTCATGTTAGCTTTCAAAATCGGACCGAATTATGTGCCCTTTACCCCCCAAAATCGACGTCGATACAAATTGTGCTATATTTTATCTATTTTATTGTACATCAGTATTCATATCGAGCAATTCACAAGTATTTTTACGCTGGTTTAAGCCATTCCCTGCCCACGAGCCGGGCTCTACAACTGACTTCTTTTCACACTTCAAGATTTTATTCATAGAAGTCCAATTTATATTCGACCACTTTCCTACGCATGCGCCGTGAGACCGAACATTTAGCCAAGAATGTCCCAAGAAGTCACTCTCGAAGTTTTACAACCTTGTCCCTTTAACAAGATATTCAGCTTCGAAGGGAAAACGCGGTGCAAGCTACAACGACAAGGTCCGATTGTGTTAGGGTAACTGTCCATTTCAAAACTCACGTTGTAAAGAGGTTTTATCACTAGATGATCGTTGTATTATGAGCAATATTGTTATCGTGGTAATCCTTTTAATTGATACAGCTGCAACCAACTTTGAACGGTTGAAATAAGGTTCGTTTTATTTCGTTTTAGCTGCAAATACACGATGGTATAAAGTGGTAGCGATACTCAATCCTACCAAAATAACGCGCACAGCACAATTTATTCGTAATTTATGGTTAGTTTGGGAGTTAACGCGCGTCTCAAATCGGTTACAGATGGATTATAATCGTATATTATTTGGATTTAACTTTTTTTAAATCAGTTTTGTGAATTAACTCGAGATTTACATACGTACAGTTGTTTAACGCGAGATTTGTGGCGTAGTGGGCGGATGTCGTTATATTTTTGATGGCCGCGAAATAAAATAAAATAAATTGTTTTTTTTATTCGCTAAAAGCTGCGATCGGTAGCTGGGCGTGGACAATATAAATCATAGAGTTATAAAAATGTGTGATTTTTTTTCGCCTGTCGCATTGTTACGGTATTTTTTTTATTTGATGACAGGTAACATTGAACTCTGATATTATGTCCATTCTGCCACTATAATGCGCATTTTGTTTATTCGCGCTGTTTCACCTCGAAAAGGAGGAAACGGCGTAATTACAAGCGTTTAATCAATTTGCCTTGTTAGATGGTACGTGTGAATCAAAATCTTGCCAGTCCGATTTTTCACGAACGAATTACGGTAGTTCTTATTTAAGTATTGTGGTTAGCTTTTGTCACTGTGATTTTAAACTATGTTCTTAATAATCTCACATATTAATCCTGATTACTACAATTCTTTTGTTTTTTTTTTATATGGATAGGAAGGCAAACGAGCAATTGGGTCACCTGATGGTAAGTGATCACCACTGCCCATAGACACCCGCAACCCCGGAGGGATTGCAGATGCGTTGCCAACCTAGAGGACAAAGATGAAACGCCTCTTGTGCCCGTAATTTCCCCGGCTGTCTTACTCTCCACACCGGAACACAGCAGTGCAAGCACTGCTACTTAGCGGCAGGATTAGCGAGTAAGATGGTGGTAGCGATCCGGACGGACCTTGCACAAGGCCCTACCACCCGCGATTATTTTTATAAAACATACATATCCAAGCACAAATTAACCATATGTGAGACCGGGAAAAAGGGGAGGGGTCTAGGCGAGTCGGTCCTCATGACAATTCAATAGGCGGCAGGGGCCTTGTTAGCGACTGGCTGCGGATCTATACTGAACCTTTTTTATAGTTTTATTTTTGATATCTTGTCTTGTCAAATGGTCTTGTTTGTGTCACTTGTTGCGTACGGTCGCTAAAGCCTGTGTAAAACTTAATTATATTTATTGCTACAAAATACCGTGTTTCCATCATCACCACTCATCTTAACGTCCTACAGTCCACCGCTCCATAACATTTTTGGTCCATTCTCACCGTAAAAATAACATCCAGCGAAAACTATCTGTCATATTTTTTTCACACGTAAGTTCATTGCAGTTTTCATTTCGTGTAGAATACATTATTTACATTAGTTACATACGTATTCACTATGGTCGAAACACGGAGTAAAACAAAGACGGATCTCGCAACTACGGAAACCGAGCGGGTGCAGCGCGATCGCCGCGAGCGGTCACCGCGCGGCACCCGGCCGATTTCAACCACAACCGACGTCGGAGCTTCGGCATTGCCTGTTAGAATGAGCATACCAACAGTGGGCAACGCCCCTGGTAGCGCAGCACAACCTTGCCTCGCCGCCGATCGCCTAAATGCTCCTTCTAGCTCACGCAACGACGGAAATACCCAAGTACCAACCGCTTCTAGTGTCCACAGTGAGCAATTTCGCAGCGAGCGCACCCATTCATCGCGTTCGTCGGCGACCGTCCGTGCTCAGAAATTGGCGTTAGAAGCAGACGCGATGCGGCGCCAGGTAGAGCGTGAGCGCGAACTCGCGCGACTACAGGCGGACCGCGAGCGTCAACAAGCAGAGCGAGAGTTCGAACTCGCACGGCAACAAGTCGTGCTCGAACGCCAGCAAGCAGAGCGCGAGCGCGAGCTTGCCCGCATGGAGTCTGAGGCGGAGCAAACGGAGCTTCAAGCAAAACTCGCCGCTTTGGAAGCATCAGATAAGTCAGCTCACAGTCGTAGTTCGTACTTTTCCGATCGCAACGTAGAGAAGCGCACCTCCACATGGGTTTCAGATCAAAATGCCAACGTGACCACGGCAGCCCAAGTAGACATTCCTGGTATAGCGCCGACCGTCACCTTGAATAATCCTCAAGGACTCTATTCACGGCCGGCCGCCCCTGCCAACACTGTATCGTTCTACATGCCCGATGTCAACCGTGCAAACCACTGTAAACCCACGCTTACGAGTAGCCTTCCTACTAATAAATACGACACGATGACACAACAGATTTCTGACCGTTCTTCCGCCGACCCTATAACAAAACTGTCTCAAGCTATTAACGCTCTTTCCAACAGGCCAAAGAAAGCCGAACTTGTCTCATTTTCGGGTGAAGTCAGTCAATGGATGGCGTTCAAAAGTAGCTACGAGAGAACTAAATCTATTTTCTCTCCTTCAGAGAATTTAGACCGCTTGAACAACGCAGTCCGCGGTCAAGCGTACCAGTCCGTCGCGTCGCTCATGTGGACCTCCGGCGACCCCGACGACATCGTCAAGGCCTTGGAGCAGACTTACGCTCGACCGGAACTCCTCGTGGCCCGTGAAGTCACTGAGCTGCGCAACAGTCCTAAGCTAAGTTGTCCTCAGGATTTAAATGGCCTAGCCAATAAATTGCGTAATTTCGTAACGACTCTCAAGTTACTTAATCAACACGAGTACCTGTCTTCCCCGGAGCTTTTCCGGTGCATTTTGATTAAGCTGAGCGAGCATACCAGAGCCCGCTTTACGGATTTCGCCTCGATTCAAGGACCAGAGGAACAACACATAACAAAACTTGAATTACTGTCACAATTCCTCTTGGTCGAGGCAGATAAACAGCTAAAATATAACTTCGTTATTGACAGCACCATTAAGGCGCCACCGATGCACTCGAATTTACCTCGAACAAATAATTTTAAATTTCAATTAAAAAAGGAATCGGTACATGCTACGGTATCCAACGGCAAAACATCTGAGTGTTGTATGTTTTGTAATCAAGGGCCTCATGACATAAAGGCCTGTAAACGTTTTTTAGAGCTTTCCATTGACGATAGATGGCGTTGGGTTAGGGAATCGAAAATCTGTTACCGGTGCATTAAGGCCAACCCGCACACATGGAACAACTGCCGAGCGAAACGTTGTGGAGTTAACGGATGTTTGAGACGTCACAATGCACTTCTCCACGGCACTGAAACTGCCGACACCAATGCTAGAGCGACATCAAGCGCACAATGTAACACGACTGAAACGCCCTCTGTCGGCTCAACTAGTTCCGTCGACACTAACAATGTTGGCACCGCAACCAAACACCCTGACAAAATCGCTAATACTTCTGATCGTTTAATTAACGCTACAGGATCCTTACCGTCGACCTCACGCCCCCGTGGCCTGCTGAAGGTAGTCCCAATCGTGCTCGAGGGTCCCGACGGCGACTTCGAAACGACAGCCCTTCTCGACGAGGGTAGCACGGCGACACTGATTGACGGCGAGGTAGCGGCACGCATTGGCGCGAAGCCCACCTGTCAGGAGCGACTTCGCATCGAAGGTGTTAGCGGTATGAGCAAGGAACTTGACGTGAGTTATGTTGATTTCCATATTCGCGGTCGTGGCCATGCCGATCGTTATCTAATCAAACACGCACGGGCTATTAAGCCCCTAGGACTTCGAGCGCAAAATCCTGATACGATTAATCTCTCGGACTATAGTCATCTATCTGGTTTGACTAACGAGCTTTCATATTGTACCAACATTTCTCCTACCGTCCTTATTGGCGCGCCAGACTGGCATTTATCTTTGAGTCGCGAAGTTCGTAGCGGAAATAAGAACGAACCCGTCGCCTCTAGAACCTTGTTAGGTTGGGTTCTCCATGGTGCACTTTCGGTCTCGTCAAAGCCACTCGAGTTTATAAATCACGCTTCAGATGACTTGGACAGTCTTATAAAAAGTCAATATGACATAGATTCACTAGGCATAACAAAGAACTTACTGCGCCCTAACATTGATGATCAACGAGCGATAGACATCATCGAAACGTCAGCCCATCGACTCCAGGACGGTAGATTTGAGGTCGGCTTACCGTGGAAAAAAGATTTACCTAAAATCATACCAGATAGTTACCCACAAGCCTTATCTCGTTTCAAAGCTCTCGAACGTCAAATGGCCAAAGACTCTGCGTTCGCCGAAGCCTATCATCGTTTTATTGCCGATATTATCAGCAAGGGTTATGCCGAAGAGTGTGACCCGGAGACGTTTCACAAACCGTCTCCGTCGAACGTTCCCCGTGTAGGTCAAGATAGTGGCATTTTTTGGTACTTACCCACGTTTGGCGTCTTTCACCCTCAGAAAAAGAAGCTTAGGGTAGTCCATGACGCAGCCGCGGCGACGAAAGGCGTAAGCCTCAACAGCTTGCTCCTACAAGGCCCCGACTTACTGTGTTCTCTTCTAAACATGCTTTTTCGCTTTAGAGAGGGTGCCGTAGCACTTAACGCTGACATAAAAGAAATGTTCCCTCAAGTTAAAATCGCCCCGAAAGACAGAGATGCCCAACGGTTTCTATGGCGCAACATGGATGGCAACATCGTAGAATACCGCATGGCATCGATGATCTTCGGTGCAGTGTCCAGTCCATTCATGGCGCTTTTCTTAAAGAATAAAAACGCAACTCAATTCGCGGACAGCTTTCCTGCCGCTTGCCAGGCGATACAGGAAGACCATTATATGGATGACTATTTAGGTAGTCACTCCAACGTCGCAGACGCCGCGCAGCTAGCCACCGACATAATTACGGTACATAAAAAGTGTTGTTTTGAAATGAGGGCATGGACTTCAAACATTCCAGAAGTACTCGCAGGTATTCCGAAAGAACTCAGAAGTGATACCAATTCTGACGTATACCTACCACCAAACAACGAGGTAGGTGTATTAGGTGTCAAATGGAACCCCTCCAATGACACGCTTAGCTTTCGAGGCAGTCCTCAGACGCCCACGAACAACATTTTGAGTAAACGCAGTCTACTGTCTAGCGTCATGAAAGTCTATGACCCACTTGGGTTGGTAATGCCCATCGTCATCTGGGGTCGCATACTAATCCAAAGATTATGGCGGGAAGGCATTGACTGGGACTCACCAATGCCGGACAAATATGTTGCAGAGTGTCAAGAGTGGTTTGCCCAACTGAAAAGTACCATCAGCATAAAAATTCCGCGTTGGTATATGAACAAACCCGACCCTACCGACACACAATTACATTTATTTTCCGACGGTGGAGAACAAGGCTATGCCTGTGTAGCTTATTGGCGATTCACCTATGCTGATGGTTCGGTGTCAACAGTTCTCATAGGTAGCAAAGCACGCGTCGCACCTCTAAAACCGCTTTCCATCCCGAGGTTAGAGCTACAAGCGGCTCTTATTGCTACACGGCTAGCACAAACTATATTACACGCCCATCGTCTAAAACCCTCTTCAGTCACGTTTTGGACCGATTCGACCACTGTTCTTAAGTGGATTCGGACGGATGCTCGCTCTTTCAAACCCTTTGTAGCCCATAGGTTGGGAGAGATTTTGGACACCACTAATCCTTCCAATTGGAGGTGGATCTCTACGTCTTTCAACGTTGCTGATGATGCAACTAAACCTAAAAAATTGAATTTGTACCCCTCTCATAGGTGGTTTACTGGCCCATCATTTCTTTTAGAGTCACCCAGTAGTTGGCCAACCGAACTGAATACTGACCTTGTCGAAATTTCAAATGATATCGAACTAAAATCGGAACTTGTGGGACTGTTAGTAGATACCGCGTTTCCTGATCCCCCTGTACCAAATTCTTCCCGTTTTAGCTCGTGGCTACGATTAATACGCGCCACCGCCCGTGTAATCCAGGGCGCTCGACTGTTCAGATCTAAAATCTCTCGGCCAAGTAGTTCCAAATTATTTACCGCTAATGGCACCACATCACCCTCGCTCCTGTATGCATCTGATATTGTACTAGCGGAGCTATTATTATTGAAACGGGCACAAATAGACAGCTTTCTTCCCGAGATAAAAGCTTTACAAGCCAAACAGTCTGTGAGCAAGAACAGTCGCATTGCAAAACTCGCACCAGTACTCGATGAAGAATCCATACTCAGACTAAACTCGCGCATTAAGTCAGCCCCAGGAGTGAGTGAAGACGTTAAGTCACCAATGATCCTAGATGGCCGCCATTACACCGTACGACTTCTAATCCTGCATCATCATATCCAGTCAGCACATTGCTTCAACGAACTTGTTCTTAACGAACTTCGACAAACGTATTGGATATTGAGAGCCCGGAGTACCATCCGGAGCGTGGCCCACGTTTGCTTACAATGCCGGAGATGGAAAGTCAAATCCAACCAACCACAGACTGGAGACTTACCGCCAGAAAGACTCGACCACCATAAAAGGCCATTCACACATACAGGCCTCGATTATTTCGGACCAATAACCATTACAGTACGCCGAAGCATTGAGAAGCGTTATGTTGCCCTGTACACGTGTCTAGTAACGAGAGCCATACACCTCGAATTGGTCGCCTCTCTTTCATCAGACGCCGCCATTATGAGTCTGAGGCGTTTCATTGCTCGTCGAGGCTCACCATCAACTATCTTCTCCGACAACGGCACCAACTTTGTCGGCGCTGCCAGAGAGCTGCGATCGCTGCATCACGAATCCGTCCAAGAGTTTGCCACCAGCCACAAGATTCAATGGCGTTTTATTCCACCTGCCTCTCCTTTTATGGGTGGTGCATGGGAGAGACTTGTACGGTTAGTGAAGACAGCCCTGAGAGCCTGTCTAAATAACAGAGCCATTAAAGAGGATGTCCTAATGACGCTTCTTCTAGAAGCAGAATCCATCGTCAACGCGAGACCGCTCACCTACATCGCATCATCACCTGATACTCCCGAGGCATTAACTCCGTTTCATTTTATCCTGGGTACATCATCAGTAGCACCGTGGACGTCATCTCTTACAGACAGTGACTTAATGCGCAGGTGCGACTGGAGGAGGACCCTGCGACTCGCCGATCACTTCTGGTCAAGATGGCTGCAAGAATACTTGCCTACTCTGCGACCAAGAGGTCTACCTGGCAGTGAAACAATGTTAAGTGAGGGTGATGTAGTACTCATTGCCGATCCTACTTTACCTCGGGGTCTTTGGCCTCTAGGTAGAGTTATAAAGACGTTTATAGGACCTGACGGGAAGGTTCGCGTAGCGGACGTTCAAACGAAGGGCGGCACGCTGCGTCGACCGGCCCGGAAGCTTATCCTGCTAGAACCGGAGCCCCAGCCAGTCGCCACCAGAAGTTAGTGTACCACTAGGGGTCCGGTATGTTAGCGACTGGCTGCGGATCTATACTGAACCTTTTTTATAGTTTTATTTTTGATATCTTGTCTTGTCAAATGGTCTTGTTTGTGTCACTTGTTGCGTACGGTCGCTAAAGCCTGTGTAAAACTTAATTATATTTATTGCTACAAAATACCGTGTTTCCATCATCACCGCTCATCTTAACGTCCTACAGTCCACCGCTCCATAACAGGCCTGATTTTTAAAAGCACATGTGTGAAAATACCACTGAAAACTGGTATAAACCTGTTTCTTTAAAACTAAAGCTCTAGTAAAGGCGACTTGTTCACGAGATTAATGAGAGCCGTAAGTATCTTCTAAGCAGCAGCAGCTACTCGTATTTAAAATTCAGCACAATTTTTCACCACTTTCGAGTGGTATTTTCATTTTATATAATTTTTTTGTGCTATGGGTGGTGTAGGGGTATAGCACGCGTCACGGAATGACGTGGATCCGGGTACGATTCCCGGCCGTAGCTTTACTTTTCGAATTTTTCTATGTGTTCTAATTTTCAGTGATATTTAGAAATTTAAGAAAAAATGGTATTTTCACGCATGTGCGTTCAAAAATCGGGCCCCAGGCTTTATAATTATTATATTCTATTTCCGTAATTCATTTCTTGCCCTTCCACTCGCACTAAAAGATAGTCCTTAATATGAGAGTGAGATGCCCGGTATGATAGGGGAGCTAGGCATCTCAAAATCGCAAAAATCTCTTCACGTACCCGCCCCCTAAAGGATTTACGCCGGGAGTCGTCTATCAAATGCTCTAGGTATATTTTTCCTGCCACATTGAGTGGGACCGCTACACAAGAAGGTATATTATTATACTGCGCGTACACTATTATTTTATGTTCCTACATTTGCAGAACTAAACGTTTTCCAAAACCAATGTGTCCCAAAAATACTTTGTGCTGCCTTATGATTAAAAACAAAAGAATGCTCCAAAGGCGTGAACATATTAAATTTCGCATAGACAAAAAACATCCATAAAGTAACTTTCTCCATCCTAACACTGTCCTAACTGCCTGGAAACGTGACACGCACCCATTACTAACGCCACAAACAATATAATAATAAATAAATAACTAATATCAACATAAAAATATTTAGAGGCGCGTCCACATAACTGAACTCCAAACAATCACTGTCTTGTAATAAAACGAGGAATACTACCATTGTACTGCCACAGAGAATGCGACTCAAGACAGTTACCACAGAGTCAATAATAGTTCGTTCGTGTCGTTTAAAAGATGTCATAGACTAAGGTACTAAATCAGCATAGTTGATGTAAAAATTGATTTCCCATGTCGAGTGGCGATTGGCCGTCTCGGCTGCGTGGGCGCATGGGTCACGGCGATAAATAATAATTTACTTTTCCACTTTTTGCCTTTTCCCACGTTCATCTTGACTGTGATGCGATCAAGATAAGGGTTTTCGAAGGGTTGCTGGAGCCGCGGGAGGCGAATTTATTGAAGTGGGTAATTAATAATTAATAAAGCGCCATACTGTTAAGATGTAAGGCGCTACGCAGTTTTACTACTTAAAATGAAGGTAGTAAAGACATTATTTTTAAGGATCACCGGCTAATTCCATAAAGTTAAAGTTACAATCTTTGGGACATAAGTAGCGTCACTGTTTTCAGTATATACCTAGTATATGTATATGTAGACGCGGGTTTGTATGTTAAAGTAAAGAAGTTTTTGATTACATACTTCTGACACAATACTCTACACGATCAAAGAAAATTACGAGAACAGTAAAAAAATGGATGGCTTTAACTTTATCGAACCCTTTCAATTTTTTTTTACTTGACTTTAAATTCCAATGTTTTGCAAAACTTTTGTCTATGTCAATATCTTCACTCGGGAATGGGAAATCCCGTGAAGCTTTCCGCGTCCGAATAACCTGTAGCCTTTTACCTAACTCGCTCGCAATCGCCATCGTGTTCATTTTGACAGATCATATTTGGGCTGACAATTGGCATCGGAATCAGCTAGCTGTCACATTCATACAAGAACTGTCAAAATGAACACGATGGCGATTGCGAGCGAGTTAGACAATAAGCCTAGGTCTGACCAACAGGACGTATAATTAGCTTCAGCGCACTGAAATATAACCCCCAAACGTAATAAACATGGGAAAGCTCGTGTCGATGGCTCAAAAAACAAGCCCGCTAACCTCATATAAAACATGTGTCATTAGCAAATCGATAGATTTACAGAGACCATAATGCTTTCTGAAACTCACTTGCCAGCGCCAACATAACTTTTACACACGAAGCCACATTGCAGCAACAAAATGAAACTTTAAAACTGAAGAGTAAAAGTCAAGTTTCTGTTTTGTACGTGTTTTTAATACGTTGCTATTGCCGCGCCACCCAGGGCGCACATCGCCTATAAAGGTGCGCAATTTACAACCGACTTAACTGAGTTGAAAACTCGGACGTGTTATTCGTAACTAATGGGGGAGATAGAAAAATCTAAGATTTACTGGTACATTATACGTCGCTCGACGCGCAGGATACGTATGTCCGAGTAACGGGTGGTATTGGTATTACAAATGAGTATTTTTGCGCTGGCTGGCAAGTGGATCGACGACATTCGAGACGTAGGTGGTAGGATTTTATTAAAAGTAACATGGGCATGTTTTTCGTGTCATGTTGAAGCAAGACTAGCCCGGCGCGAGCTGAGAATGATACTCATTACCAAACTTCGTGTAGTGACTCTAGTCTGAAACTGGTTCATTACACTTTTTTTACGGAGAAATTGAAGTGATCACCTGTTGAAACTCTCTTTGTGATTGATATTCCAATGAAAATAAATGGAATGAGGGGTGCGAGTTGGGTTACCTCCGCGTGTGGTCAAGAGCTGCGGTTCGTTTTTGGATCCGTCCGAGGGGAAGAGCAGTGCTTGGTCCGGTGCACCCTGGGCATCGGTTAATGATTTCCTGGCGGTCTCCGAGAGATAGCATTATCCATTAGCTAAGAGCCCGACAGGGGGGGAGGGGTCTTTTGACCGTGTTCTACCGTACAACGTTGCCGACATTTTTGTCACAAGTTTTTTTTATTACTTTGACATTGGCGAAATCATCGCATCGGACGATGGGGCCATATTAAAAAAAAGAAGAAGAAATGGAATGAAATGAGCCATGTGTCGTTTAAAACTTAATAAGTACTTAAGGGTTGCGTTCGGAAACGTATGTAGTTAAGCGCGCGCTACAACAGTTTTTTTTTAAATAGTATCGAAGATTATGAGACAAGTCAGTGCGAAATCTGCCACTACTGTGATTTTCAAACTGTTTATTATGACTTCCAAAAGTTATTACATAATTTGATGCTCATTGAAACATGCCTGCTTCTTCACAATAACAACAAGACAATACACAGAACGATTTCCCTTAACTTTTTAACTAATTTAATTATACTTATATTACATAGCAATTGAATAATTGGACTCTTATAATAACTATGTAAATCGCAACCAACATTATGCAAAATAAAAGGATTGTTCCTCGGTGCTTTCTAATTGATCTTAGAAGTAATTAAGTTCTAAAAACTGTCATTTTACTTTCTAAATAACGGTAGGAAGGAAAGTTTAGCTGTAAAACAATTGAATCGTGAATATCGAAGTATTATGTTATTAAGTTTACTGTCGCTAAGTACTGCCAGGTGTTATATTGTGGTGCATAAACATTTACTAATTATTTAATTAATATTATAGTTTATAGTATTACTAGTGTCTTATATCTACTTATTGTTGATGTATTTTATTAATACCAAAACATGAAACACGCAAATTTATTAATTGCACATTTTTTTCGGACCACAGACTATCTAATTTACTTTACAGTTTTAGTCTGTTTTGAAACCTTGCTTTGGTTGATTATTTATTATTATTATTAAATATAGTTTTGTATACGCGTGTATAGTCGAATCTGTAGAGTAAGAGCTAATTGGCAATAGACAGATGTCACGGGTCGGTTCCCTTTTTGTCCCATAATTGGTCATAATATTCGTTAGCTAGCCGATCGTTAGCCGTTTTTTCACAACACAATACATGAAATGGTGCATTTTTCGGGAACGACTGGATAGCCTAGTGGTTAGTGACCCTGACTAAGCTAGAGGTCCCGGGTTCGAATCCCGGTAGGGGCAGACAGTTGTATGATGAATACGAATGTTTGTGTCCGAGTCATGGATGTTGTATGTATTTAATTATGTATTTATCTACATTATATAAGTATGTTTATCCGTTGCCTGGTACCCATAGTACAAGCTTTGCTTAGTTTGGGGCTGGGTCAATTGGTGTAATTTGTCCCAAGATATTTATTTATTTATTATTTATTTTAAGTTTGGAAGACTCATCAAAATGTAATATGTCAGGTTTTTAAGTGAGATTACGAACGAAAATTATCCTTTGCAATGTTAACGCCGCCTGTCAAAGCTTATTGGAAGTTGTTCGCCATTTTTTTTAATGTTTGACAGATCGCAAGGAATTTGCGATTCGGCGCGTGTTAGAAAAATTACTACCTACCTATTTCTCATAAGGGGTGCGAATCGGGTTACCTCCGCGTGTGGTCAAGAGCTGCGGTTCGTTTTTGGATCCGTCCGGGGGGGGAGAGCAGTGATTAGTCCGGTGCACTCGGCTCTAGGTTCTGAGGTCACCTAAGGTAACCTAAGCTCAGGTGAATGCCCATTTCGCTCCGGACTGCCAGCATCTTTTAATTTGTCTGATACTTCGGGTTTTACTAGGTCGGCTAGACTTAACACTTAAGCCTGTTTACGACGAAACTATAACTGAGCCCTTATTCTGATGCCTTGTGTTGAAATGTTGAAGTATCCTTCACACATATTGTTTACTTCTGCCCACGACTTCGTTCGCGTAGAATTAGCAATTGAAATGTTTATCGCTATCCCGCGGGAACTATGTAATTTTCCGGGATAAAAAGTAGCCTATAACCTGGCCGGTGATTTTCTCAACAGATTAGTAAAGTTTGCATCCACACCCGTTCAGCAACGGGTAAACAAACAAAAAATCTAAAAACTGTTGGAAATTGTTCTTGTTGAAAATTTGAAATGAGTTGAAAATTGTGCTGTATTTGATAAACGAGTAACTTAGAAGATACTTACGGCTCTCATTAATCTTGTGAACTACTCAATAATTTGATTAGAGCTGTAGTTTTGAAGATATACAGATTTATACCATTTGGCTTTAAGTTCGCCTTTGTGCATATATTAATATTGTATCTGTTTCTTTATATCTAAAATAAATATAAAGTTCACGTAAAGTAAGACGTTTACGTGAACGCGTACAAGACGTTTTTGTGAGTTAAAAACTTACACTACAGTTTTTACTCTGATATTCGATTTTCAAGGTTCGTTTCGCTCCGCTCCGCTCTCACTAATAGTAATTATTTGAGAACGAAAAGGACAGTATGCTACGGACTTGGAAATTGAATTTTGGAATCCCAAGACCAAGTACAGTAAGTAAAGTTCTTCCATGCTGGTCTCGGAGTAAAGAAAAAACAGAATTTACCAGTTGCTTCTCTTCCCGCGCAGATGGTAAAAGCCCATCAAGGGACTGGACTAGTCTTAGGAATCATGTTATAGGCGATGCGGCTAGCAACCCATCAGTATTTAGATTTCCCTTTCCAGCTATACGCCCTTAACCATGCTAAACGTGGCTTTAAAGTTTTGTTACCTTAGGCTCTGTCTACCCCGTAAGGGATGAAGACGTGATATATGGAAGACAAAGTACGTTCAAAGTATCCAGAATATCGCCGTGGCGTAAATCTTCAAAAGCATGATACAGTGTGGCGAGCCTGATATCGTAGATTTACGGCCTATAACAGCCTAATGAGCGATAACGACGATATACCGACATAAACGATATTCCGCTTACTTTGTGTTGCGTTGCTGAGATTACTTAACTGTTCACTATGAAGGAGACGTTTTGGAAAAAGGTCAGGTCAGGAGTACCAGAAACCGACGAGCATGTATGAAGAGATTGATGAATGTGGATGAAGCGAAAGAAATATGTCAGGATCGTAGCAAGTGGAATAAAGTAGTCTCTGCCTACCCCTGTGGGAAAGAGGCGTGACGGTATGTATGTATGTATGTATGTATGTCACTATGAAAGAAGAGTGCAATATAGATTATGCTGCGGCCGTGGCTTACGGCCGTAGGTTCTAGTGGCTACGCGGTGACACCCTCATGCTCCCGCGGCGACCCCCAAATGGCAGAGAGGTAATACTGGTGGGTTTATAGTGGGTATGCCTCCTTCCACTCGGGAGGGGGGTCGGGGAGGAGAGTCCCACATAACTTCCGCGTCGTCCCCACGGCGCGGTCGTATGCGTAACGCAGTTTCCCACCGCAAAAAAAAAAGTTCTAGAGTGGCGACCGCATCAATTGTTAGTGGGTGACAATGACATTTCTTCCATGCTGGTCTGGGAGCAAAGAAAAAACATAGAATGTTTCAGTCGCTTCTCTTCCCGCGCAGACGGTAAAAGCCCATCGAGGGAATGGGCAAAAATCGTAGGAATCATTTTATAGGCGATGCGGCTAGCAATCCAACAATATTTTGATTCCCCTTTCCACCTGACGCCTACAACTATGCTACACGTGGCCTTAAGATCTTGTTACCTTATGCTCTGTCTACCCCGTAAGGGATAAAGACGTGATTTATGTATGTATGACAATGACAATGCCATCAAGAACAAGGAGTGTTCTAAAGACGAAGATCTTCACAACGTCTTATTATGCAATAAACATAAGGAAATCGGCGACATTGATCTTCATGAACTTTAGTATTAAGATGCATAGACAAGATGTTTTGATCAGTAAATTAAAGCTATCTGGTCGGCTGTGGTCGTATTTATCGAACCAATTAAAAACCTTAATACAATTCCGGGTTATCACGGTTTATCGCGTCAACGCTTTGGTGTTAATTGATGTGAGGACGTCATTTTGGGATGTGACAACTCGGATTGGGCGTGATAATAGTTTAGAATAAACAAAAAATATCTTAGATTAGTATCGTTATTTTTAACTTTTTACGACGTTGTTTTTTTATTAAATCTACGACGCACGCGTTAGTATTTGTGTGACAAATTAACTGTTGTTGTTTGGTATATGAAATGTAAAATAGAAGGATCATAAGTATTAGGCCAATTTGATCGGGGAGAATCTAAGTTTCATATAAAGTCGTGGCGATAACGTTTTTTAACTATGCAGAAATTACCAGCGTGGCTGGAGAACCATCAACAAATTGTTTTCGTTGTATTTGTCAATTAAACGCGTGTTCTTCCTATCTTCTTTCCAACGTCTGAAAGCTCAGAACAAAATCAAAAGTAGTCTGTGGTGGTGACTACTATCTTACCCGCAATGTTACAATCAACTGAATCAAGAATTTTTATTTCTTGATTTTTATGTTTACTTTTACGGTTTACCGTTAGAAATTGAATTTCTAAAAAGCTATGGCCGGGTATCGAACCCCCACTTATTCTTACACTTATGAACTTTTCGGATTTTTCTATGTGTCTGCTATGGGTGGTGTAGGGGTAGCACGCGTCACGGAATGACGAGGATCCGGGTTCGATTTCCGGCCATAGCTTTACTTTTCGGATTTTTCTATGTGTTTCTAATTTTCACTCACATTTAGAAGCGCAATGTTACACTTTAAAAAAAGTATTCTAATTTTTTTTCGTGTAAGTTTTATATTTTTATGTGAAAGGTAATTCTAGTCGCTGTCTTTCTGAATAATTGAACAAAGCATAAGATATGACGTCAACCAGTGTTCTAAAATCAATACATATAAATAAAACGTGACCCTCACAGTCAGCCACACACCTTCAAAATCTACAACACCTCGAAAACAAACGGAACATCACAATCGAAACACACAAACTTATAATTACCAGTGGCAAAATTTTGAACTATAGTTTTCACGTACTATTTTCACGTGTAGCTTCACATAGTGGCGCCATTGTCAACTGTTTTAATAAGTTTGTAAATGTACCCATTTCAAAATGACAGCCATAGACAATGAAGACGTTTTATTGGCGCAATATAGGAAGATGATGTGTGGCGCGGGCTCGAAATGTCACCAGCCGTAAAACTAATTGGGCTCGTGTGGTCGCGGCTTTACATTTATAGCGCTATTGCATTGCGTCGGTGTGGACATGGCTCAAACTGAACATGCGTTTCGGATGGATGAAAAAATGGTGTTTGAGAATAGAGTGGAATTTTGATTTGAATGTTATGAAACTTTCTTCTGTCATTTTCGCTAAATTTAATTTTACGAGATACTATTTGATTGTGAAATAAAATAAGTATGTATATATACATAAATATTTTACTAGGTTATCTTATTGAGTAATGATATCATTAATAAAAAAAACATACAACACAGCCTAGGGACCCTATGCGCCCATTCCTTTTTTTTTCTTTTGTTTCTACTACTAATTTTCATGACGCGCATTCTACTCGACAATAATGGCCTTTCCAAAAGCGAGTAGAGTAAAAAAATACGTGCAAAAGATCCATTTGCGGCCTAGTTCATAAACAGAATAAAACTTTATTTTTATATTCGGGACAAAAGGGAAAAATAGATTAGGTATTTCTATCCTCTTTATGAAACAAAAAGCGACATTCTTGCATTAAAGTTACAGAAGGTGTCATCAGATCCCGTTCACCAATATGATGGTATAAGGGTGCGGCCACCCAATTCGTCAAATTAGCGAAACTAACCGCGCCGCGTGCGCTCGCGCCGCCGCATTTGTTATTGGAACACCCTGTGCGAGGACAAAGTGGGCTAGGGAGGGGGGAAAGAAGATACCGAATCGGTGTTTTAAATGTTTTAATAATTTAATATTTTAATTATTTAAATTTTATGTGATTAGCAAGTATTGTGAGCGAATGTATGTTAAGATGAAGCTTTCTGTTTAAAAATTAAGATAAGATAAGAGAAGTAACTAAAACATTTAATTAAAAATATAAAAAAACCCCACGCATTAATCGAGTAATCATACCGTAAATAAAAACGAATTATTCTGTTCTATATAGTGTCTGTGTTAGTAAACTTACGTTTAAGTAATTCGTTTTATTCTGTTCGACTCATCACTAGATTTATATCTTTCTTCTTATCTTTTCTGACAAATATTTTAGTGTTACCTTAAGTATACAATAATGTGTGTATGTGTGTATTATTTTATTTTATTTACTTAGCTACCTATGTATTACATTTATGTAAGATTTGTTGTTTTTATTATCCCTGCGTTTCTCCTGTCTATTCGTTTCCACCACCTACTTAAACTAACTCCGACTTATTTCTTTCTTTTATTGGTTGTCTGGTAAAGATCGTTATTAAGCGATAAGAACGCCTATTGTCTACCTGGTTCTTTGTTTCTGTATTGTTTTGTACTGAGTTGTGGTGTTCAATAAAGAGTATTTTTATACTTTGTATCCTTATGAAATCCTAACTTTAAGTATCGCTTAATAATTTCATCGATACCGAAACCATGAATCGAAACTAGTTTCAGCATTCCCCCATCCCTATTCCTCCGCGAAGACACTGAGCAATAACATCCTCCAGAGCCTCCGTACATCAACACAGCCTCTCAACCCTCCCAGCACGATCAAGTACCACATCTATCACAGCAGTAATACGGTCCAGCACAACCGCATCATCAACTTTGTCAGCAATGCTTGAAATTTGCAGCTTATTTATAGGACATTGAATCTTATATTTTCAACTCATGGAATTAAAACATGCTGTATAGTTTTGGTTGCCTTTGACAGTTGGTTCCAAGTGTTGCAAGTGAAAAAAATCGATCGTTCGATTTCGTCCTTTAACACGATAAAGTTCAACTCAAAATGCGGATGACGTCTCGCGCCTTACGACATTTGATTCTTGTGCGATTTAACAGACACGCTGGGCATTTCGCGCGTTTTGATTTATCCATACATATGCGTCGCTGTATTAATTCGCCGGCTATTTGTCATTTAACGTGAGAAAGTGGTTTATTGTTGGCGCGGAACGCGAAATGGTCGATGCGTTGGATACCATTAACGCAACGCGCGCCCACGCGTTGCGTTTCGAAGCATACGTTAAGCTTACATGCGATTAAATACTTTTAGGTAAATGAGATTAAAAGACTTAAATCGTGTTTTATTCCGAAACTAGCTTCTGCCCGCGACTTCGTCTGCGTAGAATTAAACATATAAACCTTTCTCTTGAATCACTCTATCTATTAAAAAAAACCGCATCAAAATCCGTTGCGTAGTTTTAAAGATTTAAGCATACATAGGGACATAGGGACAGAGAAAGCGACTTTGTTTTATACTATGTTGTAGTGATAGTGATAGTGATAGTGATGATTAGCACACATTCCTCCATTTAACGCGACCGACATGTAGGTAGACCGACAACCGTCCCGAAGCACACCCTCGCCAAAAAAGTACCGGCCTCCTGACGCCGTCCCGCCGAAGCTGCAGCCCGGTGAAGTTAGCCCCGGTAGGGAGTGTTGCCATCGCAGTCTCCTCGTAGTCCTTGTTCCAACAATATAATTAACTAGACAACTAAGTCTTCAATGCTGCCAGGAGCAAAAAAAAACATAGAATGTACCAGCTGCTTCTCTTCCCGCGCAGATCGTAAATGCCCATCGAGGGAACGGGTGGAAATCTTAGTAATCATGTTATAGGCGATGCGGCTAGCAACCCATCACTATTTTGATTCCCCTTTCCACCTATTCGCCCACAATCATGTCTCCCTAGGCTTTAGTTACCTTGTAGGGGAGAAAGACATGTTTTATGTCACTACATAGTATAAAACAAAGTCGCTTTCTCTGTCCCTATGTCCCTATGTCCCTATGTATGCTTATATCTTCAAAACTACACAACGGATTTTGATGCGGTTTTTTTAATAGATAGAGTGATTCAAGAGGAAGGTTTTTATATATAATTCTACGCAGACGAAGTCGCGGGAAAAAGCTAGTAACGTATAACACCGATGGATTGGTTGTAGTCAGTGTAGTAAGTAATTGTAATTCACTAAGGGTGTCTCCACACAAAACAATGCCAACGTAGGTAAGGCCAGACAAATATACCGTGTAGCCTACGCCTTAACGCTCATCAATTCTAATGACTATCAAAAACCAATGTAGCGCAATTTATAAACGCTCGAATCAGCGAGTTCCGTCGTGAGCGGAAAGTGCCACAGACAAACGAAACAATACTGCAATTAGGACGCGTGGAGAGGCCTTTGAATTTACCTCAAGTGCTTCGTAAATTGTTCTAGACCGGTGTTTTTGATACTGTGAGTAGAGAACTAGGGGTCAGAGAACTCCTTGGGAGGGGAGAAGACGAAATTACTCTGTCACCCGACTGTATCTCATGAACATTAGCTACACAGTTGAAATTGCTCGTTGGCTTCCTATTCATATAAAAAAAAAAAAAAAAAATACAAATGGTGTACCTATTTCTGTGGCCGCTATAACAACAAATAGAACCTTTTTTATGTCCGTCTGTGAAAGTAACCAATGTAACTGCCTATGTTTTGCTTAGGAGCGGGGTTCTGCTAAAACTGGACATTGTATTAACTTGCTGAATTTGCACGGGACTCCCGGTGCGTGAGTCGACTCGCACTCGGCCGGTTTTTTAGTACAAGCCAATCCCGAGATTGGGTGCCCTTCCCTTAGGCACAGCTCTCTACAAAGGTAACGAGAACCCTCGATAAGGCTACGTTTTTTCCACGCCCACAACTCAAAACTATCCTTATGACGTCTCATTCATACCGGATCTATGGATACAATATCTCGAGCTCATGAGAGCATGCTATGAAGCAGGAGTGGTGTTAAGAGGCTGATTCGACATATTGCACTGTTTCGAGCGTCGAGTGCGCGCGCGCAACAAGTGCGGTTCCCAGGCCGGTCGGTCCTGGGGTGACCACAAAACTGCCGGGATAATCGTATGCCCGTGTGTCTATTTATATCTCCATTTATTATAAACTAGCTTCTACCCGCGACTTCGTCTGCGTAGAATTATACATAAAAGCCTTCGTCTTGAATCACTCTATCTATTAAAAAAACCGCATCAAAATCCGCTGTGTAGTTTTGAAGATATAAGCATACATAGAGACATAGGGACATAGGGACAGATAAAGCGACTTTGTTTTAGATTATGTAGTGATGATGTGTGTTTCATGTATAATATATTATGTATTTCAGTACTTAGTATATTAATATATATTCTAAATTGCACCACCTGCTCAGATCTGTTCTGTTCTCCAGTCCATTATGGTTGCCAGGTAGAGATCGCTCTGTAGCGATAAGGCCGCCTATTGTTACCTTGTAATATTCTGTATACCTTTTTTTTTGTTTCGGTTGTTATATGTGGTGTTCAATAAAGAGTTATTGTATTGTATTGTATCTCGCCTGCGACACAGCGCTTGCGCACACTTGTGGTAACCGTACAGTAGACACCTAAAATTAAATACATGGTTACCTTTATCACAATACGTGGTCACCGCCATGACAATCGGGTTAGATGACGATTGTTTGATTTGAGCTATTGTTGTTTTTGTGGAGTGCTCCGGCGCACTGTCTCGGTGGGATAATTCGTGCATAAGTGAAATAATACGGGACTAAGAGTTATATCGCCATTACATAGGTTATGGTTACCAACGGACAGGACTGCTTCATCTCTAAGCCGTAAGCGCTCATTCCATCGGCATCATGTTGATGAATGGCAGTCAGACGGTGCGGTTTAATCGATCTTTTTTGCCACGAACTTGCAAAATCTGGAACGAGCTTCCCGCTGATACCTTCCCATTGAGTTACGACCTGGGTGCCTTTAAGAGGCGAGTGTACAATTTTCTGCAGGGCGACAACGCACTGGCATCGCGTAAAGCGCTGCGGGTGTCTATGGACAGTGGTGATCATTTACCATCAGGTGACCCACTAGTTCGTTTGTCTGGCCTCTCTAACATAAAAAAAAAACAAAAAAATCTCTACAAAAGTTGAAAAACGCTGCGTGAAGTGAGAAGTGCGTAAAACTATATTGTTATGTGGGTGTGTTGAAAGATTATGAATAAAAACAAATTAAATTATAAGTAACTAAAAAGAAATCAAAAACTATACTAAAACTAATCTTCAAATAAAACAATTAATATAGTACCGCAAACGCTGGCAACATTTCCCCTTTGGATACCGATGCTAATACGCTGTCCAAGGAAGCTGCCAGCTCTGCGGTACTAAAATAAATGAATTTGCACATGACTAAAAAAGTCGAGGTCGCTTATTTTTTTTAATGTTGTACTGAATTGTCATTTAAAAACGATTATTATAAGTAACTATGTACTAACATGGTCATATAGTTTTTCTTATTGTTCTTATAAATACTAACATTAACCTCGTGTTTTTTGTGTGAAATAAAAGATTATTACTACACACACACACACACACACACACACACACACACACACACACACACACACACACACAAATCACGTCTTCATCCCTTACGGGGTAGACAGAGCCTATTATTATTACAGTATATTATATTGTCCTATTTCTATACTATCTCCAAGATTTCCTGCAGCGGTATGTAAGACCAATTTGGAATAGACACTGTAAACATTCCTGAGTCATCTTCAACCATAAACTATATCCAAGAGCGCCCACAGAACCCAATAGCCTCGCTAAAAGTGTCATATCCTCGCATCTCACGAACAAAGGTCCAAAGATTTTATAGAACCACAATTTATATTGAATTAGCACCGCTCTGTTTGTATTTCCCACCGGGCAATACAACGACTTTATTACTGTCTGTTAGAGCTACCGGGCAACCGGCCAGTGTTGCCAGTTTAGCGACTTTGTCGCTAGAAATGGCGGCTTTTGCGTAGCTCCTAGCGACAAATAAAGTTTTGGCGACAAAATTATCAACCGACTTTTGGGATCATGCTTTACACTATGTTTATAGCGACTTTCTAGCGACGGGGATGTTGTCGGGTTGGCAACACTGGGCAAAGGTCCAGTTTTGAGGAAGTCGTAAAATACGTTCGTTGCGTAAGAATTGTTTCTATTCGATATTAAAAGATGATAAAGAAAGGTTGTAAACAGATTTATTGAGGTTGAGAGGTATTGAGGTCGCTTTTGACTACTGTCTTTGATTGGTCGTGTTTTAGCGTGTAACCGTTAATATGGCTGTGGAAATGTTTGATATACACAATACATCAATAATATTGTAGGTATGTTATTTGTGTACCTACCCTTGGATGACAAAACAGCACGAAGCAACAAGTGCGCGCGAAAGACGTGTCGCGCGCGAGATACACTACCTGTCTTTTTCTGACTCATTCATTCTAGTACGGGACGTCTATCTCATGCTATGCAGCTCTCGCGCGCTCTTGTGCTAGCCCGTGCTGAGACGCATACATACATACATACATACATATATCACGTCTTTATCCCTTAGGGGGTAGACAGAGCCTAATGTAACAAAACCTTAAGGCCACGTTTAGCATGATTAAGGGCGTATAGCTGCAAAGGGAAATGAAAATAGTGATGGGTTGCCAGCCGCATCGCCTATAACATAATTCCTAAAACTTTCGCCCATTCCCTCGATGGGCTTTTCCCATCTGCGCGGGAAGAGAAGCAACTGGTAAATTCTACGTTTTTTCTTTACTCCCAGACCAGCATGGAAGAGTATGTATGTATAAAATATGATATTGATTGCGCTATCATGGAAATTTCAAGTTAAAATATGTTTGAGGTCGGTGGCAAAGCGAAAAGAACATTTTTGTAGGGTAGTAGATAACAGTGGCGTGGCGCTATAGAACACGATTCCCACCGGCTTGCCTATTTTAAGGCAGTTGGGCACTTTTATTGCGCAGAATTAGAGGAAAAGGCTAGTTAAATGCCCTTCGGCTTGCCTTCTGACTTGACGCCACGCCACTGGTTCATAGGCTAGGACACTCCTGCCTAGCTCCTGCCACGTCTGCTACATTGCGATGTTGTGTCGGTGAAGGGCTCGTGTTGCAGCAAACATAAAAAAAAGATCCCAACGAACCTGCTTTTTTGAAGTTAGTTAAAACAAGCCATCGCGCCATATTCCTTTGTTTTTATAGCCTGGTATGTAGCATCCTCAAAATCTGTGGTAGCCTAGTGGTTTGACCTGTGGCCTCTCAAGCAAAGGGTCGTGGATTCGAATCCTGTAGGCTTATTACCTAACTCGCTCGCAATCGCCATCGTGTTCATTTTGACAGTTCATGTATGGGCTGACAATTGGCATCGGAATCAGCTAGCTGTCACATTCATACAAGAACTGTCAAAATGAACACGATGGCGATTGCGAGCGAGTTAGGTAATAAGCCTACAGGTTCGCACCTCTGAGTTTTTCGGAATTTATATGCAAAATTACATTTGAAATTTGTCATGAGCTTTTCGGTAAAGGAAAACATCGTGACGATACCTGCACACATCTGCGAAGCAATTCAATGGTGTGTGTGTGAAGGTCCCAATCCGCGCTGGGCCCGCGTGGGAACTATGGCCCAAACCCTCCAATAAAAAAAAATAACTACACAATGTACTGAATTTGTAGCGAAACGGATTAAAAGTGGATATAGGTATGTGGGCTGGCCACATATGCCGCAGATCTGATGGAAGATGGGGTAGGAAACTGCTGGAGTGGAGGCCAAGGACGGGGCGCAGAAACGTGGGGAGATAGCCCAGAAGATGGGCCGATGACCACATTCAAATAGCGGGGAAGGACTGGATGCGGAAAACCCAAGACCGCAGCAATTGGAGGGCTATGGAAGAGACCTTTACTCAGCATTGGGTAGAAAAAGGTTGAAGAAGAAGAAGAGTAGCATCTTCTTCTGTTACTAGGCTCTGTCGAAATAATGTTCCTGCCACATTTCGCTTTGCGTTCAATGTTATGTGCGCATACGTTCTTCAATAGGTATTTATCAAATACTACTTGCTCATTCATAAATTCATTACAATCGTTTACCTACCACTTTATAAATGAATCCAAGCCTCGTGTCGTACGGAAAGCTATCGCGTTGCCGCCCACGCGATTTAGCGGGCGTAGCGCGTAACTGCGCGTGCGCACCATAACATAAGTCTAGTTGGCTATTTAATATTTTTGTTCCTTGGTTACCTACTTAATGGCATGTCTGTTGCTTCTGACGCTTACGAAGTTTTTATACTTATAATGTGGTACAAAACTAACTAACAGTATAGTCAAAATAGCCAAAAATAGTGTCAATCCTGGGTAATAAAGGTTAGTCATATTAGTCAAATTTAAATACATACATACACATACACAAATCACGTCTTTACCCCTTGCGGGGTAGACAGAGCTTTAGGTTATAGGTAGTTACTTATACAGGCCACATTTTGCAAGATTGTGGGCGTATCTATAGGTGGAAAATGGAATCAAAATAGTGATGGGTTGCTAGCCTCATCGCTTGTAACATGATTCCTATGATTTTTGCCCATTCCCTCGATGGGCTTTTACCATCTGCGCGGGTAGAGAGGCAACTGGTACATTTTATGTTTTTTCTTTGCTCCCAGACCATCATGGAAGATTATTTTTTTTAAATGCCGTAGGAAAATTTTAACATAAGGGTAGTATTTTTACTATCCTCATCGTTCATCCCTTTCCCCTTTAGGGATAAATTTGTAACAATTGTAACACTGGTATAATACAAGTGTTGATTCTTATGATGATTTACGTATATTATAGGATTTATTACATTATATTTGATGTTCTTGTAATTTCGTTTTTTTACATTTTCCGCGTGTAATTTATTGCCTTCCAATCTAATTACCGGCTTCTATTATTGAAATTTCTTCTATAGCTACAGATACTTATTAACTAAAAATCGCTCTGCCACTCACGGGAATCGAACCTAAAACCTCAATCCCAACAACAGTCGTCAATAAATACCTCTGAACACGTTTCTTTTACGTCCTACTCCCACTTCAGTTGACCTCCGGACACTCGGAGCCGCGATGATGGTATTATATTATACCGTAAGTTTTTCGCAGGTTGAGGCGCGGCACCAGGTTGCCTGTTTGATGGACAGGTGTCGTACAATATACAGTTGACACGACACACCTCAGTTAGAACCTTACCCTTCCAACCAACAGTAGGCAAAGCTTACCTCACTCTATTGTTAGCTTACCGCGACACAGTCCCGTGTGCAGGACAGTTATAATCACACAATTCGGTCTCAGTAATATATATTTGATTGTTCGGTGAGTATTGTCTGACATGGCTTCCTTAGCATAAAACAAGATGTCTTGCTTGGCTTATTAAGTGGCGATTGACCTACTGGGTATTGTATTTAGTGGGCATTGTGTGATTGAAATGTATTGTCGTACGGCAGCAGTATGCTCCATGTGATCTAACGCAAAGGGAGCGCCGGAATTCGCTACGATGAATCATGAATTCTAAACGTAGAATTTTATTGTATCTATCCACGTAGGCAGTGCCGGTGTTACGACCACTGATACTGTTGTAGTTTAGAACTAATTACAAGTCAATGTCAATTTAAATTTATATATAGAATAATCAGCTGTGTGTCAAAATTATTTTTACTTCAATACAAACATTCAACGAAGAAGCTTATTATTTTTATTTCAATACGTTATCAGCACGAAAAAGCTCTTAAAAGTATTTAATAAGCTTATACTTTAGTGTGGTATAGTTGTGTGTGAAGTCAAAATTTAAATTCACCTCTTAAAAGTGAATTTTTAACGAATTTTCAATAAAAGTGCGGAAATGTCAGATCACACAAAAGGATCTAGTCTGCGTTCCCTTGCTGGGATTTTATTAAGCGGTAAGCAAGATTACGCTATTTGGAAATTCAAAATGAGGATGTACCTCATACATGAAGATTTGTGGAGTACTATTGTGGGCTATTCAAAAGATGTTCCCGTAAGTACTAAGAATAGAGAAGATGAAGTCACATTAGCCAAAATATGCTTGACTTTAGGCGGTCCTGCAATCACACATGTACGAAACAGTACGACGGCAAAAGAGGCGTGGAACGCATTAGCGGCGGCTTATGAAGATAAGTCCATGGGTCGTCGTCTAGCCCTTGAACGTAAGCTCTATAGGTACAGTTTAACTGATTTTGATACTATAGAACTTTACATCAACGCCGTTATGTCGACTGTCCAGGACCTGGCGGACATAGGCAAAATCATAGAAGACGCCTCTGTCGCAGCGATTCTTTTAGGAGGATTAACGGCTCGCTTCGATCCTCTTATAATGGCCATAGAGAACTCTACCAGTACCATCACAAGTGAGTTTGTCAAGACAAAATTACTATCAGAATTTTCAAGATCAGCTTTAAATGAGGAAGGTTCTAATTCAGACGCAGCTTTACGCGTAAATATAAAGAAAAATAAGAAGAAACGAGGAGTAGTTTGCTTCAATTGCAAGAAGCCTGGTCACGTCAAACCGGATTGTCCACTCAATAGAAAGTTCGATTGTGAAGGTTCAAGCAAGAACAGACTCTCAAGTTTATTTGGCGCGCTGAACGCGGGTACTGAAGAGATCTCATCTGAGAAATGGTACATAGATTCTGGTGCTAGTGCACACATGTCCGGAAGATCTGATTGGCTAGTAAATTACAAAGAATTTTGTACTGGTCAGGTAAAGATTGCAAATGGAGACATTTTATCGAGTGCAGGAATAGGTAATGTGCCTATTGTTAATAATTTTAAAACGGAAAGTGACTGTAATGTTACGAAAATTTCGAATGTGGTGTTTGTTCCTAATTTAAATACTAATTTGATTTCTGTTAAGAAAGCTACTGAAAATGGTTTTAGTGTTGTTTTTGATACGAAAGGTTGTACATTTTTTAATTCTAAAAATTTTATGTGTACAGGTGATGCGGTTTTGCGTGGGTCCTGTTGTGGTGGACTATATTCGCTGGATTGCACAGTTAGTCCTCCCAAACCCTTATCAGCGTTCGAAGTACAAAGTGATGTAACAAGTTTTCGTTTATGGCATAAACGTCTTGGTCACTTATGTCGTATAGGATTAGACAAACTTAAAAAGGATAATCTAGGCGTTGTGTACTCGGAAGTTGATAAAAACCCTTGCGTCGCGTGCATAGAAGGTAAGCAGGCGAAAAAACCTTTCAAATCTAAATCTCACAAGAAAACAACACATAAATTGGAACTTATCCACTCGGATCTTTGTGGTCCGATGTCTGAAAATTCATTTCAGGGAAATAAATACGCCTTGACTTTTATAGATGATTTTAGCCGTATGGTTTTTATATACTTTATTTCATCTAAAACTGAGGTTTTTAATAGGTTTTGTATGTTCAAGTCTATGGTCGAGAGGGAAACTGGACTTAAAATAAAAGCCTTACGATCCGATTGTGGGACCGAGTACATCAACAAACAGTTTGTTGAATACTTAGGTAATGAAGGTATTAAGCATCAGACCACAGTGCCCTATAATCCACAACAGAATGGGATTTCGGAAAGAACGAACCGATCTATTGTTGAAAAGGCTCGTTGTATGCTTTCAGATAGTTCTCTTTCGAAAGGTTATTGGCAAGATGCTGTGGAAACTGCCGTGTTCTTAAAGAACAGATGTCCACATCGAGCTCTCGACGGGAAGACGCCTTACGAACTGTGGCATAATAGAAAGCCAAACCTAACTCATTTAAAAGTTTTCGGCTGTCGTGCAATGGTGAAGATTCCAGATACTTTAAGGAAGAAGCTGGATCCCAAAGCTGCGCAATATATTTTTGTTGGATATTCAGACGACCGACAAAGTTATTTATTTCGTGAACCTAGTTGTCCAAGAAGGTTAGTAAAAGGACGAGATGTGGTATTTTTTGAAGATTATTTTACAGATATAAAGGCAAAAACTACACAGTCTGTTCCTTTGGCTGTCCATGACAGTTCTATTTTGGATATGGTTTACAATAAGGAGCAGAATCCACTGCTACCAGTTGCTTCCACTTCTCAGGAGAGCACTCACACGGTCTCAACTGAAAGTGAAGAAGAAGCTATTGTCTTGGAGCCAGTAACGGAGCAAGTTCACAATACTTCGGAATTTCTTAGCGCCGAAGATATTTCTGAAGAAGAAGATGAACCGGAACAGACTATGATACAGCCTGAAGAACGGTACCCTCTTCGAAACAGAATAGCTAAGAGAAATAACAGTAATTTTGATTGTAATGCTGCTGTTACTAGCGAACCTGATGAGCCCCAAAGCTTTGCTGAAGCTATCAAAGCAGAAGATAGTGCAAGCTGGCAGTCTGCGATGCAAGACGAGTTTAACTCGTTGATTAAAAACAAGACGTGGACTTTAGTTGAAAAACCCAACAAGAAGGTCATACCTTGTAAATGGGTGTATAAAATAAAGAAGGATGCCAATGGTAGAGTCGTAAAATACAAGGCAAGACTTGTTGCTAAAGGCTTTAGTCAAGTTTCAGGTGTTGATTATTACGAGACTTTTTCACCAGTTGTTCGTAATTCGTCTCTGCGTACACTAATTGCTTTAGCGGCAGAAATGGATTTAAAAATGCAACATTTGGACGTGGATACAGCGTTCCTAAACGGAGACTTGGAAGAGGAAGTCTACATGCAACAACCTCAAGGCTTTATCAAACAAGGCGAAGAAGGAAAAGTTTGTTTGTTGCAAAAATCGCTTTATGGTTTAAAACAAGCGGCTCGAGCTTGGAACATTAAGCTAAATCAAACTTTATCTTCTATAGGTTTTATACGAACCTCTTCGGAACCGTGTGTTTACTTAAAAAGTTTTGGTGATGAAACTGTCATCCTGGCCGTCTATGTCGATGACATTGTCATATTTTATAAAAAAGAAATGTCATTTGTCACCGTGAAAACCGATTTGGAAAAATATTTTTCATTAAAAGATTTAGGAAAATTAGATTTCTGTTTAGGTTTGAATGTGAAACGAACGGACGAGAAAATATGCGTTAGTCAAAAAACGTACATTCAAACAGTGTTGGCACGTTTCAATATGCAAGATTGCAAGCACATGTCAACTCCGCTGGACAATAACAAATATGAAAAAGGTAAAGAAACTGACGAGTCTTATCCTTACCAAAGTTTAATTGGTTGTTTGATGTTCTTGGCGGTGAACACAAGGCCTGACATAGCCTACGCTACGAGCTATCTAAGCCAATTCAATAATTGTTTCGAAAAGAAACATTGGTCGGCCGCAAAACGTGTTTTGCAGTATCTAAAAGGTACCTACTATTGATTACTGTATCACTTACAGGAAAACGGATTCATATCTATGTGGATACACAGATGCAGATTGGGCAAACTGCATCTATGACAGGCGGTCCTATACTGGGTATTACTTTACGCTGGCAGGCGGACCCATTAGTTGGGAGTGCAAGAAGCAACCAACGGTGGCGTTATCATCCACCGAGGCGGAGTACATGGCTTTAGCTAGCGCTGCAAAAGAAGCTATATTTTTAAGAAGGTTAGTTTTCGATATAACGGGTAACGCTGATAAGGTTGTACTTTTTAATGATAGCCAAAGTGCACAAAAAATCGCTCTCAATCCAGTTCACCACAATAGGACTAAACATATTGATACCAAATTTCATTTTATAAGAGAAAAGATTAATGATGGTATCATAAACATTAAGTATTTACAGAGTGACAAGATGATAGCTGACATCTTAACTAAGCCCTTAAGGCGGACAGCTCACCTTAGATGTATTATAGGTATGGGCTTAACCAATACAGTACAAAACAATACAATTAATCTTTATTGATACTTGATCTTTCTAAGTTTTTTTTGTTTGTTTGTTGTTTTGGGTAAGTATTGGTACGTAGTTTATTTTTTTTATCTCCATTGAGGGGAGGGTGTTGTAGTTTAGAACTAATTACAAGTCAATGTCAATTTAAATTTATATATAGAATAATCAGCTGTGTGTCAAAATTATTTTTACTTCAATACAAACATTCAACGAAGAAGCTTATTATTTTTATTTCAATAGATACCCCGGGCAAGAATATTGTGGCGCCCACTTAAGGATACCAAAATCGAGTATCAGGCGGGGGAAGCATCCCACCCTCACCGGTCACCCCTGAAATTTGGCGCCCTGGATCGTTACCACATCGCTCCCATCCTAACGCCGTGTACGTACGGAGGTACCTATACCATTTTTGTAAACAAAAAACATTATTGATACAAGCTTTATTGCTGACTAGTTTCTGCCCGCGACTTCGTCTGCGTAGAATTATACATAAAAACCTTCCTCTTGAATCACTATCTATTAAAAAAACCACATCAAAATCCGTTGTAAGCATAAGAATACATAAGCATTAGCACAAAGATATAAGCTTACATTAGGGACATAGGGATATAGGGACATAGGGACACAGAAAGTGACTTTGTTTTATACTATGTAGTGATTGTACTCTTTGTGAACTGTACTTGCATTGTATTGATCACTAGAAGAGGTTGGTCAAATTTTGACTTGCAAGAATTGACACAAACTTTTAATTGCTTGGACTAATTTTAACTTATACATTTTTAATTTTAACTCAAACCAATCCATTCTTCAAAATAGGCCAAAGTTCCGTAACTAACCAGAGTTAAACACGGCATCTTGTGAAATCATCCAAGTAAAGCCATGTCGCTTAATTTAACGACACCCTTGTTGTCGTCCATTTTGTGTCCATTTTGACGCGCGCGTCGGCAAATGGCGCCCGTGCTTAACCTTACTAACGCGTGACTAAACGATCTGTTTTGAGATACGAATCATCGATCTTTGAACCTGTAACCTGGGACTTAGAACCCAGGACCTGCTGATTGGTGTGTCGTTTAAGGACCCTTTTGCAAAGGGATTAATTAGGGCTCTGCTTGGGTTCTACTGTGGTTTCATGGCCGAAGGTACAGTCAAACCACGTGAATAATTTGAATTTGAATTTGAATGTTGTGCCACTTGCCACTGGTCACACACAATTTAGCCGTATTGCAAACATGGGCGTGCTTAAATACCTACTAATTAACTTTTTATTTGAATGCAACTTATGCAACCTCTTAGGTATGTTGTAGGTACGTGTGTTTTGATTTTAAATTTTGAATATTGGATAGGTACCTACTTCAATTTTGATTTTGATTTTAATTTGGACATTAATCTCAATTTTGATTGTAATTAATATATTTTTTTATCTTTTACGTTTCTATAGGTACGTATTTTGTTTACCTATTTATTTTGCTTGTGAATTCTTGTTCTCATTTTTATTTCTATTTTTTTTATACTTCTATGTGTGCTCAAATGCTTCATTGGTTCTTATTTCTATTTATCTTTAAAGCAACTTAGGAGGCACGGCTTGATGAATTTAGTTAGTACATCAATAATGATTGCGCCGATGCACTCTGGGCAACAACGTTTATAGTTAGCCATTGGTGTAAGATTAGATTGTTTTGCCGTAAGTACAATGGCTATGTTTTGGGCATGACATGAGCTAAACAAACGGTTATTGATATGAACGGAAGTCAACATTTATGATCCAAAAACTAGTTAGTAGCTAAGTATGTATTTTATTGAATCAGGCGTTAACTCGCGAAGGTCAATTTCAAGGAGTAGCGGAGTAGCAATAGCAAGGTAGGAAAAGTTTTTTTTTTATTTTCACTCAATATATGTACTTTTTCGTAAGTTCAAATGAACAGACAGTGTGTTAACCTCGTTCGTAGGTACGTACGACTGTAGGATACCTATATAGACCGGTGCTCATAGAACTGAATAGCGCACACGCAGCGTATAATGGCGACCCATAAACAGGACCTTCGACCTGGGAAGCGCGCTGATGTGAGAACCGATATCTACTGCATTATGTTTTAGCAGATATGTGTATGTAACTGAAGGCACCGTGAGGTAAATTTCAACATACATATAGCTGAAAATATGAACTTGTATAATAACCTCTATAAGTTATTATACAAGTTCATATTTTCAGCTATACCTATGTATAAATAAATGGATTTCCAGATGCGTAACTGGACTGTAACGAATTGTTCTCAGTTTCATGGCTTCGCTGTCAATCCGTCTGTCTGTATGTTTGTGCGTCTGTCACCATTAGGCTTAACCTAACTCGCTCGCAATCGCCATCGTGTTCATTTTGACAGTTCATGTTGGGCTGACAATTGGCATCGGAATCAGCTAGCCGTCACATTCATACAAGAACTGTCAAAATGAACACGATGGCGATTGCGAGCGAGTTAGGTAATAAGCCGAACCGTGATAGATACACAGTTGAAATTTTCACAGATGATGTAATTCTGTTGCGGTTATAAAAACACACACACACACACACGTGCGCGCGCAGACATAGGCGTAAAACTTATACCCCTCTCTTTTCGGGGGTTAAAAATCGGGCACCGGCAGAACCTCAGCCGGGCTGGGCCAGCCCCGGGCCCGGTTTTCGAAAGCACACATGTGGAAATATAACTCGAAAGTGGTGAATTTGAAATACGAGTAGCTAGGAGATAATTACGGCTCTCATTAATCTTGTGAACTAGTCAAAAGTTTGATTAGAGTTGTAGTTTTACAGATATAAACAGATTTAGGTATACTACTTTCGAGCGATGTACGGTCAAGTGCAAAAATAAGTATCGATACGAACTTTCAAAAATATGTCCCACGACCTTATTACGCTGGTGTAAGAGCGTATGGTACTTATTTCTGAAACTTTGACTAGATACATATTATTACACTTGACTGTAGGTACGTGCTTTCAAAAATCGGACACCAGAACAGGCGAAACGTCAGTCATTACGGTCAACCGTACGGACGCAAAACGCAAACATTCGCCCACGTGCGACTGCGCATTTACTTTGCTTTTATTAGTTAGGCTACACGTGTCCGTCGCTAGCACAACAGTCCTCGACTCAGCACTTATTACTCAATTAAAAGTATTTCACATGCGAGTCTCATTGTTGCGGTAGGCCTCCGGGGCCTGCCCACTTCTTCATTAACTCGTGCGATTAGTAATTAAAATGGTACTCGTGGTCGAGTGCGAGTGTGGGCGGGACACGCGTTTTCTCTTTACATTTCGCAATGTTACCTTGAAAATTTGTAGGTACCCCAACACTAAATATTATGTGCAGTATCGCTTTGTCTAAATTGGATCTCAGTAGGTAATCCTGATATATCCTGATATCCTGATATAACGCTGTTTTATATTTTCCACCGGGGTATTGTGGAACGCAGACGTCAAAAACATCTATACACCTTTATGCCACAAACAATAAGGTCGGTGACACATATATATATTTGATTATAGTATGTAGTGATATGACAGCTGTATCGATATTTATGCCCTCGACTGTACACTGTAGGTATGCTTAGTGCAAGTTTTCGGTCACAAAATACGCCTCAAACGCGTTTGCGTTAAAATGTCAAACATTAAAAGTTAAAATTCGCCACTATGGGAACCGTTTGCCGTTTCGATCCGCTAGTGGCGCTGCCAAATTTTCGTTTAAATACAAATTTAATACCCTTTGTTTTTTATCTACTTACTTACCTATCGACATGATACCTAGTGGCCGATTTTTGAAAGCATCTTTGTGTGGAAATAACATAATATGAAAGTAGAGAAAAATCGTGCTAAAATTTGAAATGCAATTACCTAGTTAGAATTAGACCAAAATTTGATTCGAGCTGTAGGCTTATTGTCTAACTCGCTCGCAATCGCCATCGTGTTCATTTTGACAGTTCATTGTATGGGCTGACAATTGGCATCGGAATCAGCTAGCGCTGTCACATTCATACAAGAACTGTCAAAATGAACACGATGGCGATTGCGAGCGAGTTACATAATAAGCCTACTGTAGTTTTCAAGATAATAAGCAGATTTCTACTACTTTAGAGTGGCCTTTCAAATGATGTGATTTTAAAAAATCGGGCCCTACCTTAAACGCATGCCCTCGTCAAATATGCTCACTGGATCGTTTAGTATTCACACGAATTGCTTCCTCAATTACCACCGTGCTTACCAGAACAGAAAATTATGCAGCGCCATTCGCAAATACTCCTCTATGGGTGCACAAACACTTCTAAGAAAGCTTTAGGTGGTCGCAAACATAACTCAAACGGCTTTGTTTGAGTGCCAATTTAGAACGCCCAGCCAACTTAAGCTTACAAACTCAAAAAAGCCGTCGATCTGTTCAAAAACAACCGTATTCCCTTCAAGATAAAGTTTTACGTGTCGTGTAGTTATTGAAGCAGATAGAAAAGCGCTCTTAAAATTTAATTGCAAACCCCAGCCTCCCTTGTGTGTTCGCGAAATGTGTTAATTTAGCGTTTCGAATGCCAGTTCGAGCCCCTCTTTTATCTATATGGTGTAAATTTGCAAGCTGAGAATTCCTTACGTAGCCGTGCATGGACTGTGGACTGCCAAGAGTACCAGAGGGTTGCCAAAAGTCCGATCTTCAAGTAGAATTTTTATTAAGTACATTGTGAATCGAACGATTTTCTGAGAACCTATTTCCTAACAAATACTATAATTAGACGAAATAAAAAGTAAGACTGAGCTCTGCGGATAAAAGTGTAATGTAATAAGTTTCATTCCTGAAAAGTGCATACCTACATAAAAAAGTACCTAAAAAACCAGTAAAAGCCAATCCTAACCTAACCTAACCTAACCCAGTAAAATAATAAAGCTGACCTTAGTAAGATTTAGCTGATAGGGTTTACAACTACAGTTAACCAAATTGAATTATGTCCAAGATTCGTGGGATAGCATAATATCCACGTCCGTAAAATTGATTAGCAAATTCATGTCGTATTTATATGGATTTAGAACTGAATAGCCTCATAAAATCAGGCTTAGACGTGAACGACTCTCAAGAAACGTATTATGTACAGTCATACACAACACTAAACTGAACCTATGCACAACTTTGCTATTCACATACGCGTAGGCGCTTTATTGTGTAGGTATCCCCAGCCCTAGACACGGTGTGAAGTAATGGACAAAAATGTTCGTTACTCTTGCAAAATGTGACACACAATTCGTAAATACTTTTATATTGCTTTTTAACAGCCGGGCACACAGCAAATATCCTCCCACACAAAATTTTGTACACTTCACATCGTGTATGAGGCCGAAACTCATTTATCGAATAAACCTTTGATGAATGAATGTACCTACCTTTTGGTACAATTTTCTTACTATTTGACCATGTGTCGTACCCTTCACGTACCCTGCTCCACATCGTACTATTTCGTACCTTTTTACCGATTAAATCCTAAAAACCAAAATGTTAGCTTTATAGGCTAGTAGTCCTTTGGCCTTTGTGTACGAACCTCTTTTTTTGAAAACCTTAATCTTTTTCACAACAGTGCTAAGGCGAGCTAGGCCCGCTGGGGGGTTGATGATTGAAACCACATCTGTGAAAAATCCGGCTTGAAATTGGAGAAATCTGTGTATTGCCCCAAAACTTTTATTTTCTTGTATTATAGGGGTAAACGAGCGTGCGGGCCATCTGATGTAAAGAAATCACCGCTGCCCATAGATACTACAACACCGATTAACTTCCACAATATTAAATTTTCGACTGGACACAATGTACTTAGAACTGTAGTTATCCATTACTCTCTCCAGATACTCTCAAATCAATAAAAATGACTTACATTTCACTTAATCCATTTTGAACAGAACTCCCACAGGACACAAGCAAAGTAACTTATTCCCTAGTCACAAGGAAAAAAAGAGATGGTTAAAAAATGAAAGAGATGGTTAAAAACTTAAGTTTATTCATGTTCACCTTACTGGTAAATTATTAATTACCTAACTTAATTCTCTACAGCTTGACAGAATGATTGAAGAAGTTATGGCTATAAAAAATGCCTGTCTTGCAAAAATTATACAATTCTTGATTTTCTTATTTCTTTTATTTAGCTTCATTCCTTACCAATGCCAGGTCTGCATACAATACCATAATAAAGTACGTAGAACCGTCAGAAAGAACGGCTGTCACAATATTATTGTTATTCAATAAAATTTATTCCACAAAAAAGTAAATGACTGTTCCACAGAGATCTCCTTAAACTAATATCATGTACTGTGTCATACAAAATCCTTATTCTTCATTTACCAGCCTGAACATGGTCATTCAAAAATCATTATCCAATCTCATAGTTTAGTTACTCTACCGAACCAAAAAGAATGTTGCCATAACTTTTTCATTTTACCAGACTCACAAATTTATTTCGGTTTTGTCTCCTGGTCAGTAACATATCTAATGTAAATCGTATCCTCAGGCTTCGGATCTTCGACCTGCGTCTCGTCCAACTGCGAGCAGGCAATGGCCAGGGCAGACCCATCGTGAGAGAAGCTCAAAGAGGACACTGCCGTGTTGTATCTGTGGAACTGGCAGAGGCGCTTCTTATTGAAACCGTCCCAAATGTTGACATAGCCATCGGATCCCCCGGTGGCAAATGTGTTGTATACTGAGTGGAAGCTTATTGCATTGACCGGGTAGATTTTTTCGAGACCTGAAACAATTGTTATCCTTCGTAAAAATTAGAAAATAAAATGCATATAATTATGTTTTTCCTTAATAAAGAGGTACATTAACTTAACCTGGCTTTAAAACTTTTTGAAAAAATTGCTTTCTGACAAATATCTTGTGGCGCATTCTACTTGGCAATGGCCTTTTTGAATGTGCTTTTAGTTTAAAAAAAAACATGTAAAAGAAGCAGCCATTTTTGTCCTCTGACTACATCCCATTGTTACTAAGTTTTGTAAAAGAATTTACCTACTGTATGTACTGTTCACCTTCTTTCTTGTGCTGAAGAAGTCTACTCGAAATTGATCTACATACTATGTATACAGGGTGTAACAATACATGCCACCGCAAGTCAGTCAGCAAAAAAAATAGTAGAAAACCACAACGTAACAAAAGAACAATAAATGGATAGGTTTAATGCTGATTATGACAGATGCACCTCTATCAAAATATTAGGCTCATCAAAGTTCCAGTCAATATCCAGTAGAATACACATCCTAACACGAAGGTACGTAACTAACCAGTTACCACTCACCTCCATCCTTAATCCTGTGGCATTTGAAAGCGTACTTCTTCTTTTGCACCTCAGGGTTACTATCCAGGTATTCCACAGCGACTCGTCCCTCAATGGAGCTGAGCACGTACCCCTGCTTGTTGGGGAACACGCGGATACAGCGTGTCTGGTACTTGAGTGAGGACTCCCGCCGTTGATTTACATGGCCCATGTTACGCACGTCCCAAACAAAGATCTTTCGGCCTGAGGTGCCAACAACAAATTTCTCACCAACTATACTCATGGTGTATACCTGAAACAGTTTTTAATTAATTTATGGGGGTGCGAGTTCGGTTACCTCTGCGTGTGGTCAAGAGCTGGGGTTAATTTTTGGATCCGTCCGAGGGGAAGAGCAGTGCTTGGTCCGGTGCACCCAGGGCATCGGCTAATGATTTCCTGGCAGATTCTGAGGGATATTGTTATCTGTTGGCTAAGAGCCCGACATGGGGGAGGAATCTTTTGGCTGTGTTCTACCGTACAATGTTGAATGTCACAAGATAAAAATGAAGATGAAATGATGATGTTGGCGATGATGTAAGAAAATAGACTAGATATTCATTTAAAGAGTCAGAGAACAGAAGTGCAGTGATAGATATACATGTATCAGCTCAAAGAGCTGCTAGTGTATTATTTTAAATAATAATAATAATAATACTGTATTTATTACTTTGACATTGGCGAAATCATCGCATTGATCAATGGGGCCATATTAAAACAAAAAAAAACATCAACTTACATACCAGCACCAGCCCTAGTGCATACATACACAAATCACGTCTTTATCCCTTACAGGGTAGACAGAGGCTAAAGTAACACGCACCAGCCATAGTCCCTGGTCTAATTATCTTTCTACACTTTTTAATTGGCCCTTTCTACCATATAGCTCTGATTCTAATGTAAAATATAGAGCAGGAAGAAGACAAAAGAATTTCAATTACCCTCTCATTCCCCTGGTTATAAGTCCCAACACAGTTGGGCACTCGGCTATCCCACATCTTCACAGTCCCATCCCAGCTGCCAGTCAGAACAGCATTCACTTCATTGGCAAACTCCACACAGCGGATGGCTCCCTTGTGATCACCCAGACTCGTCTCCGAGCCAGCATTGAGGTCGTACATTTTGAGTGTTTGATCGAGTCCACCGCTATACGAATGAACAGCATCCTGAAATCAATATTTTGTATTATCATTTAAAAGTGAGGTTATAATTATACTATCAAGTTACTAAGTATTTTTAAATTAATTATTAATGACTTAAGTTGACTCTATTAGTGGTCATTAGAAGGCAATACAGTAAAAACCATGCAGTTTCTTTACCCGAAAGCAGACGTCAAGCACTGGTAGCTCATGGTTGTATTTATGCCGCTCTATGTTCCCGCTCACGTCGTAAAGGCGAACAGAACAGTCCCACGACGACACTAACAGGAACTGGTTCGATTTAGGAGCGAATTTAACACTTGATATCACATCCTCAGGCAGACTTTTTAGTTTAAATTCGGTGCGGGATTCGGCGACCCGCGTCACTGTCATTGTGGAAGCAATTTTGTTAGGTTTGTAATAATCCTTTTAAAATAAATTGTTCGTTCTGCTAGGCGCCTTTTGTAGGAAATAATCTAATGTAGGAAGTAATTGCCGATGGTTGGAAGCAGAAAGAATAAAGAAATTAACGAATTCAAAGCTCGGTTTGGCGAATCACACACAAAAGTCACAAAACCACACAAAACTGACGGTGCGTTTGGTTCGCACGCAAACGCAGGCTTTTGTTCGTTTGTTTAGCAAGAGTAAATGCGAATAAAAAATTAAGAAATGTGATTTTTTGGGTCTGATGAGTAATGTAATAAATTTAGTTCGATTTTTATTTAGTTCTGATCTAGCTCTTATGTTGTTATTTGATTGAAAAATGCAATTGAACTTTTTTTCTCCGTAAATAACAAAACGCTAAAGAAGGGAATGATGCGTTCAGATATTTATAAATTGATTTCCAAATTTTAACTATTTTGCAATATTCATTGTTATTTGATAACAAACGTCATGAAATCTTAAAATTATTTAAATCATAGATAAATCAATTCATACATCTTAATTCAACAAAGTTGCTAATTATTTATTCATTCAATGAAATCGCTGATGAAGAGCAATTTGAATGCGACATTTTATTGACTTGACATGTTTGTGATGAGGTGTGAAACGTACTGTGGAATCGTAGTGGATTCCATCTAGAAAATGATTTCGACTTAATCGTTTATTGCGTAAAGTTTTGTGATGTTACATTTGTGCTGTTATTTATCCAGCGAATAAACCTACGAACACAATACACCAGTGCCTCAATAGAGTTATGTAAATATCAACAGAACCACCGCACACCTAAGTCGATTCCAGTGGGAACGAATGGAGTGACTTCCTACTATAATAACGATGCAAACCAACCTGAAAACTAAAGAAATGTTTATAGTACGAGCTCTAGAGAAGATATTAGCCGATAAGGACATAAAAAGGTCCTATCACAGTCAGTTGAAGAAGTCCTGTGAGGTAGCTCTAGGTAAGGATCGAAATGTCATTTGCCGATATTGGCATCGAAATTATTACATCGGTCATGTCAGTTTCACTAATTAGGTTAGCCCTATATCGCCTTTTGCAATAATTTAATGGTCTCAATTATTTAGTAAATGTCTGGTGACCTTGGAAGTGAAAGTAGTGGGAGGTACCTATATGCCTTATCTAAGTCATTGGAATAATCTATAAACCACTTGCTGCTTTAGCTAGTGCTTTATTGTGTGAATACTTTGTTTAATATTACGTTAGTTATTCAAATTAGTGGTATTGTTTGAGATTCATGTTGTGGTCAGGTAATTAGCATGTAATTATACAATCATGAGATCATATAGCACCAAAGATGGCTCTCAAAATGTAAAAGATTGCAAGAAACCTTGGAATTATTCATCATAAATTATGCAATTATTACTTACATTTTTATACAGGTTTTGATAGACTCATTCATCTTTGTTGCAGAGGAAATAAAAACAGAATTAAAAAATGGAGGTCAGCCTGAGACGTCAGAGAGTCCGACATCAGGAACTCTTCCATTGCCTAAAAATGATGCCTCCAACATCATCACAGCAGAAAAGTACTTCTTACCATTCGAACTGGCCTGCCAGAGCAAAGCATCCAGGATAGTGGTAACGGCACTTGACTGTCTCCAGAAATTAATCGCATATGGTCATCTTACTGGAAATGTTCCAGACTCTACCACACCAAGAAAACTTTTGATTGACCGCATTGTAGAGACCATATGCGGCTGCTTCACCGGCCCGCAAACTGACGAGGGAGTCCAGCTTCAGATAATCAAAGCTCTCCTGACTGTCATCACGAGTCAGCATGTCGAGGTTCATGAAGGCACAGTCCTTCTGGCTGTCCGTACATGTTATAATATATATTTAGCAAGTAAGAATCTAATCAACCAAACTACAGCCCGTGCTACCCTCACACAAATGCTTAATGTCATATTTACAAAAATGGAAAATCAGGCATTGGAATCAGAAAATGCCCCTACTGAAGTACACCACAAAATGCCCAATGGCAATGTTGTAAGTGATGATCAGCCTAACCATGTTGGTGAAGATAGCAAGGTTATTCACCCAGCACCAAGTGACAATATGGATGATGTTTTAGAAGCTAAGATTATTGCTAAGCAAATTGTGGACTCTGTTATAGATAACGCTGTTACAATAGCTTTCAAGAAATCCACTGAAGAAATAAATCAGAATAGCCCTGAGAACAATGAAAATCCTGATTCTCAGGATAGTGGCAGTATCTCCCATGAAAGTAATGGTCAAGCTGGAACAGAACCTACAATGACAAGAATACCATCACAAGAAAGTGTAGATGTTGCATCAGAAAATGATAATTCAGTCACTGCTAAATTCACACACATCCTTCAAAAAGATGCATTCCTAGTTTTCAGAGCACTGTGTAAACTCTCTATGAAACCACTCCCAGAAGGTACTCCAGATCCCAAATCTCACGAACTGAGATCCAAAATTCTCTCTTTGCATTTACTACTATCAATTCTTCAAAATGCAGGTCCAGTATTCAGAAACAATGAGATGTTCATCACTGCAATCAAACAGTATCTTTGTGTGGCTCTCTCTAAAAATGGAGTTAGCTCTGTGCCTGAAGTATTTGAACTATCCCTCGCCATCTTCTTGGCTCTTCTACAAAACTTCAAAGCTCACCTCAAGAAGCAGATTGAAGTATTCTTTAAAGAAATTTTCATGAATATTTTGGAAACATCAAGTTCGTCTTTTGAACACAAATGGATGGTGATCCAGGCCCTGACGAGGATCTGTGGCGATGCCCAAAGCGTCGTAGATATCTACGTCAACTACGATTGTGATCTGTCAGCTGCAAACTTATTCCAAAGATTAGTGAATGATGTCTCAAAAATAGCTCAAGGAAGGCAGGCCTTAGAGTTGGGGGCTACGCCTAATCAAGAGAAATCAATGCGTATCCGAGGATTAGAATGCTTAGTTTCCATATTAAAATGTATGGTCGAATGGAGCAAAGAGCTCTACATTAATCCAAACCTACAAACAACACTGGGTGAAAGAACCGCAAAAGAAGATACAGACCACCACAGCATTAAGTCTCATGGAGGCTCTAGTCTCAGCCTGGTCTCTACAGGCTCAAGCAATGTCGGAAATAGAGAAACCTTGGATTCCCCTGAGCAGTTTGAAGTATTAAAACAACAGAAAGAGGTTTGGGAAACTGGCATTGATCTGTTTAACCGGAAACCGAAGAAAGGCGTCGCCTTCCTTCAGGAACAGAGTTTATTAGGCACTTCCACTAAGGAAATAGCAGAGTGGCTGCTAACAGACGAACGACTTGACAAAACATTTGTCGGTGAATTTTTAGGCGAAAACGACGATCATTCCAAGGAAGTCATGTACGCTTATGTTGATTCCATGAATTTTGCAAACATGGATATCGTGGCGGCTCTGCGCCATTTCTTAGAAGGATTCAGGCTCCCTGGCGAAGCTCAGAAGATTGACAGGTTGATGGAAAAATTCGCGTCACGCTATTGCGAGTGCAACCCGAGCAACACTCTATTCACGAGCGCAGACACTGTGTACGTCCTCGCGTTTTCCATAATAATGCTAACAACCGATTTACACTCGCCACAAGTTAAGAATAAAATGACGAAAGAACAATACATTAAACTGAATAGCGGCATAAGCGACAACAACGACCTACCCCGAGAGTATTTATCTCAAATCTATGACGAAATAGCTGGCCATGAAATTAAAATGAAGAGCACATCTAAACCTGGCAAACACATGATCGCTAATGAAAAGAAACGCAAGTTTATATGGAATATGGAAATGGAGCAAATTTCAACAGCTGCTAAAAATTTGATGGAGTCGGTGTCTCATGTCCAAACGCCCTTCACTACAGCCAAACACGTTGAGCACGTGCGGCCGATGTTCAAGATGGCTTGGACGCCGTTCCTGGCTGCGTTTTCAGTAGGACTCCAGGATTGCGATGATCCTGAAATAGCTTCATTATGTCTGGATGGTATTCGCTGTGCAATTCGTATCGCTTGCATTTTCCACATGTCTTTGGAAAGAGATGCGTACGTGCAGGCTTTAGCGCGGTTCACGCTTCTCACCGCTAACTCGCCTATCACAGAAATGAAGGCCAAGAACATTGATACAATAAAGACACTGATTACTGTCGCACACACAGATGGAAACTATTTGGGATCGAGTTGGTTGGATGTCGTCAAATGCATTTCTCAGTTAGAGTTGGCGCAGCTTATAGGCACAGGAGTGAGACCCCAATTTTTGACATCCAGTTCTGGCATCAAGCCTCAGCCAGATTCTTTGAAATTCAGCTTGATGACCCTAGACCCCAGCGTCAAAGAACACATTGGAGAAACGAGTTCACAAAGCGTCGTCGTCGCTGTTGACAGAATATTTACGGGGTCGACAAGACTGGATGGTGACGCAATCGTTGACTTCGTTAAAGCCCTATGTCAGGTGTCATTAGATGAGCTCAGCCATCCCACCAACCCTCGAATGTTCTCCCTGCAGAAAATAGTCGAAATATCGTATTACAACATGGGAAGAATCAGGCTGCAGTGGTCTCGTATATGGCAAGTGCTCGGCGATCACTTTAACAAAGTCGGCTGCAGCTATAATGAGGACATCTCTTTCTTTGCAGTGGACTCATTAAGACAGTTATCAATGAAGTTCATTGAAAAGGGTGAATTCGCCAATTTTAAGTTCCAGAAGGACTTTTTAAGACCATTCGAGCACATCATGAAAAAGAACAATTCCCCCACAATAAGAGACATGGTGGTAAGGTGTATTGCTCAGATGGTGAATTCCCAGGCGCCCAACATAAAGTCAGGTTGGAAGAACATATTTTCAGTATTCCACTTAGCAGCTAGCGATCAAGATGAAGCAATAGTAGATTTAGCATTCCAGACCACTGGAAAGATAATAACAGAGCTCTATGAAAAGCAGTTTTCGGCAATGATCGACTCATTCCAAGACGCAGTCAAGTGTCTGTCAGAATTCGCGTGCAACGCAAAGTTCCCTGATACGTCCATGGAAGCAATAAGGCTCGTGAGATCCTGTGCGTCAGCGGTCGGGGCTTCACCTCATCTGTTCGCCGAACACGCGGGCTTAGAAGGCGAGCAAGGCGCACCTGAGGAAGACAGAGTATGGCTGAGGGGATGGTTCCCGCTTCTGTTCTCCCTCTCCTGCGTCGTGAGTCGATGCAAACTGGACGTACGCACGCGCGGCCTCACCGTCCTCTTCGAAATCATCAAAACTCACGGGGAATCATTCCGTCCGCACTGGTGGAGAGATTTGTTCAATATCCTGTTCAGGATTTTCGACAACATGAAACTACCGGAGCACCAGCTCGAAAAGAACGAGTGGATGACCACTACATGCAACCACGCGCTCTACGCGATCGTGGACGTGTTCACGCAATACTTCGACGTGCTCGGCGCCTTGCTGCTGGAGACGCTGTACGCGCAGCTTCACTGGTGCGTGCAGCAAGACAACGAACAGCTCGCGCGCTCCGGGACCAACTGTCTCGAAAACCTCGTCATTTCCAACGGCATGAAATTCGACGACGCCACTTGGAGCAACACCTGTCAAATCATGTTGGATATCTTCAACAGCACGCTGCCGTCAGCCCTGCTGACGTGGAAACCCGAGGAGGAGGACGAGGCGCCCGCACGCGGGATACTCAAGAAACCCCAAGCGGAAGACACTCGTTCCAACAGCAAGATGTTCAACAGTTTGCTGATCAAATGCGTGGTTCAGTTGGAGCTCATTCAGACGATCGACAACATCGTGTTCTACCCGGCCACGTCGCGCAAGGAGGATGCTGAGACGCTTGCGCTGGCGGCTGCGGAGTTGACTGGCGGAGCGCCCGGCGGCGGCCAGGAGTGTCAGCGTGAGGAGCAGGGCATGTACCGCCTGCTCAGCTCGCCGCACCTCCTCCGACTAGTCGACTGTCTGCTCTGCAGCCACCGCTTCGCGAAAACCTTCAACACCAACAACGCGCAGCGCAACGTTCTATGGAAGGCGAATTTCAAAGGATCCGTGAAGCCGAACATGCTTAAACAGGAGACGCAGTCGTTAGCTTGTGCGTTGCGAGTGCTTTTCAAGATGCACGGAGACGAGTCCCGGAGGGCCCACGCGGCCGCCGTGCAGGCGCGGCTCCTGGCGGTGTGCTGTGAGGCCCTGGAGTACTTCACGGCGCTCCAGCACGAGGCGCATCGCGACGCCTGGACATCCATCCTGCTGCTTATTCTGACCAGAATATTGAAGATGCCCGACGAGAGAGTGAGTACCATTCAGATAACTATTTACACATCCGCGCGATGTCAACTGATTTTGATTGAACTGACATTAAATGTATGATTGCTATCGATGATACTACTTTGTTCCACTTGCTACGATCCTGATATACCTCTTTAATATTTACTTATTATAATTAATTTTAAATCTCTATTCTTTACTAGCCGCCTGCGATTCATTCGCATAATGTACTAAGTATATACCTACTTAAAATTTGTTCCGAGAATTCTTTCTTTTTTTACGTTATCTAAACAACTTTCCAATCTTTCACTCATACTTTTTCCTGAAACATTAAGCCGCGCATGTTCGCGGGTAAAAGCTATAAATAATAAGAACTGTAACTCGAATTCTGCTTGCTTCACTTTTCCCGACATCGACAATGCCGACATTAAAATCGCCAATACGCCAGAAGGCCAGTCTGTATTAGCAATACTACAAACCAATCGTTCGGCCATGAATAGCTTTAACACACCCTCCAAACCCATCCCAGTCCCCATAGACTAGTAGGTACTTAATGTTATAAATATCAGAACTAAAATGGTTGTATTTAGGTTATCGCTAGTGCCCCTTATCCGTTATCCAACTTCACGCTGGCGGAGGCAGTGCGGATAATTATTGCATAAAGGATTTCTGTATCTAGGTTAGTTAACACACAGTTGACTGGATGTAACCGCAAGTCTAGCGCAAAGTAGTGCCTACGTAATATGAAGTGGGTACAACGATTCAATAGTGGAATCCCGCAAAATCATCAATAAAGCGTGAATGAATGATGAAGAAACGAAATTTGATAGATTCTCCATACAAATACCTACTCAGTGGCGTAACTATAGGGTGGCAGGGGTGGCAAAATGCCAGGAGCCCCTAGCTCTACGGGGCCCCGAACTGGCTTGGTTTAGAGCACAGAAGGGATGCTGATGCACTCCTTTATATTGTGGAAGGAGCCCCATCTGACGAATTTACGTTATAGTTACGCCACTTTATAGTTACGCCACTGCCTACTAATCCCTCCTAATGTTAGGTATACATGCGAAAGTAACTGTCTGTATGTTTCCTTTTCACGCTTAAACCGCTGAACTGATTTAGTCGTACTTTGCTGTACAAATAGCTTCAGTCCCGAGGTAGGACAGAACCTATTCACATAAAACGACATAGTGACATCGCATTGCTTAACAAGGAAAATCGTTACGAAGCTTACTATGAGAAGGTTCCGTGGTGGGTTGGGAATGGAATTCCTGGACTGGACAGGATAGTTTTTATCCCGGAAAATGGCACAGTTACCACGGGGTCGTGATAAGCGAGTTCTGCGCAGTCGCAGGCAACAGCTAATTACCCATATTGCATACATAATCTATCTAATCTAAACTATCTATCTATCTAGTATCTTAAAACGAGCCATTCTTGTATATACAGTGTTAGGTAATGAATGGATAATCCTTGAACTATGGATAGAGGGCACTTAGGACGTTATAATAGCTATAATAGGTTTAGTAAAAGTTGCACGGTTTCCGAGATATTCGGACTTTTAAGTTTTTTTCGAAAACGAACACTTGTTTAATGTTTGAATGTACTTGTATTTTTTTTTTAATCCTATGTAAGTAGTCTCACAAAAATGGTAATGATGACACAAGTACTCAAAATATTGAGGAAAAAAAAAAAAAAAATAGCTTAAAATGGTGCTATGATCAAAACATTGAACAAGGGTGTTTATTTTCGTAAAAACCTAAAAGTCCAAAAATCTCTGAAACCGTGCAACTTTCACTAAACCTATTATAGCTTTATTAAAACGTTCTAAGTGGCCTCTATCCATAGTTTAAGCATTATCCAATCTATTAAAAAAACTGCATCAAAATCCGTTGCGTAGTTTTAAAGATCTAAGCATACATTGGGACAGACAGACAGCGGAAAGTGACTTTGTTTTATATTATGTAGTGAAGACATTTGACCGCAAATACATTTGTGTCATTGATACAAATGGCCATCTTGGATGTTTTTATTTCATTAGTACCCTCTAAGCCACCTAAGCTGTAGGCTTAAGACAATCTAACCTAACCGTGCCTTGTACGCTTAATGCCTTGTAGATAAATGGAGATAAAATGTTTATAACGACTCAAACTGTTTTAGGTTAAGCTTCCATAGATTCCGACTAATTATAAAATCTAGTAGTACCTTATGCTCGTATAAGAACTGTTCCATCCATGTACCCTATTTAGAACTCGTGAAGAACATTATAGCATACATACATAGGTGTACATACATAAATCACGTCTTTATCCTTTACGGGGTAAGTAATGTACCTAAAAGTAACAAGGCCTAAAGACCACGTTTAGCAAGATTGTGGGCGTAAGGTGAATTAAAACAGTGATGGGTTGCTAGCCACATCGCCTATACAACATGATCCCTAAGATTTTCGCCTTCGATGGGTTTTTACCATCTGCGCGGGAAGAGAAGCAACTGATACATTCTGTTTTTTCTTTGTTCCAAGACCAGCATAGAAGATGTATTATATACTCTTCGTCTGCATAGAATTCGTTTATCGCTATCCCGCAAGAATCACGCAATTTTCCGGGATAAAAAATAGCCTATGTGTTATTCCAGACTACAATCTATCTATGTTCCAAATTTCATCCAGATCTATCCAGCCGTTCTGGCGTGAAAGAGTAACAAACATCCATCCATACTTACAAACTTTCGCGTTTATAATATTAGTAGGATATTATAGCAAGCGGCAGATAATGCTAATAGATCTATGAATTAACTAGGTAGGTACTTGATACTATCAGAATTTACGACTCGAAGAAAACTGCGGTATGAGCTCGAGTTAGCAGAGGATGACGCGAGTTTTTATGCCCTGACTATTGTACAATGGCATTGACGTCAAATATACACGAGTACTGTGCAAGAGAGAAACACTTATACCGGTCGCAGAAACTGAATGACTGACGTACCTCTGTGGAACTTTTTTTTTAACCAGATGAAATATTGGCTTAAAGGATTGCATCCAGGCCATAATCTTAAAAAAAACCATTTCGAAATAATTTCTTTGTATCGGTTTCTTTCACCGTACACAGATAAAATATTTTAACAACGTTGAAATCTAGGTTTTCCCAACTTGCTAAAACATGGGGGCGTTTAAAAGGCGAGTGTAAAAAAACGGAACGCTAGCAAACAAGTCACATACCCACAACTTATGAATCTTCAAAAAACGAGCCTTACTGTTTTCTTTAAGGGCCGACAACCCACCCGTATACCTCTTGGGCGATGGTCTAGGTACTAGCTAAGGTTATATCCTACTAGCTTCTGCCCGCGACTTCGTCTGCGTAGAATTATACATAAAAACCTTCCTCTTGTATCAAAACAGAATCTATTAAAAAAACCGCATCAAAATCCGTTGTGTAGTTTTGAAGATATAAGCATACATAGGGACATAGGGACATGGGGACAGAGAAAGCGACTTTGTTTTATATCTACTATGTAGTGATGATGGGCTATTCTAGCAGTTTGACTTCAAAGTTACTAATAGCCCTTCAGGAACGCGGCTCTACAAACTACTTAAAATGAAACTGATTAGCGCCAAGTAAATTTTTCAGTTCATTAAGTTTGCTATATTGGGCAAAGGCCTTGTCAGGCAGTCTGCTTCATTGAAATTTGACGCAGTTGACGCCTCAAAACAATGAGTCATAGTGATAACACTGACATCTTGTGTGTTTTGATAAGGCTCATCTTACAATAGAATTTCGAAGATTTATATCACTTCGTTTGCGGATAATCCGTTTATCGCACGCCCGCGAGTATTGTTTTCAGAGTTAAAACTATTTTGTCCTTACCAAGGTCTCAAACTACCTCCATGAAGGTATGGAGCTCCATGCGAAATTTTAACATGATCGGTTGAGTAACACGCGTAAAAGCGTAACAAACAAACAAACTCGCAATCGCATTTATAATGTTCAAGTAGGATCTAAAAACCTTACGATTGACAAAATGGTAGTGTTTATAATTCTGTTTTTTAATATCCATGGAGGTCGTCTCCCCTAATTCCATTACTAGTACGAGAAATTTAACTATACTTAGCGGCAATTAATTTGGCCTAGTCTCCATACAAATTTACCTGTATATCACATACATATGCGGTCCAAATTTTTTGCCATCGCAAAGCATATGTAATATGTCGTTTGTCGGTTTTAATATTAAAAAAAATATATATATCTGATTAATAAAATGTATTGTTTCTAGTTCGCGGCGCACGTGTCTCGGTACTTCCCGCTGCTGTGCGAGGTGACGTGCTTCGACGTGAAGCCGGAGCTGCGCTCGGTGCTGCGCCGCGTGCTCCTGCGCATCGGGCCCGTCTTCAACATCGTCGCCCCGCAATAGCGCTAGATCCACCGATCGATCCAAACTATGGCCTTATATTTTTGTAGGAATACATGGTTAAAAAATACGTTTCGTTGATTCTTAAATTTTAATGTGACATGACGGTACTTCAGTAGTATTCAAAGTGATCTATTATAAATAGGGTGTAGTCTTACGTCTAATTTATTATTTTTCATTGTCGGTTAAAAAATTTAATTGTATTATAATTATAAAGTATAGACGTTGTACCTATAAATTATTGCGTTAATCTGTATATTTGAAAGTTTTTATTGTCTGGGAGCTGATTCACTCGCCGCCATCATCGCTTCTTCTCTTTTCCGGCTAGACTGATCTGACTGTGATCACTAAGTTTCCACAGCTTTTTCATGCTATATTATATTTTCTGATAGAGTGATTCAGATCGCACGCGACTAAAGTTATTCCTATGAATAAAATTATACATTAATCTGGTGGTGTTTTCTTATTGGATCTTGAGACCTTCAATGGACCTCTCTAGGGAATCTATGTCCCAGATGACGAGTTGCCCGTCCATGCCTGAAGTGCTGAACTTCTTAGTACATGCTTTGGTTCCCCTATACAAGTTAATGCTTGTTATAGCATTCTGGTGGATGGAATCCAGGAAAGTATCATTTGTCTCAATACGAGCTTGACGATCCAGAGACTGGAACTTCTTCATAGCAGACAAGCCTCCAGACTCCTTCCTCTGAGTATTATCCAGTTTGGCAACAAATTTCAAGGAGTCACCATCATGGCAGTATAGCAATGGAATGCAGCTGTGGCCTGCCACAACCAGGGAGTTGTTGGTCACCCAATTGCATCCCAGGAAGGGCAGATATTCAGTCTTCAGTTTAATGACAGCCTTGTCTTTAGTAGCATCAGCCACATTAATGGAGCTGTCATGCCCCACCCAAGCAACCTTGTTGCCATCAGCAGAGAATGACACATTATGCACCCATCCACCTGCAGATGGGGAGTTGGGGAACTCTGCCAATAACTGGCCCAAAGGCAGCTTAGATCCCCAAACATTAGGACCAGGCTGATCTTCAATGTCCTTGATATAAGCAGAGAACACCCTGACCTTGAAGTCTGCTGACCCTGCCACCAGGAGTATGTTGTTAGGATGCCAGTCCAAGGAAGTCACGGTGGAGCGAATGGGCCTCTTAATGTGCTTAGAGACCCACCAGTTATTCTCCTTTTCAAAGTAACAGATTGAGATCAACCTGGCACCCGAGCCAACGGCAAACTTGTTCTCCATGGGTGACCATTTCACACAAGTGGCCGCCCGATTGATCCGTAGCAGCACAAGAGTAGTGCTCCACTTCCCGTCTTCTCCTTGGGTCCAGACGTAGGCATTGCGGTCAACAGAGCAGGTGACGATACGGTTAGTATTGGGAGCCCAGTCAATGCCCATGACCCTCAGGTCATGTTCAGCCAAGTTGTTGGTCTGCTTCCAATCGTTGCCATCTTTTTGGTAGATATGGACTTCATTGTTGTTGGGAGAGAATGCAATTTCTGCAAAGATAGACAAAATATTAATGATGCTGAAAGCCAACAAGGCCTACTAATCAATATGCACCCTAAGCCTACAACTTTTCCAAATTAACAAATGACAAATTTTTGAAATAATATCTGATTTTTCCATATACACTACAAAGTAATTTTGAATGGAACTGTTATAGTAGGGGTGCAGTAACTTCAAAAAATTTGATTGTAACACTTAGGGAGCAGAGCCGGATTATCTATAAGGCAGATAGGCAACTGCCTAGGGACCCGTGCACGTGATAGGGTTAATTCGGCCTATTTGGGAGCAAATAACTGTATACTTACGACTCCTATCCTTGTTCCAAGCGTGGCAAGTTATCGGCGCGCATGAGTCACCGAACGTCAGCGTTTGAGACATGATGATGCACAGAAACTGAAATTCGAAAATAATACAATTAATACCTACCCCATAATTCGAGTACATTGACTGTAATTCTAATTACTTGAAAGAAATTTACCTTTTCTTTATACAGGAAATACCTAAGCTTGACACACTGCGATAAGAAATTCGTGGACTCTGGACAGTCGACACGAATTTCAGCGACTCTGCGTAAACACAAGAATTGATTATACTATTTTGCGCTGCAAATTAGTGCAATAAATGCAACAGTTTTGGAAATATGTATTTCTTTCCGAATATCCGACTGAACACACCCAACTCAGCGTTAGAGGGGGGGGGGATATATGACACTGACAGAAAGAAAAAGAAAAGAAATATAAAGTTAAGTAAGCTATTTTGGCTACTATTAAAGACGTCGAAGTCTATACCAGTTAATTTTTTTTTTTCGGTACTTAACGATTCTCTCCCTATTTTTTTTCTAACTGCTATTGGCTATACTTTAACCATAATCAGATGGTGTGACTAACTATATGAGTTTTTTAAGGGGGTACTCCTACTCCACTGAGCACTCTCCTCTCTCGAAAAGTAGATTCATTCTCTCTTGTCCACATTGAGTATTTGCCAACGCATTAGCCTTGTCACATCATCCTTGCCGTTCAACAGGTCTCTGGTGAGTTTTTTTATGTGGGCTTGCACTCTTTCCTTGTATCTTTTGCAGTACTTTTTACAGTCTCTCCCTAAATAAACACAGAAAAATCCTTTCCATGGCAATCTTGATTTAAAGAATGTTTGTCTGTGACTTTTTAGTCTATACTGTCTATTGATTTTTTAATAAAATAAAATAAATCTGCCAAGTGTCAAAAGCACGCACGCACGTCAAAATAAATTGCAACAAGGCGGGCGGCGGGCGAGCACAAAAGTTGTTGTCGCTGTTAGTTCGCTAAGAGAATTATACGTATATCAAGCAATTCTATCCAAGACTCATCGTCGATTTTACTTAATTCTACAAAATGTCAGGACGAGGTAAGTCCCACTCACAAGCCTAATATAACATAAAGCTACAATTTGACATAGTTCAGTTTCATTAGAAATGATTTTATAGGATTGTGGCACTTACTCTTATTTAGTATAGTCTTTTCCAAAAGTTATAAAAAACCAGAGCTCTGTAAAAATAACAGTTTGTCATTTACAGGTAGAAATCGTGGTCGCCGCCACCACAACCAGAATAATCACACGTTGTCGTCTGTGGCTAAGGAGACTGCGACTTCTCTGGCGGCCGACAGCCCTGTGTTAGCGCTGTTCAAGGCCGCGGCGGGCAAGCTGACCGAGCGGCAAGACCGGCACGAGCGCCTCGTCAAACTGTCCCGGGATATCACGATCGAGAGCAAAAGAATCATCTTTTTGTTGCATTCTGTTATTACGTGAGTACATTTTCACGCAGACAGGTTGTGTTAGTTAAGTCTTTTATAAATTTGTGCAGTATTTATTCATAACCAGAGCATTTGGCTCTGGGGGAGGGGATGCTGCATGAATTTTGACCCCCGATCTTCTTGAGTCCTCTAATGACGCTAACTAAAGCCTCTTTAAAATATGAGAATAAAAAAAAGGTGTTGCTAACTTTTAGCTGCTTTGGTTGTCACGAACTATTTCACGCTGACTATACATACCTATTAAGATAGAGCAAATTAAAAAAAAACTTAAACTATCTAAAGGGCCTACCATACGCGCATGTATCACCACAGGTGAAACTTGAACACAGACGTAGCTACTGCATGGTACACTTAAGAATGCGTGCAAGCCTCATTCCTGTCAAAATTGTTGGCGTGGAAAGAATGTTTCTCAATGAGGAACTTTTTTTTCTGCCGATATATTTAAAATGTTTGCTAGTGAAAACAAGACTGCAAAAGTCAAAGCGTAAACAATCAAAGTGAACAAAGAAATGGCTGTTAAATAAAAAAAAAACATTCGCATGTTAAACTACTCAAGGACTTAGGAGATTACTAATTTCTAACTCTTTTGCAGCAAAGAATCAGCCAACCCAGCCATCCAGGAAGCTAAGGAGCGTATTCAAAAGCTCATCCAAGGACCTCTCAAATCCATTGGCCTTGAGTTAGAGCATAGTCCAGCATATCTCCACAACCGAGCAGTCACCGCTGGGTTCCAGGAGTTCATTGAAGCATGGACGTTCTTGACTTTGATGGAGAGTAAAGAAATAATAGCTTGGAAAGATGTGCAGGACCAGCTGACTTATAAGGTGAAGGTGGTGAAAGAAGATGGGGATGAAGAAAGGACTGTTGTCACGTTGCTCACACAGAACGATTACATGCTTGGTAAGTTTGTCACAATATTTAGATATAAAAATTTCTGTGAATTTATTATTGGCAAAATTGCATTTTTTTACTATTCATTAAAATGAATTGTCGAAATTGTCAGACAAATTTTATTCTGCTTTTGATAGAAAGATCAGAAGGCTGCTTGGATTCATTCATATTTTTATTTAGATTAGAATTGCCAGTAAAATAAAAATTACAAATTATAACAAAACACCTAATTTGCATAAAAACCTGTACCATAATGTTACTCACTTACTCATAGCAAATTTCTTCATGCAGAAGTCACAGGAAAACCATGTAAATGATTCCAGGTATAGCAGATTTGACTGGAGAGCTGATGAGGAAAGCGATTAACAGCATATCAAGTGGGGACAGCGAGGACTGCCATGAAGCCTGCAACGTGGTGCGCCGGCTCTATACAGGATATTCAGGTATAGTTTCGTAATAAATATAATTACACAGCATTAATAACAGGCTGTTTTCCATGTGGAAAGAGGAAGACGTGTATAGTTTGTGTAAGGTTCCGAGTAATTGACCATTGGTGTCATATTGTGAATGCGTGTGTGTGTTAAACTATTGAAGCTATAGTGGGTGTCTTATACACAGACAGACGGGTGAGTAAGTTCGCGTACTTACGACTCGACGACAACTCGCAGTGGCGTAACTATAGGGTGGCAGGGGTGGCAAAATGCCACGGGGCCCTGAACTGGCTTGGTTTAGAGCACAGAAGGGACGCTGATGCACTTCTTTATAATGAGGAAGGAGCCCCATCTGACGAATTTGCCGCGGGCCCCAGACGTTATAGTTACGCCACTGACTGCTCGCCTGTGTGTCAGTCTAAGTACGCGTACTTTTAGAGTAAAGTCGTCGAGATGTAAGTACGCAAACTTACTCGCCCGTCTGTCAACCACTTTAGAATTCTGGAATATTGCAATCAAACAAATCTGGCAGTGTCAATTTGAAATACATACACAAATCACGTCTATCTCTCTTACGGGGTAGGGCCACATTTAACATGGTTGTGAACTTGAAATCAGGCAGACATATGGACGACTCCAGTAAAGAAACTGCTCCATTCTTTAACCGTGGCAATATTCTATGTTTTAACGGTATTTTGAATATTATTCTGCGTCCAGGTCTGTTCGGGTTCGGTCGCGAGCTGGCGCGCAAGTGCAGCACGACGCGCGCCAACGTCGGCAAGGTGGAGGGCGCCGTGTACGCGCTGCGCGTGCGCGGGGGGGGCGCGCCCACGCCGCTGCCGCCGCCCGCGCCCTGGGACGACCACGAGGACGCCGACGAGGGATACTACTAGGACACCCTACCCTGTAGCGAGCGGAAATTTCCACTTCCTGGCCAGGGGACGATTATGTACACACGGGCGGTGATAAAGAAACCTTTGGCTCGTGCGACAAGTTCCAGAGATCTGAGGCATTCTTTATTTCAACACGGGGTACTATTAACCGAATGTATTGTTTCACAAACTCGTCATTAGGCGAATGTTTATCGTCTACTTATACAGCTAAGGGCCTCTTAAAATTGTTTCGGAATGTTTCAGTAGTTTGTTGGGTTTAGTTTTACGGAATGCGTTTTTTTTTTATTCGAAATTCAGGTTCGCCCTTGCCGCGGTTCACTTTGAACCTTTTATTAAATACAAAACGGCAGCATTCCAAAATAATTTGCCGCAGCATCTAAAAACGAGTCGTTTATTATAAGGTTTCAAATGCAATAGTGTCTGATTTTGAAATGTGTCGCTTTTGTATTTAATCGGTAAGCAACCGTGATTAGATATTCCTCAAAAACATTTTACAGAGCCATTAACTCACTAATCTGAAATATTCCGAAACAATACTAAGGGACTTTAAAAGAGAACATTTTCAAAGTTATAAATCTAACCTAATCTAGGTCAAGCTATGAGAATAGTTTATTGTTTTTTTTTTATTACGAATTAGCGGATTATCAAGGTTTGTCAAATGATGCGTTTGTGAAAGTTTTTCCCTCCAAGATGATTAATAGAGCAGCATCTCGCACTTTTTTTATTACTAGCATTATGCTTTAGAATACTTTTGAATTAGTTATATTATTTTTGTATCTTCTACGATATTATTTGACTTGACTTAATGAAAGAAAGGTGGTAAGACTAAAAAGTGAAGTGACTGAAGATTTGACGCCGATTGTTTGTCAAATATTTCTTGTATGAAATGTATTGTATTGTCAAAAAAAATGTGGTATACATTCCCTTGTGATCAATGTAGGAATGCTTACCTTACTGCTATAAATATTAAGAATAAAAAACTGATATAAATCATGATTTTTTATAAACTAACACAAACTTAATTATTCCTTATAAACAACGAAATCAAAAGTCTTGTGACTCGGTGTAATCAGTTGGAGGATTCCAGTCTTCGCTGCCATCGCTGTTGAAAGGGTCTTCGGGCTCCGAATCTGATCCAGGGCTGTATTTGGGTATTGGTTTCCGGGGTCTCTTCCCCTGGACGATGAGACCAGACTGCGAGTCAGACTCATCAGATTCCTCGGACCTGACTCTTCTCTTCGGCTTTCGTTTTGTTCTTTGAACTAAAATAAACAATCACTTGATCACTCTGTTTCAACACTAGTTCATTAGGCTAGGACAGGGCTGGCCAACCAATGGCACGCTTCAAAATAATTTGGGCACGCCAATAATAAAAAGGTTTATTTTTGTCCATTAAATCACCAACTTAAGATTATTTTATTATGAAATAGGGCGGAAAACGGGCAATGTGGTCATATGATGGTAAAATAACAACACACTCTTAAGACAACAGGGTCTTTGATGACAGGTCAGAGCCAAATATTACTTTATTTGTGAAAAAATGGCACGTCCACCAAAAAAGGTTCGCCACCCTGGGCTAGGAACATTCGAGTGTCTAGACTTTGGCTGTGGATGTGACTAAAATTCGTAATCGAAATCGACGCTGTCCCCTTCTGAATCTTCGACTTGAAAGTGGTCGTCGTAAAAATTAATAGATTGCGCGTTGATGTAGAATATGTTGCCCCGCCTTTCCACCACCCGCGCGCCGGCTGCGGACAAGAGATGTCCCATTTATATTAATTTTGTGACACAAAGCAGGGGGGCTACTCCGAAATACGAAGCCCGTAGTTACGTGCTTCGAATCGCCTTCGAATCGATAGGTTGCTACTACGAAGTCACCTAACTACGAACTTCGTATTTCGGAGTAGCCCCCCGCGCTCGGTGCTGCGCCGCGTGCTCCTGCGCATCGGGCCCGTCTTCAACATCGTCGCCCCGCAGTAGCGCTAGAATATCTCTCTAATCTGTGGCGCTAGATCCGCCGATCGATCCAAACTATGGCCTTATATTTTTGTAGGAATACGACATGGTTAAAAAATACGTTTCGTTGATTCGTAAATTTTTATGTGACATTGACGGTACTTCAGTAGTATTCAAAGTGATCTATTATAAATAGGGTGTAGTCTTACGTTTAATTTATTATTTTTCATTGTCGGTTAAAAATTTTAATTGTATTAACTATAATTATAAAGTATAGACCGGGTTCCTAACGTGGGGGTAATTACCCCCTCGCTCGGGGGTAAAATCGGTTTTTCGCGGGGATCATGAGCTGGTTGGCTTCTTTGCCTTAACAATGAATAAGCTCGTCTGTGAGGGGTAAAACCCGTGACCCCACTTAGGTCATAAGGATAACGGAACTGAAAAGGTTAGGAACCACTGGTATAGACGGTAGGTAGGTACAAACCTATAAATTATTGCGTTAATCTGTATATTTCAAAGTTTTTATTGTCTGGGAGCTGATTCACTCGCCGCCATCATCGCTTCTTCTCTTTTCCGGCTAGACTGATCTGACTGTGATCACTAAGTTTCCACAGCTTTTTCATACTATATTATATTTTCTGATAGAGTGATCGCACGAGACTAAAGTTATTCCTATGAATAAAACTATACATTAATCTGGTGGTGTTTTCTTATTGGATCTTGAAACCTTTAGTGGACCTCTCGTGGGAATCTATGTCCCCCAACTCCCAGATGGCGAGTTGCCCGTCCAAGCCTGAAGTGCTGAACTTCTTAGTACATTCTTTAGTTCCACTATACAAGTTAATGCTTGTTATAGCATTCTGGTGGAAGGAATCCAGGAAAGTATCATTCGTCTCAATACGAGCTTGACGATCCAGAGACTGGAACTTCTTCATAGCAGAGAAGCCTCCAGACTTCTTCCTCTGATTATTATCCGGTTTGGCAACAAGTTTCAAGGAGTCACCATCATGGAAGTATAGCAATGGAATGCAGCTATGGCCTGCCACAACCAGGGAGTTGTTGGTCACCCAAGTGCATCCCAGGAAGGGCAGATATTCAGTCTTCAGTTTAATGACAGCCTTGTCTTTGGTAGCATCAGCCACATTAATGGAGCTGTCGTGCCCCACCCAAGCAACCTTGTTGCCATCAGTAGAGAATGACACATTATGCACCCATCCACCTGCAGATGGGGAGTTGGAGAACTCTGCCAATAACTGGCCCAAAGGCAGCCTAGATCCCCAAACATTAGGACCAGGCTGATCTTCAATGTCCATGATATAAGCAGAGAACACCCTGACCTTGAAGTCTGTTGACCCTGCCACCAGGAGTATGTTGTTAGGATGCCAGTCCAAGGAAGTCACGGTGGAGCGAATGGGCTTCTTAATGTGCTTAGAGACCCACCAGTTATCCTCCTTTTCAAAGTAACAGATTGAGATCATCCTGTCACCCGAGCCAACGGCAAACTTGTTCTCCATGGGTGACCATTTCACACAAGTAGCCGCCCGACTGATCCGTAGCAGCACAAGGGTAATGCTCCACTTCCCGTCTTCTCCTTGGGTCCAGACGTAGGCATTGCGGTCAACAGAGCAGGTGACGATACGATTAGTATTGGGAGCCCAGTCAATGCCCATGACCCTCAGATCATGTTCAGCCAAGTTGTTGGTCTGCTTCCAATATTTGCCATCTTTTTGGTAGATATGGACTTCATTGTTGTTGGGAGAGAAAGCAATTTCTGCAAAGACAGACAAAATATTAATGATGCTGAAAGCCAACAAGGCCTACTAATCAGTACGCACACTAAGCCTACGACTTTTTCAGATAGAGTACCTACAGAGATTAACAAATGACTAATTTTTGAAATCTTATCAGATTTTTTCATTATACACTAAAGCAGGGGTGGCCAACTTGATTAGACCCAAAATCTGTTTACTAACGAAACCCTGTGCGATCTACCAATTACATACTTCATGAAACCTTAAATCAGCAGTTGGTAATTACGTTGCGCAGTCTGGTCTACGTATTTATATTTTTTGCCTTGCCACGATCGACTGGACTAACCGTCGCGAACGACCAGTTGGCCATCCCTGCTCTAAAGTATTTTTGAACTTACTGCAGTGACTTCAAAAATTTGGATTGTAACGCTTTATTGGGGAGCAGGGCCAGATTATCTATAAGGCGGATAGGCAACTGCCTAGGGGCCCGTCCCGTACACGTGATAGGCTTAATTCTAATAATGTAATTATGTGATTTTTGCGGGTGGTAGGGCCTTGTGCAAGGTCCGTCCGGATCGCTACCACCATCTTACTCGCTAATCCTGCCTCATCCTAAGTAGCAGTGCTTGCACTGCTGTGTTCCGGTGCGGAGAGTAAGACAGCCGGGGAAATTACGGGCACAAGAGGCATTTCATCTTAATCCTCTAGGTTGGCAACGCATCTGCAATCCCTTTGGGGTTGCGGGTGTCTATGGGCAGTGGTGATCACTTACCATCAGGTGACCCACCTGCTCGTTTGCCTTCCTATTCACATAAAAAAAAATGTGATTCTAATAATAATATAATAATGTTTGGGAGCCAATAACTGTACGCTTACGGCTCCTATCCTTGTTCCAAGCATGGCAAGTTACTGGCGCGAATGTCAGCGGTTGAGACATGATGATGCACAGAAACTGAAATTCGAAAATAATACAATTAATACCTACCCCACGATTCAAGTACATTGACTGTAATTCTAATTACTTGAAAGAAATTTACCTTTTCTTTGTACAGGAAATACCTAAGCTTGACACAATTGCGATAAGAAATTCGTGGACTCTGGACAGTCGATATCTGGCAGCGGTAGTGGAAACTCTGACGTCATGACCAAAATACTTTCAATAATTGATAGTAAAAAAAATACCGATTTAAATGAGAAAATATCTAAATTGGTTTCTTATAATTGACTTTTCCGCACAATAACAGCCTTATTCATAAAAAATCCTTAAATGAGGCTTGATCAGTCTGTTAGTTAACAGGCAGATTAAGCTTATTGGACGATTGTTAAGAAGTATGATTTATAAACGCTTGCTAGCAGTCTGCTAGCTAATGAGCTGCTAATCTAATAGGTTGATTAGCCGCGTTATGTTGCCGATATTGACAAATCATAGACAAAAAAATACGGACTAATTGAGAACCTCCTCCTTTTTTTGAAGTCGGTTAAAATTGGCCCACTCGTGAATTAAAAAAAATGACAGCAAATTAAAGCGGGAAACTGCAAACCGCTTTTGCAAAGTTAAGTACACTACGGGTGCGTTCCACTAAGCGTTCATAACGATCACTCTCACGACCGCAGTTTTTCCCGGTCCACTTGCTTGTGGGCGTTACTGTCGTAAACTCAAGTGGAATGGATTATTGAGCGTGGAGGTAAATAATACAAATGGCGAGTTAGTAAAAAGAAAGCAAAAGATTTAAGAGGTTAGTTTATAACCTGTAAGCCTTGAAAATAAACTTAATTAATTATTGTTTAAATCGATTTATATTGAAAAAAAAAATATTTTTTAATTTTTTATATTTAATATTAGTGGTGTGTTTAATTAACACAAACATTCACTTCTACTAAAATATCTCGTTCCGCATGAAATAACGTCAGTTTCACGGTCGCTATTTTTGATACTTCGAGTTTTGAAAATACCGCAAATTTTCTCAACGATCACTTCGACCCACCTTCTTCTTCTTCTTCTTTTATTTGTGGCGTATCAAGTCGTTATTTATTATTTATTTATTTATTTATTTGTTTAAAAATACAAGGAAAGGCTTACAGTTAAGACCAACACACCTAGCCTGTTAATTACGAAATACAAATAGAATTATAGTGACGACAACTTCGCCAATGTCAATGTAAAATTTTTTATTAAAAAATCTTGTGACAAAATGTCGGCAACGTTGTACGGTAATGGTCAAAGACCCCCCTCCCCCCCTGTCGGGCTCTTAGCCAACGGTCAATGATATCCCTCAGAAACTGCCAGGAAATTATTAGCCGTTGCCCAGGGCGCACCGGACCAAGCACTGCTCTTCCCCCCGGACGGATCCAAAAACGAACCGCAGCTCTTAATCACACGTGGAGGTAACCCGACTCGCACCCCGACCCACCTTTTTAAATGGGTCCTCGTGAGCTTCGCGTGAGCGTAAGTCATCACGTCATAAGTGACGTTTTCGCCGCGACCACAACGACCGCGGTCGTTATGTGGAACGACTAAAGGAGCATTTTGATCGTTGTGGGCGCTTAGTGGAACGCACCCTACACAAGGGTTTAGTTTTTCTTGTTTGAAAATGAATAGGGTGAGTAAGATGAAAAACAGTGTAAGATGAAAAACTGCTCATAGCACCCAATGCCGTGCATTTTTTAATTCTGGCAACAGCGTTAAGACCGCCATTTCATTGCGTCTCCCTCCCCCCCCCCCCCCCCCCTCAGTCAGTGCCAGTCGGTAAGTGAGTGCGGTCGTGTTTTTGCGTGATTTTTTTTACAAGGTGAGTTTTTAAAGATCAAATTACTTTTTTCAATCTTACCCCGTGCTTTGTAATCTTGTATATGAACGATACAAACGTTTCGTGTTGATACATATGATTGTATCTTAAATTTTAATCGTCCTGCAATGTGTGTTTTTGCCTATCTGTCGTATTTAAGGCGTTATGGAGTCTTTCAATCTTACACCGGTACATTTTGACGGGGTAAGATTGAAATATATAACCTTTCCATCTTACCCCGCTTTCGAAATTCATAGTAAATGTACTTGGTTCTCAAACTGTAGAGGTATAATATATATATATATATTTATTGGATGTACAGTCTCAAGGAATTCATTGGATGACTAGTCAATTAGGCTGTCAACTGGTTAAACTTGCCAAGATATGTCAACCTTAGTGTCATTTCATGTTAGCGTGATTTCGGACTTTTGGACTGATGGTGGTTACATACGTGAATCAAATTCCTTACCTGTATCTATCCATATCACACACGAACAAAAAGACACACAAAAATGAAAGTAATTATTACTAGGTAAAATTTTATTGGAAGCCAATTACTAAATAATTTTGCTGTTTTCATGTTTACAGAGTGGAATGTTCGAAGCGTACCTGGAAGAAGAAGAAAGAAGAAAACAAATACCTGATTAAAAGTACTTAAATTTTCTAAATATTACATGTCAAGAGATTGCTTATGTATTATTTTTATTTACGCCTATCTACTTTTTTTGATTTTTTATAAAAACTTGTACCTAAAACACTAATTAAGTTAACTATCTTTATTTTGTTTAAGTACTTCATCATGTGTAAAAAACATAATTGATGAATAATATTAGTTACAATATTATATTCATAACTAGCGACCCGCCCCGGCTTCGCACGGTATATTATGCATGTATTATGCATATAAACCTTCCTCTTGAACCACTCTATCTATTTAAAAAAACCGCATGAAAACCCGCTGTGTATTTTGAAGATATAAGCATACATCGGGACATGAGGACAGGAAAAGCGACTTTATTTTATACTATGTAGTGATGTCGTATGATAGATTGAATGTAGAATATTAAAAAACATGAAAAATAAGGCATGTTTTGTCATTTAACAAAGTAGGAACACCGCACAGCTAGTATGGAAAAGAAAAGATCGGTAAATTTTAGATAATAAAAATATTAAAATATTTTTTCTCATATAATCATAGGTATGGTTTGCCCTTGGGCATTTTAACATATTCAACAAACTGTAACACTTCGAGGTTCACTCATAGGTTAAATCTTAAAGTAAAACAGACACTGTTCAACAACTACTTCGTTACGAGTTTCAAAGTGGAAATATTACCTTATTTCTGCGATATGTCGGAGGTGTGGTAGTAATACTACATGCTACACACGCCGCACTATTCATTTTATCCACTTTTAAGACACAACATCACGTAAATATTAGTCAAACACAATAAAACACTTATTTCTAAATTGTTGTTTTGATTAAGGCAGTTCGGTGGTATGCGTTTAGTGTCTCCAACGTGTGTTACTAGACGTCATTCATGACAGCTGTCAGGTATGGCGTTTGTCGCTTTTATTTCAATGAATAAAGTGTTAATTAAATCTTAAATGTGTCTTTTCTCAGTGAGTTAGTAATAAAGTCCGTTTATCACTGGTGAATACCATTTAATACATAAATATTTTAATGCATAAGTTCATTCACGATCTTTGTTGACAACTTCTTCACGGATAACGAAACGTTTTGCACGCACACGTCCCTACCTCTTGTTTTTGTTTCGTTTAAGGTAATCGTGTCATTCTGCACTGTCGAATCACGAATACGTTTATTTTGTTTTCCTTTTCGCAGTCCCAAAAAGCCGGTACTGGTTTCGTCTTCCTTCTTTAAGCTCAGGATGTATTTTGTTTGCTAGCGGATGCGGATTGGTAAAATGTTTTCACCGTCTACTACGCGCGATGAGCTGTTGCTATGCGCGTACGGTGAAATGAAACGTCCATTTTTCGTTGTGTGGGTGTCTCGTGTCGGTGTAACCGATGTCCAGATTTTCTCCCGTCAATTGGACGAATTCTGCCATACGATGTGAACGTATAATTAAAAGTCTTTTCCTGGTCCAATTCCTCGCTTCGGGGTAAATATCAGTTTTAGTGATTGCTTCTTTTGCCTAATTTTGGGTTGATTTTCATTGTGTGTGTTTCTGTTCCAGCGATGCGCCCATGATTGCGTTAATTTAGCTTCACTACCTTATGTGCTTGTTCGGCAATGGTCTAGAATAAAATCTTACCCTCCATTTATTTCCTACTCAGGTAAGTGTGGCTTTTTACTTAATTTCTTTCCCCACGCTCGTTTATTTTCAATAAACAGCTTTCTGCGATGTTGTTAACGATGGTTTTCGTGTTTTTCAGTTATTTCAATTCGCCAATTCTTTTCTTATCGGATCGTTTTCATCCTGACTACTTATACGTCTACCTGACGAAAAATAAATAAAAGACCCACCCTTGCGTGGTAAGTTCTACTTTATTAAAAACATAAAATAGTGCATAAATAAACTCAAATGCCAACTATATACTAATTAATGTATTTCTTTCTAGGGTTTTTTTTATTTTGCTGTACCTTAAGACTTTATCTTGCGACTTCTCTACCGTCTTCCTTGCGTCCATCTTATGGGTGTACAATTGTAATGTGAAGAGGCGTGATCCAGGAGTCCGTTCGACTGCCAGATCGTCACTACGGATGGAGTAATCTCTTTGATGGCCGTGTTGTAGTGTCGGACTGGTAGAAGGTGATCGACCTTACTCGAGCTTTCTTCGTATGTACGGTAAAATTTTATATTCACTCTTAACTTGCCAAGCAACCAAACAATTATAAACGTGTAATCTTAATTAAGACATTGTAGGTAGTTTAAGACTAACACTTAATTTTAATTTAACTTTGGTTAAGACTATCATTTAGCTTTATTCGGATGGTGTTAAATATCTCCGGCTGTTTTCCGTTACTACGTTAAATTGTTGAAATAAATTGTAGTTAATATATTTCTTGGTTTTCATTTAGTCACTGCTCAAGTTTGTTGATGAAGTCACCTGGCGCTCACTAAATATAAATTCGGTGTTATTTTATCACTCTGGCTACAACGGATCACACGACCCTTAAACTTTTCTCTTGCTCTACCCTTCACTTTTCGTCGCCTACCCTTAACATCTATGGCGAACTGAACTATTGCCACCTCAAATATTACAAAATGGCGGTCCCAACATGAGGCCAGTTTGACAGTGACTAAATATTAACTATTTGTAACTTTTTTTTTTTTGTTGGTTGCTTTGGAATTTCTTTCTTTTAAATAACTGAGTAGCGAATTATGTTATTTTAATGTGTTAGTATAAGGTGTACTTTTAAGATTGCTTCCATGTAATCTGGATTTAAACTAAAAATTTAAATCATAAACATTTTTAACTAACTTAACATAAACTTAAAAGTTTTAAATTCAAAACTTTAACTGAACTTTATTGAGTGACGTGTTTTTGCTGCTTTTACTGTACCTTACTTCTCAATACTTTTTGTGAAGTACCTACAAAAAAAAAATATATATACTTATTTAAATACTAATACTGAAACTTTCCAATATACTGTGTATTGTGAATTTAACTGGTTTGACACTGCGGTACTACGCACGTATAATTAGACTGTCTATAAGTAATATAAACGAATTTGTTTTACTTTTAGAAAATTTTAAATAACTTGTGACTTTTTACCATATTTTCTTTAAGCGTTGTGGTCTACGCTTTGTGCTGCTATTAATAAAGCTTTTGAAAGCTAACGTTTGTAAAGTTGGAATTTGAGTTTTCTTTGACCATCAAGGACTTCATTTTTTTACACTTTTAAATAAACTAAAATTTAAACGACTTCTTAAACCTTCAAGATGGACTTTGTAAAAGCCGGTTGCAGTATAGCATATTTAAAAAAGGATGAAATTGCACACGAACTTACTGTTCGAGGTTGTAGGGTGAATCCAATGTCTCGTCGTCATAGTTTACAACAATCTCTGGAACAGACTGCGGATCTAGCTAATAAAGGTGGTGTTAAGTTTGATCTTTCGGGAAGTTTGGATTTATCTGCAGAAATTTTGATCATTCAACGTAAGATCGAAGAGATTGAAACAGCTCTAAGTGACGTACTGTCCACTTCTTCCAAGTCTCGTCTGTTCTCGCGGTGTAGATATTTTCTTTGTCGTATATCACGTTTATCTGAGAGTGAGGACACTCAACTGCTTAAAATAACTTTAAAGGCTTTGATGGATCGCTTACAGGCTGTGACTAGCGAACCTGATTCTGAGGATGAGAGTGGTGATACTAGTGACGTTGGTGATCGTAACGTTTCTCCTCAGGTGGTTAAGAGAATCATTTATAAAACTGAACGACACTTTAACATTAACTCCTTTAACTTAAAATATAATGGCAACTCCTGCGCTCGTCTATTTCTGTCACGTTTGGAAGAACTGCGTGTGGCTAGGCAGATTTCTGAACTGCAAATTTTCAGAGGATTTACTGAGATTCTGGAAGGACCTGCTTTATCGTGGTTTAGATCTCACCGTGACCAATTCTTTTCATACTCTGATGTAGTCAAAGCTCTACTTGACGATTTTGATATTCCAGACTTAGATCATAAATTGATGCAAGAGATTCGTTCACGTACTCAAGCCAAGAATGAAACTATAGTATCTTTCGTTTCGGTAATCTTAGGTATGTTTGAGCGTTTAAGTAAGAAAGTTCCTGAAGAGGAAAAACTGGACATTCTCAGTCGTAACATCCGACCTGATTACAGCAGGGAATTAGCGCTTCATGATTATAATTCTATTTCTCAACTAACAGCATTGTGCAAGCGTATTGAACTAGCGAAGGTCAAGGCTGAACAATTTCGCGAACCTTTTTCTTCTAAATTAGACAAGGACTCTTCAATTCTAGGACAATCTTGTGGAACTAAATTATTTTCTCCCGGTTGGCATAAAAAGTCTCCGCGCTCTTACCAACAACCCAAATCTTTTGTGGCTTCTATGCAGACAAATAAGCAAAACCAGTCTTGTTTCCGCTGTGGTTTGAATAACCATGTTACTAGCCGATGTATGAAATCCAGAGACATCGTTTGTTTTAAGTGTGGTGAAAAAGGCGTTCGTACTCCGGACTGTCCTAAATTTTCTATGCAGTCAAAAAACTAAAGAGCTTTGTCTTTTCTAATAAAACATCCAAGTTAAATTCTACTCCCTCTCGCGTAGAAAAGACAATTTGTTTTGAACCTCCAAAGGGAGATACTAGACTATACGTACTTCTCAATATTCTAGATTTAAAGGTTAAGGCTTTACTGGATTGTGGTGCCAGCTGTAGCATCCTAGGTATGAACAGTCATCTCACGTTTTCTGCCATTGGTATACCAATTCTTACTCATAAAATTCCTTTAAAACTTAAAGTAGCAAATGGTCAAGAACTACTTTGCACAGAATATATGTCTTTGCCTGTTAATTACAATGGTAAAATTGAAATCATTCACTTTAACATTCAACCTAAAATAACTACTCATCTTTTACTCGGACTTAATTTTTGGAAAGCTTTTAAGTTGGCTCCAGAAATAATATCTACTTTATCTACTGGTGACTATGTGAATAGCCTATCTACGGTTCCTGCTGAAACCGGTCTTAATGACGCTGATTCATTAACTTTCGCACAAAAGACTCGATTGAGTGAAGCAAAGGCTCTATACGATCAAATAGATACCGACAAGGTCGGCTTAGGTAAAACTCATTTAATACAACATGTGATTAACACTGGGGACTCTCTTCCTATTAAACAAAAATATTATCGTCTGAGTCCTGATAAGCAGGCTGCTCTGGAGAAAGAAGTAAATCGTATGCTGGAAGCAGGTATTGTGGAACCATCTAACTCTCCGTGGAACTCTCCGGTAGTTATGGTTGAAAAATCTAATGGTGATCTTAGGCTCTGTCTCGACAGTAGGAAGGTTAACTCTGTCTCTAAATCGGACGCGTACCCTTTACCTTACGTTAATTACATACTGGATAATTTAAGAGACGCTAAATATCTTACTTCACTTGATTTAAGTGCCGCATATCATCAGATTCCACTTAGCGAAGACTCTAAAGAAAAAACTAGCTTCACTGTTCCCGGAAAGGGTTTGTTTCATTATAACCGAATGTGTTTTGGTCTGGTGGGTGCCTCTGCGACTATGCAACGCCTCATGGACACTCTCTTCACCGCGGATTTTGATAATAAAGTTTTCTGCTACATAGACGATATTATAATATGTACCTCTGATTTTGACGAACATCTTCGCCTCCTCAAGGCTGTTTTCGAAAAGCTCAAGGCAGCAAATCTAACTATAAATATGAAAAAGTCTCTCTTTTGTAGAACTGAATTGAAATATCTCGGGTATATAGTAGACAAATACGGTTTGCATACCGATCCTTCAAAAATTGATGTCATTTTAAATTTTCCTATACCCGAAGATGCTAAAGGTATAAAAAGATTTCTGGGCATGTGCGGTTGGTACCGTCGCTTCATCAATAATTTTTCGAAAATTGCTCGTCCCCTGTCCCGTTTGACAAGCAAAAGGATAAAGTTTGTTTGGTCGGACGAGGCAAACGAATCATTTGATCAACTTAAAGCTGCTTTAGTATCAGCACCCATTCTTAAGTGCCCTAACTTCAACAAACCTTTTTACATTCATACTGACGCATCCTCTTTTGCGATCGGAGCTGTGTTGACTCAAAAATACGACGATATAGATCATCCTATCGCTTACTGTAGTCGCACACTTCTCAAAGCTGAAACGAACTACTCTGCAACTGAGCGAGAATTACTAGCTGTTCTTTACGCATTGGAGCAATATCGTGCCTATGTCGAAGGTAGAAAGTGTTTTATTGTTACTGATCATGCATCTCTAAAATGGTTCTCCAACTTAAAGAATCCTTCAGGTCGTTTAAACCGTTGGGCATGTAGGCTTAGTCAATTTGAATTTGAACTTATTCACCGTAAAGGAAAAGAACACATCATTCCAGACTGCTTATCTCGAATTAAAATTTCTGCTATTGATGTTATCTCCACTCAAGACCCATGGTACTTAGATTTATACAAAAAGGTTTCTGATACGCCGTCTCTATTTCCAAATTACAAAATTGAAGAGAATAAACTCTTTCGGTACTCTAAGAATAAATATCGCTTAACAGCTCAGTTTGACTGGAAGGTGGTAGTGCCTTACGAAGACCGAAAATAACTGCTTTGTAAATTCCATGATGATGTTACATCCGGACATTTCGGTGTAGCAAAAACTCATTCTAAAATTTCCAATTTTTATTATTGGCCTACTTTATTCCAAGATGTCAAGGAGTATGTCGACTCTTGTGAAATATGTAAGACATATAAACCAGTTAATTTAGCTCGTCCTGGTCTAATGGGTAATCCTAAACGTGTTTCAATACCCGGAGAGGCCATTTCCTGTAACATTCTCGGACCTTTTCCACCTTCTTATTTGAGAAATCAATATCTTTTCGTCTGTACTGATTACTTCAGCAAGTATGTCATGCTATTTCCTCTACGCAATGTTACTGCGAAGTCTATCGTCAAATGCATGGAGGAGGGTGTTTTTCTGACCCATGGTGTACCGAAGTATGTGTATGTAGATAATGGAGTTCAGTTCACTTCTAGAGATTTCAGAGAGTTGTTGAGTAAGTACAACGTTCCTCACATATTCTACAACCCTAGGTACCATCCACAGACGAATCACACTGAGAGAACAAATCGTGAATTAGTAAGAACTATAGCATCATACGTGCGTTCTGATCACCGAAATTGGGATAAGAATGTAAACGAGATCCAGTGTGCTCTCAACACTGTGGTTCACGAGGTAACTAAGTTCACTCCATATTTCCTTCATCATGGTCGCGAAATGATACTAGACGGAGCATTCTATAATTCTGATAACCCCATAGATAGAGGCACACTCACTGTGGATGATGATTATACTTTTTCTGATAAACTTTCAGAGTTAAAAACCATTTTCGATAAGGTGCGGAAATCATTGCTGAATTCTCATGAGCGTAACGCGCGGTATTATAACTTGCGTAAGCGTCCCATGGAACTAAAAGAAGGTCAGATAGTGTATAAAAGGTGTTTTCATTTATCTAATGCTGCTAAGCATTTCACAGCAAAACTTGCTCCTCGTTACGAGAAATGTGTTATACACAAAAAACTTGGACCTTTGGTCTTTACTCTAAAATCCCTAGATGGAAAAAATCTAGGTAACTTTCATATTAAAGATTTAGTTCGTCCTGGCGAAGCTGATCCATCTCCTTGATGCGATGTTTGTGCTTCAGCCCACTTTTCAGAATTTCTTCTGATCTAACTGAAGGTAGTTCAGTGTTGATTTTATAATCATCGGTCTTCCTCAGATTTTTCTTTCTCTTTTCGACGACTTACACAGACGTAACCGTCTAATTCATTCTACTTTCTATACGTGTTGAGTTGCGTACGAACTAGCCGTATTTACTTTTAGTACTACTAGTGCTACTTTTACTTTTTCTTATAGTATTTACTATAGGAGTGACCTTGTAAAGTCCTCCAAATACTTAAATAATTCCTTTTATATTTTGTTTCCACAAAGATAGGACTTCTCGGCGTCATATCTAAAAGGGAAAATCTGTAAGAAGTACTAATTTCAAACTTTCTTACAGTATAGTTCATTGTGTTGGATATTTAGGTTCCTGAGAAATTCTTAGCCTGGTCTACGTTTCCGGTCCTATTCCAATAGGCAATAGTTAATAAAGTAAACGTATCTTGCCACCCTTATCTTTAGTTATTAACTAACTTTAAAAGTCGACTAATAAGGTAGTTTTAATGGGCCCGTAGTTTAATAAGTCTAGCATTACATGTTTAGGTAACATTCGTGTTTATTTCGTTAATAGTGCTTCCCGCGAATCTGTTGGAACACTTAGGTTAGTCATATAGGTCTGATTAGAGTCGAAGGTTCTCTTCTCGACTTATATAATTTCTGCATGTTAGGTTAAAATATTTTCTGGTTTGCTTGGAAGTCTGAGTACTCTCTCTGTGACATATTGTTTGTCCAGTATGGATTTAGTTGTTATTCCTGGCTATGACTTCAGTCGGTCCTTTTGGACATCGACGATTCTTTCTTCTGGTACTTGCTACCATTAATAAGGTTATTACACCGTTCTCGGTGATTAATAATTTTATTTCAGAATTTTTCAATTCTGAAATAAAATTATTTTCCCAACTAAAGTGATACTGTAACACTTCGAGGTTCACTCATAGGTTAAATCTTAAAGTAAAACAGACACTGTTCAACAACTACTTCGTTACGAGTTTCAAAGTGGAAATATTACCTTATTTCTGCGATATGTCGGAGGTGTGGTAGTAATACTACATGCTACACACGCCGCACTATTCATTTTATCCACTTTTAAGACACAACATCACGTAAATATTAGTCAAACACAATAAAACACTTATTTCTAAATTGTTGTTTTGATTAAGGCAGTTCGGTGGTATGCGTTTAGTGTCTCCAACGTGTGTTACTAGACGTCATTCATGACAGCTGTCAGGTATGGCGTTTGTCGCTTTTATTTCAATGAATAAAGTGTTAATTAAATCTTAAATGTGTCTTTTCTCAGTGAGTTAGTAATAAAGTCCGTTTATCACTGGTGAATACCATTTAATACATAAATATTTTAATGCATAAGTTCATTCACGATCTTTGTTGACAACTTCTTCACGGATAACGAAACGTTTTGCACGCACACGTCCCTACCTCTTGTTTTTGTTTCGTTTAAGGTAATCGTGTCATTCTGCACTGTCGAATCACGAATACGTTTATTTTGTTTTCCTTTTCGCAGTCCCAAAAAGCCGGTACTGGTTTCGTCTTCCTTCTTTAAGCTCAGGATGTATTTTGTTTGCTAGCGGATGCGGATTGGTAAAATGTTTTCACCGTCTACTACGCGCGATGAGCTGTTGCTATGCGCGTACGGTGAAATGAAACGTCCATTTTTCGTTGTGTGGGTGTCTCGTGTCGGTGTAACCGATGTCCAGATTTTCTCCCGTCAATTGGACGAATTCTGCCATACGATGTGAACGTATAATTAAAAGTCTTTTCCTGGTCCAATTCCTCGCTTCGGGGTAAATATCAGTTTTAGTGATTGCTTCTTTTGCCTAATTTTGGGTTGATTTTCATTGTGTGTGTTTCTGTTCCAGCGATGCGCCCATGATTGCGTTAATTTAGCTTCACTACCTTATGTGCTTGTTCGGCAATGGTCTAGAATAAAATCTTACCCTCCATTTATTTCCTACTCAGGTAAGTGTGGCTTTTTACTTAATTTCTTTCCCCACGCTCGTTTATTTTCAATAAACAGCTTTCTGCGATGTTGTTAACGATGGTTTTCGTGTTTTTCAGTTATTTCAATTCGCCAATTCTTTTCTTATCGGATCGTTTTCATCCTGACTACTTATACGTCTACCTGACGAAAAATAAATAAAAGACCCACCCTTGCGTGGTAAGTTCTACTTTATTAAAAACATAAAATAGTGCATAAATAAACTCAAATGCCAACTATATACTAATTAATGTATTTCTTTCTAGGGTTTTTTTTATTTTGCTGTACCTTAAGACTTTATCTTGCGACTTCTCTACCGTCTTCCTTGCGTCCATCTTATGGGTGTACAATTGTAATGTGAAGAGGCGTGATCCAGGAGTCCGTTCGACTGCCAGATCGTCACTACGGATGGAGTAATCTCTTTGATGGCCGTGTTGTAGTGTCGGACTGGTAGAAGGTGATCGACCTTACTCGAGCTTTCTTCGTATGTACGGTAAAATTTTATATTCACTCTTAACTTGCCAAGCAACCAAACAATTATAAACGTGTAATCTTAATTAAGACATTGTAGGTAGTTTAAGACTAACACTTAATTTTAATTTAACTTTGGTTAAGACTATCATTTAGCTTTATTCGGATGGTGTTAAATATCTCCGGCTGTTTTCCGTTACTACGTTAAATTGTTGAAATAAATTGTAGTTAATATATTTCTTGGTTTTCATTTAGTCACTGCTCAAGTTTGTTGATGAAGTCACCTGGCGCTCACTAAATATAAATTCGGTGTTATTTTATCACTCTGGCTACAACGGATCACACGACCCTTAAACTTTTCTCTTGCTCTACCCTTCACTTTTCGTCGCCTACCCTTAACATCTATGGCGAACTGAACTATTGCCACCTCAAATATTACAAAACTACGTAAATATATATTTTTATTAAAATTCACCGATCTTTTTCTTTATATTGTCCAGTCGGTGTAATTTAGCTAAAACTAATCGCGACATTAAGTAAAGAAATGTTTGAGAACCCTAGTCCATTTGAACTCATGGTGGGGTAAGACTGAAATATAATTTTTGACAAATTCGATTTTTAACGGTTAATAACCGTTATTTTTTTTAAAGTAGTATTTTTTTGAATTGCTAATTTGCTACGGGCTTAACGTTTGTGGTGTGAATTTGGAGGAATCATGTTTTCACATGGCCAACTTTATGTTGCCTGTTCCAGAGTCGGTACCCCCAGCCGTTTGTTTATTAATGCTCAAAATGGAAAAACAAATACTTAATTGTTTATCCAAATGTTTTGGATTAAGTTTTAAGATAATTAATAAAATATTTTTTTGTTTGAATAAATGAATTTGATGTTCCAATTTTTTTTTATAATTCACTTTATACGTAGCGAAGCACGTACCGGGCCGCTAGTAGTCTATGAAATATTGGCGAAAAACCAAATGCCTTTTTTTTCATCTTTAATTGTTTATAACTTTTGCAATTTTTTATGTGCTAATACACTCTTTTAGCACAATTTTCTAGGCGTCACTCCGCATCCAATAAGCTATCGCACATAATTTTAAGAGCAGTATCTCTATTTTAGACCACTTTGAGCTTGTCGGCTAGACTATGTGTTCATAATGAGGCCGAAACGAAAGTTGGTCGTCAAAAAGAACGCCAAGATCCCTAGCAACCGCTTTTCATGTAATAAATTCATTATAGTAAAATAAAATAAAGTAAATACAGAAAACGATTTAAAAAGCATTTATCTCGAAATGGATTTCGATTGACTATACATTGTAAAAAAATAGACAATCCCAATTACTGCCAGCCAGTTTGAAATTGTACACCAAGGCACTATGTTTTCTGGTGAATGAAATAACAAAACATTTCTCCACATTTAAGAACATCCTATTCATTTTAATTTTACACCAATCGTGGACATGAATCAATATCCTTTTGCAATAACCTTCGATCAACAATACAAGTATTGTTGATCGAAGGCAAGCAATAACAGACAATCGCCGACACTATATTTTATGCTTTAGAATACTTTTGAATTAAAGTTATATTATTTTTGTATCTTCTACGATATTCTTTGACTTGACTTAATGAAAGAAAGGTGATGAGGACTAAAAAGTGAAGCGACTGAAGATTTGACGCCGATTGTTTGTCAAATGTTTCTTGTATGAAATGTATTGTATTGTCAAAAAAAATGTGGTATACATTCCCTTGTGATCAATGTAGGAATGCTTACCTTACTGCTATAAATATTAAGAATAAAAAACTGATATAAATCATGATTTTTTATAAACAAACACAAACTTAATTATTCCTTATAAACAACGAAATCAAAAGTCTTGTGACTCGGTATAATCAGTTGGAGGATTCCAGTCTTCGCTGCCATCGCTGTTGAAAGGGTCTTCGGGCTCCGAATCTGATCCAGGGCTGTATTTGGGCATTGGCTTCCGGGGTCTCTTCCCCTGGACGATGAGACCGGACTGTGAGTCTGACTCATCCGATTCCTCAGACCTGACTCTTCTCTTCGGCTTTCGTTTTGTTCTTTGAACTAAAATAAACAATCACTTGATCACTCTGTTTCAACACTAGTTCATTAAGCTAGGACAGGGCTGGCGAACCAATGGCACGCTTCAAAATAATTTGGGCACGCCAATAATAAAAAGGTTTATTTTTGTCCATTAAATCACCAACTTAGATTATTTTATTATGAAATAGGGCGGAAAACGGGCAATGTGGTCATATGATGGTAAAATAACAACACACTCTTAAGACAACAGGGTCTTTGATGACAGGTCAGAGCCAAATATTACTTTATTTGTGAAAAAATGGCAAGTCCATCAAAAAAGGTTCGCCACCCCTGGGCTAGGAACATTCGAGTGTCTAGACTTTGGCTGTGAATGTGACTAAAATTCGTAATCGAAATCGACGCTGTCCCCTTCTGAATCTTCGACTTGAAAGTGGTCGTCGTAAAAATTAATAGATTGCGCGTTGATGTAGAATATGTTGCCCCGCCTTTCCACCACCCGCGCGCCGGCTGCGGACAATATACGTCCCTATATTAATTTTGTGACACAAAGCAGGGTAGGTGGTACCTATCCATCCAAAAATTGAGGGCATTTGCTGTTGCCCGCGGCTCCGTTTGCGCAGAATTCGCTTATCGCTAACCCGCGGGAACTATGCTGTTTCCGGGATAAAAACTATCCTATATCCTTCCCCAGGGCCGAAACTATCTGTGTACCAAATTTCAATAAATACGGTTCAGCGGTTTAAACGTGAAAAGGTAACAGACAGACGGAGATACTTTCGCATTTATAATATAAGTATTTATGTATTTTAGTTCCGTCAAAGGACAGTCACTATGTTACTACATTTGAAAAATCGATTAATGAATAAACTAAAGATGTTACTTTGAGAGCAATATTAATCTAATTATTAAAAATTGCTACTTAAACGCATAAAAGTGATGCGAATGTAAAACAAAATGCCGCGCGCGGGTAGGGACGGCTGTAACAGTAACTATTAGATATATTTCAGCACGTCGTTGGCTAATTTAGTTAAAACACTTCTGTAAATGATTTTTTTATCATACATTTTTGAAATAAATTAACCCAACTGTTGAAGTCCAGATAAATCTTAACCTCATTCATAAACGCTCTATAGGCTTCTGCTAACTTCTTCTTTTTTTTAATATGGTCCCATCGATCGATGCGATGATTTCGCCAATGTCAAAATATTTTTGAAAATCTTGTGACAAAAATGTTGGCAACGTTGTACGGTAGAACACGGTCAAAAGACCCCTCCCCCCATGTCGGGCTCTTAGCCAACGGATAACGATATCCCTCAGAATCTGCCAGGAAATCATTAACCGATGCCCAAGGTGCACCGGACCAAGCGCTGCTCCCCTCGGACGGATCCAAAAACGAACCGCAGCTCTTAACCACACGCGGAGGTAACCCGACTCGCACCCCCTTATGCTAACTTAGCAATCTGTGAAAGGTAAATGTCAAAGTGACAGATAAGGGCAAACGGTTGCTAAGTTAGCAGAAGCCTATAGAGCGTTTATGAATAAAGGAGTAAGCGTGTGTGTAAGAGGGTAAGCGTGTGTGTAAGAGGGTAAGCGTGTGTGTAAGGGGGTAAGCGTGTGTGTAAGGGGGTAAGCGTGTGTGTAAGGGGGCAAGTACCTGGCGGCGGCGGGCGCGTGTGCGGCGGGTGCTCGTGCGTCTGCCAGTGGCGCGGGTCCCGGCGGCGGCACGAGGCACCGTAGGGGCAGGCGCCGCGCTCGCCCGCGCCCCAGTCCGCGTCCGCAGGGTGGCTGAACTGCGCCTTGTGCTGCGGATTGCGTCTGACAAACATGGAAATAAATATCATGGGACAATTGACACCAATAAAGTATCATTATTTCATGGCTTTAATTAATAGCTCATTTATGTAATAAACAATATTAAAAAAACTATTGAACTAGTCACAAAGCAAAGGTTGTATTATGTTTATCCGTTGCCTGGTATAAGTATACCACGTCCACGATAACGAGTTAACTAGAATGATGCATTCATTTAAGTAAACTCACAGTTATAACATTACATAACCGCTATTCATACCTGTAGCAATTTGCTCCATATAAGCAGCGCTCCCGGTTCGGAGGCTTGGCTGGCGACGGAGGCGCCTTGGCCGTGTCAGAAGCGCTATTAGACGCACCCTACACGTTGTACAACAAAATGATTATAATGCAGAACTGAAAATGGTTAAAACTCAAACAAAACTTGTTACCTCAGGCTCTGTCTACCCCGTAAGGGATATAGACGTGATTTGTGTGTGTGTGTCAAACAAAACAATTTAAATTTGATATTAACATTAAATTATACTTAAATTGCACAAGGTGTTAAAAACGAAACGATAAGTTTACAATTTTGTATGTTCTTACTAGGATGTATGTTTCGACAGCTACGTGAAAAGTCGAACAAAATTCGATTTACGTAAACTGTTGATACTTGTAGTGACATCTATCGGGAACGTTTGTACTAAGTTTGCATGGCCGCCCTTCTGTATGCCAATAGACAGCTTGTTTTAATTCATCCATGTTAGAGGTAAATATTTTATTGAATCGGAGTGTTACTTGGATAAATAAATAAATGAAAATGTACTTGTTAACTGTGAAGTATTATGGTGCAAAACGCAAAACCTAAGCATGAGTGGTCACTGTGTGTTCATTGGAAAAGAAAAACAATCCCAACCACCTGCTGACATATTCCAGAATTTTAAAACATCTATAACCATTTAAACTTACCGCTTGATCATTGCTAGGTCCAGCCCTTACATCAGGTTCCTGTTTAACATCTGGTTCAACTTTAACATCAACTAGTTCAGTTTTAATCTTCTTAGCACCCGCATCATCACCATCAGGACTATGACCCCTCTTAGGTGATGGTGACTGTGGCCGCTCAGGCTCTGCGGTATTTGGTTGTGGTTCTTCTGTGACTGGTTCTTCAACAGTGACATTAGGGCTTGTATCAGGGTTTGGTGTTGGTTGATTGTCTCTTGTTTCATCATGATTCTCTTTATCTGTAACATTGGGTTTTAAAATTATTGATGTATTGATTAGTTAATATTTGTCAAGAACTATGAAGTTGTCACTTACCAAGTAGAGAAGGTGATTCTGCTCTAAAATTCTCAACTGTTTCGTTTAAATCAAAATCTAATAACTCTGAATTGTCTTCAAACCCAACATCAGTGCTTGAATTCACTTTGCTTTCATCTCTGTCTTGTACTGTTTCATTTTGTTCAACTTCTTGTGCTTTTGCTTGATCATTTTCATCATTTGGTTTGCTCTCACAATCAACTGGTTTGCTATTATAATCATCATTTGGTTTGCTGCTTTCATGATTTGTTTCTCTTGTTTCGCTGTTAACCAGTTCTTGGGTGCTTGACACATCAGTAGCTTGACTGTCAGTTTCTGTCAAACACAATAGTACTTCATACCAGTAGGTCCCTGGTAGGAGCCCAAATCTGTCCCCATTTTGTAGTGTTTCTTTACTTGATTTCTTAAGAACTTCTATCTCTTTTGTGCCTTTTCTTGTGAAGAAGCAAGGGTTTTGGTGGAGCTAGAAATTTATTAATGTTTAGATTAATAAAATTATCTTTCAAGTGGTGTACCTCAATTGAAATAAAACTAACAATAATGACTCACCGCCTCTATTACTAAAGAACCTTCTGTAACAACTAGATGACCATGATTTCTTGATATCCGCTTATCAGTACACTGTAACAAGTTGTCTGAGGTTATAATAAAATGTATCGGGTACGCGCACAGATAAAAGAACGAAAAAGGTGTTTGGAAAAACCAAACTACACTTGTTGACGGAAAATAATTTTCTATAATTTCTAACTTTTTATAATTTGGTTTAAAAATGTAATGAAAGAGGAAACAGAGTAGAATTCTACTAAAACTTACATCAAGACAAGAACCCCGGCCGATCAAATGCGTTCCTACTGGAAGTTGAATTTTATTCGACTCCTCAGTGTCTACGCGCACTAATTTGAACACCATTTTTTTAATTATAGGCAGCACATTAATAGAAAATCTGGCCTTAAAGGCTAAACAGGCTAAAATAACTAAACTGTTTTACCAAACACGAATAAAACTAACACTATTACGATTCAATTATACGATTTTTTATAACGAACTGAACTGTTCAAGTACAAACAAATGTTGGGAATATTTTGGACGTCAAGTCAAGGTGATGTCATGCTTCAAATTGTCAAAAAGCGTTTTGTTTTTAGCCGTCGTAGACAATGCGCTGTAAAAACATAAATGTATGCGGACACTATAATATTAACACTACTAAAACCAAGTTTATTTTTAGTAATTTCATTGGTATAATTCAACAAATTCAAATAAGTAAAATATGTGATGACTTGATGACAAGCCAAAGCAAAATCTAAACGGCAGTGGTGTGTCAAGTTTTCCGAAGTCGATGTAAATATTGTAAATATTGGTGTTACCAAGAAAATGATGAAAGGCTGCGGAGTGGGTTCAGGGCGGGCGCTCTCGGGGCAGCTGTATAAGTACACCAACGTGGTAAAGGGCTGGCAGCAACGCTGGTTCGCCGTCGACCCCGAGACTGGTGTTCTCTCGTACTACTTGTTCGATGGGCCTGGAGACACCGTCCAGCCTGGCCAGCCTGCCCGCGGAGAGGTAAATTGAGCCTATCTTATCTTACAACTGTTTGGGATCTTTTGGATATAGAATAAGCCCAATTTAGGGTACAAATGTATGGCAAATGGGAATTTGTTTATTTTCAATTAATGAATTAACTTTACACAAGTTAAATATATTTAAAGTTAATCATTTCTCCGTAAAAGTTAGATATAACTCAAGTAGGAATATAATAGTGTTTCTGTCTTTTTAACACATGAATTAGCCTCAAACAAGTAACGGTGTAGGCATTTTACAAGTCTTGCAAATGGATTGTCCTTTTCCAATGTTCCAATTTACATGAAATAGAGCACTAATGATCATGTAATAATCAAGCACTGTCAACAAAAGTTGCACCTATAAATAATAATATAAAACTCAAGAACTGAATGTCCAGATATGTATGATTTTTTAATTGGGCCAGTCTTTAAGTATAAATAATGGCATGTATTTTGATGTTTTCCTAAAAATTACTCATATTTACAAAAAAAAATAAAGTAACTTCATGTGACTTTCTCCTTAATTTACTTAAAGTTACAAACAATTAAATAAAAAAATAATTGAGTGCGGCTTCCTCTGACTGAAATAACTGCTGCAATTGTTCACGCCATTACAAGTTCTAGATGCACGTTTTTTGCGAATCATTTAGTTTTGCCGCTGCTTATATTTAATTAAAAAAAAAGATGGTTACATTGAGCAACTGGCAGGCGCAGCTAGCTGCCGCCGTGGTGTGCCCAAGCGACGAGGATTCGCGCACGTTCACCATAAACTGCGCGTCCGGCGACATGCTCAAGCTGCGCGCCGCCGACGCGCGCGCGCGCCAGGAGTGGGTCAACGGCCTGCGCGCCATCGCAGAGATACACACCAAGGTATGATCATAAATATCTATAGACATTTGACACCAATCGACCTAGCCCCAAACTAAGCTGGGTGCAAAACAATGGACAAAACAGACTTGTACAGAGAAATATATACTTCAACATCATAATTTTCATCCATCCATCTGTTATGTTGCAGGCGATGGGCGCCAACCCGCCGCTGCAGCCGCGCGAGCAGCTGGCCGTGCACGGCGCCATGGCCTCCGCGCGCCACCAGCTGCAGCAGACTGAGCTCAGGTATACACCCCGCCGCTGCAGCCGCGCCAGCAGCTGGCCGTGCACGGCGCCATGGCCTCCGCGCGCCACCAGCTGCAGCAGACTGAGCTCAGGTATACACCCCGCCGCTGCAGCCGCGCCAGCAGCTGGCCGTGCACGGCGCCATGGCCTCCGCGCGCCACCAGCTGCAGCAGACTGAGCTCAGGTATACACCCCGCCGCTGCAGCCGCGCCAGCAGCTGGCCGTGCACGGCGCCATGGCCTCCGCGCGCCACCAGCTGCAGCAGACTGAGCTCAGGTATACACCCCGCCGCTGCAGCCGCGCCAGCAGCTGGCCGTGCACGGCGCCATGGCCTCCGCGCGCCACCAGCTGCAGCAGACTGAGCTCAGGTATACACCCCGCCGCTGCAGCCGCGCCAGCAGCTGGCCGTGCACGGCGCCATGGCCTCCGCGCGCCACCAGCTGCAGCAGACTGAGCTCAGGTATACACCCCGCCGCTGCAGCCGCGCCAGCAGCTGGCCGTGCACGGCGCCATGGCCTCCGCGCGCCACCAGCTGCAGCAGACTGAGCTCAGGTATACACCCCGCCGCTGCAGCCGCGCGAGCAGCTGGCCGTGCACGGCGCCATGGCCTCCGCGCGCCACCAGCTGCAGCAGACTGAGCTCAGGTATACACCCCGCCGCTGCAGCCGCGCCAGCAGCTGGCCGTGCACGGCGCCATGGCCTCCGCGCGCCACCAGCTGCAGCAGACTGAGCTCAGGTATACACCCCGCCGCTGCAGCCGCGCGAGCAGCTGGCCGTGCACGGCGCCATGGCCTCCGCGCGCCACCAGCTGCAGCAGACTGAGCTCAGGTATACACCCCGCCGCTGCAGCCGCGCCAGCAGCTGGCCGTGCACGGCGCCATGGCCTCCGCGCGCCACCAGCTGCAGCAGACTGAGCTCAGGTATACACCCCGCCGCTGCAGCCGCGCCAGCAGCTGGCCGTGCACGGCGCCATGGCCTCCGCGCGCCACCAGCTGCAGCAGACTGAGCTCAGGTATACACCCCGCCGCTGCAGCCGCGCCAGCAGCTGGCCGTGCACGGCGCCATGGCCTCCGCGCGCCACCAGCTGCAGCAGACTGAGCTCAGGTATACACCCCGCCGCTGCAGCCGCGCCAGCAGCTGGCCGTGCACGGCGCCATGGCCTCCGCGCGCCACCAGCTGCAGCAGACTGAGCTCAGGTATACACCCCGCCGCTGCAGCCGCGCGAGCAGCTGGCCGTGCACGGCGCCATGGCCTCCGCGCGCCACCAGCTGCAGCAGACTGAGCTCAGGTATACACCCCGCCGCTGCAGCCGCGCCAGCAGCTGGCCGTGCACGGCGCCATGGCCTCCGCGCGCCACCAGCTGCAGCAGACTGAGCTCAGGTATACACCCCGCCGCTGCAGCCGCGCCAGCAGCTGGCCGTGCACGGCGCCATGGCCTCCGCGCGCCACCAGCTGCAGCAGACTGAGCTCAGGTATACACCCCGCCGCTGCAGCCGCGCCAGCAGCTGGCCGTGCACGGCGCCATGGCCTCCGCGCGCCACCAGCTGCAGCAGACTGAGCTCAGGTATACACCCCGCCGCTGCAGCCGCGCCAGCAGCTGGCCGTGCACGGCGCCATGGCCTCCGCGCGCCACCAGCTGCAGCAGACTGAGCTCAGGTATACACCCCGCCGCTGCAGCCGCGCCAGCAGCTGGCCGTGCACGGCGCCATGGCCTCCGCGCGCCACCAGCTGCAGCAGACTGAGCTCAGGTATACACCCCGCCGCTGCAGCCGCGCCAGCAGCTGGCCGTGCACGGCGCCATGGCCTCCGCGCGCCACCAGCTGCAGCAGACTGAGCTCAGGTATACACCCCGCCGCTGCAGCCGCGCGAGCAGCTGGCCGTGCACGGCGCCATGGCCTCCGCGCGCCACCAGCTGCAGCAGACTGAGCTCAGGTATACACCCCGCCGCTGCAGCCGCGCCAGCAGCTGGCCGTGCACGGCGCCATGGCCTCCGCGCGCCACCAGCTGCAGCAGACTGAGCTCAGGTATACACCCCGCCGCTGCAGCCGCGCCAGCAGCTGGCCGTGCACGGCGCCATGGCCTCCGCGCGCCACCAGCTGCAGCAGACTGAGCTCAGGTATACACCCCGCCGCTGCAGCCGCGCCAGCAGCTGGCCGTGCACGGCGCCATGGCCTCCGCGCGCCACCAGCTGCAGCAGACTGAGCTCAGGTATACACCCCGCCGCTGCAGCCGCGCCAGCAGCTGGCCGTGCACGGCGCCATGGCCTCCGCGCGCCACCAGCTGCAGCAGACTGAGCTCAGGTATACACCCCGCCGCTGCAGCCGCGCCAGCAGCTGGCCGTGCACGGCGCCATGGCCTCCGCGCGCCACCAGCTGCAGCAGACTGAGCTCAGGTATACACCCCGCCGCTGCAGCCGCGCCAGCAGCTGGCCGTGCACGGCGCCATGGCCTCCGCGCGCCACCAGCTGCAGCAGACTGAGCTCAGGTATACACCCCGCCGCTGCAGCCGCGCCAGCAGCTGGCCGTGCACGGCGCCATGGCCTCCGCGCGCCACCAGCTGCAGCAGACTGAGCTCAGGTATACACCCCGCCGCTGCAGCCGCGCGAGCAGCTGGCCGTGCACGGCGCCATGGCCTCCGCGCGCCACCAGCTGCAGCAGACTGAGCTCAGGTATACACCCCGCCGCTGCAGCCGCGCCAGCAGCTGGCCGTGCACGGCGCCATGGCCTCCGCGCGCCACCAGCTGCAGCAGACTGAGCTCAGGTATACACCCCGCCGCTGCAGCCGCGCCAGCAGCTGGCCGTGCACGGCGCCATGGCCTCCGCGCGCCACCAGCTGCAGCAGACTGAGCTCAGGTATACACCCCGCCGCTGCAGCCGCGCCAGCAGCTGGCCGTGCACGGCGCCATGGCCTCCGCGCGCCACCAGCTGCAGCAGACTGAGCTCAGGTATACACCCCGCCGCTGCAGCCGCGCCAGCAGCTGGCCGTGCACGGCGCCATGGCCTCCGCGCGCCACCAGCTGCAGCAGACTGAGCTCAGGTATACACCCCGCCGCTGCAAAGCACGCAACGCAACGCAACCATACAGCAGCCGTTCTGTCACCTGCCGAAGCATTCCGAAATAATTTAAGACGCAGTGTATATTATATCCTATTTTTTCTAGATTTCCATGGAATTGTTTTTTTATCTTGCAGTGACGCGTCGCTCGCGAGGTGCATAGAGTCCTCGGATTCGCCTTTCCCCCACACAGACCCTGATTTACTCCTATTGAAGGTAATTATCATTATTTTAACGTGTCTATGAACCTGCTTGCATACATACATCTGTAGAATTGGAATTCTGTAGAAATAGGTATCTGTAGAATTGGGACCCTGTATTCGATTTCCGTATTTACATTTATCTCCAAGGTCAAGTCATCCCTAAATGCGAATCTGTAGAATTGGGGATCTATAGATATGTGAATCTGTAGAGTTGGGAATTTGTAGACATAAACCTAAAGGTTTGAAGGTTTGGTTCTCGTTAATTTACATACTGTACTAGCTCCTGCCCGCGACACCAGTTGCTTCTCTTCCCGCGCAGATGGTATAGTATAAGCCCATCGAGGGATTGGGTGAAAATCTTAGGGATCATGTTATACCGGGTGTCCCAGAAAGTAGTGTCAAGCGAAAGTCCTGACGTAGAGCAACTCAAGGGGCATCCGAATCACCCCCATGTATGTTCCGCGACTTTTCGTAGTTTAGGAGTTATGGCCTTTTTTCACATATTCTATTAATCTACGACCACGGAGACAGTTTTGCTCACTATGACTGCAATAATTAAGATAATTGGCTGTTTGTTTTTTTAACGAGTAGCTGAATAGTACGTGCATGTATTTCATTTAAAAACAAAACAACATCGATGACCGTTCGGGCAAAAAAAAATATGGAATCACAAAAAGTGACTAAATTTTTACTGTAGTTCAGACTTTGAAGGCCGATTACAAAAAAAACTAGCATAACTTTTTTGGTCTTTAGGTCTTGTCACCTTAGGCTCTGTCTGCCGTAAGGGATAAAGACGAGATTTATGTATGTATATATATGTGTGATGTTGCAGGCGACGTCGGCGGCTAGCATGCAGTGCCTGCTGCAGTGCCTCGGCATCCTGCACCGCCAGCAGCAGTACGCCACTGTGAGCCTCTCCAGCAAGCACTCCGACGACCACTGAGCGTGACTTACATAAAAGCCGTTGGACATATCTGTGCATCTTGCTAAGACCCGTTGAGACATGCAAAAATAATATTCAAGATTTTTTTCATGGCTTTCATTAATAGTTGATTAATGCCAATTGCTGGATGAGTAGCTTGTTTAAAAACACGAACCGCAGGCGAGTGTTTTTTAAAGCTACGAATCCAGCAATGGGCGCGTTCAAGTATTACGTAAGCGCTTGAGGGGGGCGGGGGGATCTTTGCTTTGCTTATTTTTAATGACATGGGGGGTGGGGGTGTCGATATGGTGATTACGTCAGCAGTTTCGATTCGAACTACTGCTCACAAATCAATAAAAAACAGAATGCATTAAAAGAAAAATGCATAGGTACCAATGACGTACCAATTAGGTACGTGAGCATAGGAGGGGTAAGAGGTTTGCTTACTTTTGCTGACAAGGGGTGGGGGGGGGGGGGGTAAATATTTGTAAAAAAACTGCTTACGTAATACTTGAATGGCCCCAATTGCTCTTCCAGCTGAGGCAGATATAATGTTTTTTTTTATATCACCGGTCACCGTAATCTATTTGAGACATTGATAAAAACGCTAGACTCGAACAAAACGCGCACTCCTCGGCCATCGACTTGGCTGTATGACATTGTTGTTCATTATTCCTTAGTCTCTGACTTCAAAAAAAGTTAAAAACAAAAGAAAAACAGTCCAGCAACCCGATTTATGGTCAGGAAATCGCGCCTGCAATGTAATTCGGCCGTCAACAAGGCTCTTCGTGTTCTGTTTACTTAGAATACAATCTGATCTGTCTATCTCTTTCTACAGAAACGGAATTTTAATATGGAGTTTATGTGGGCGTTGTGACAAATGACGTCACATGGTCATATCGGATCTCTTTCCAATCAAAAATTTAAATGAAAAATCTTTGGAGGTGTTCAGTGAAAGTAATCCTGCTTGGGTTAACCAACCTATCTACCCAAGGGAAAGTCAACTGTAACTTTAGTTGGACTCGAGTAACTCGGTCAAAATAACTCGACTCGTCCATCGCCTTTTAGCGTCCCAAGTGCGGAGGATCTAGCGATATTGGTTCCGTAAATAACGCAAAGTAGTCAGGTGCACAGATATTTCCGATTGCTCTTTTAATATGATTCTTTTGGTCGATCTCTTGGTGAAATTGGTCGTGTGTTAGTTTGTATCTTAATTTCGAAGGTATAAAATGTCAGATGATGTGATTAAATTATTGATAATGTTAAATGCTGTTCAACTTCCCTTGTAGATATTATTTTAAGCTTACTATTCTGCAATCCAATCCATTTTAGCGTCTTTTTAAACAATCCAATTTCATTCTAACACAAAAACATATAACTCGCGTATAAAAGTCGCGTGATGCTCGACATGTTTCGGGCTAGTTCATAGTCCTTCCTCATGGAGGGCGATCCCCGCTCGCTCGCCCGCCCGCTGGTGTTCGTTTCGCTGCCGAGCGAGCGCTCCAGGAGGAAGGACTAACGAACTAGTCCGGAACATGTCGAGCAACACTCGACTTTTATACGCGAGTTATCCGTTTTTGTAATTATAATTATGATTTGAGTCTCACGGTAGTTATTTTCATGTTGAAACCAATTTCGTCCAAATTCCCACACGATATATCTACGCTCTATTGTGGCTTTCACTATCTGGAATTTTAAACTCACACTTTGTCGGTCCCTCGGTTAATACTCCTCTCATCTACTCAAAGGTTAACTGGTAGAGATCCCTTATAGGGATAAGTTCGCCTATGTGCATATTAATATACGCACATAGGCGAACATTAATATAACAACATTAATATGTTATTTTTATTTTTTTGTGAATTGGCATTGTTCATTTTTTTAAGCTATGCTTTTAACACCTTTATTTGATAAAATGGACTATTTCAAGCAACTAATTTGAATATTATGCTTTTACGTAGCTTTGTTAATTAATAATAAATATTTTTTCGCTGTTTGATAATTCGTGAATTTAGTCAGAATCCCAATCGCCTTCGTTCGGCTGGCTATAAAAAAAACGGCTCTGTCTATGGTTTTGTTAGATTTGACAGTGACACGTGACAGTTGCCATAGCCAAACTTTTTTTTTCACTTTTGTGGCAAACATTCGATGCTGGATTCTGTCTAAAAACCCGGTCGTTCGGTCAAACAAAGGTTCAAAGTACTTTTACAAAAATATCTGCAATCATAAAGTATTTTTGAAATCGGACAAGATAAATCGGATAATTGATGGTTTTCCTCGAAACGGTTTTCGAATTGAAGCATACTAAAAAAAATGAACAATGCCAATTGTGTCTATTTCTTTATAGTTACATACATACATAAATCACGTCTATATCCCTTACGGGGTGGACATAGCCTAAGGTAAGAAGACCTAAAGGGCACGTTTAGCATGATTGTGGGCGTATAGGTGGTAAGGGGAATCAAAATAGTGATGGGTTGCTAGCCGCATCGTCTATAACATGATTCCTAAGATTTTTGCTCATTCGATTTTCTTCTTCTTGAAGTAAAATAAGCAGAGCAGGGATAAAAATAATGTATTAGTTGTAACGGTATGCAAGAGAGTACAGAGACAAGTAATTGACACAGAACACAATAAAACGTATTCTAAATTATAAATCAATAGTATCAAAAATGGCCAGGGTGTTTACTATTAGTTAGGACACAAGAAGGTTTAACACCCCCCCGTAATATAAACAGCCTGTATATATACAATATATACAAGTAAAAACATATCAAAGCTAAACTATACACAAACTTAACACTAGCACAAACATAAGAAAAAACAGCAACCTGTATATACACCTAACTATGACTAACTATACACACGTAAAACGAAAACCTACTATGAACGCTACTAACTTAAACCTAAAGAATTGGCGCATTTGCAGTGCTTGAGCTTTGCCAAAGGTTTGGTTAGGATGTCGGCGATCATATCATTCGTGTGAATGTATTTGAGGTGTAGGTCGTGGTGTGTGAGTGTGTCGCGTATGAAGTGGTGTTTAATGTCTATGTGTTTTGTGCGCGCGTGATAAGTGTTATTGTGTGCAAGTTTGATGGAGCTTTGATTGTCTGTGTGAATGATAATGGGATGTGAGATGGCGAATACTTCCCATATGAGTGACTTCAGGTATATGGCTTCTTTGCAGGCTTCTGCAAGAGCCATATACTCTGCTTCCGTGGTAGAGAGCGCGACGGTGCGCTGTTTGCGCGCTTCCCAGGAAACAGGTGCCCCGCTCATCAAGAAAGCGTACCCGGTAAAGGATCGCCGATCTAGAATATTGCTCCCATAATCTGCATCTACATAGCCTACTGGGTAGCCCTGGCTTTTATGAAAACGAAGTCTCAGGTCTTTGGTACCTTTGAGGTAGCGAAGAACTCGCTTGGCGGCCTTCCAGTGTACCCCCCCGTAATGTGCGTTGAATTGTGATAGATACGAGACGGTGTGGGCAATGTCCGGTCTCGTACCAATCGAAACGTACATTAACGAGCCGATAAGCTCTCGATAGGGTACTTCTATTTCATCTTCCTTCTCTGGTAAGGTAAGTTTAAGTCCAGGCTCCATGGGCGTAGTTACCGAGATTGCGTCGGTCATGTTGTATTTATCGATTAAATGATCGATGTAGTGGGATTGGTCGAGAGTTAATGCACCATCTTTTTGAATAACTCTCATGCCGAGGCAGTCCTTGAGGATACCAAGGTCTTTCACGGTAAAGAACTTTTTAATACCGTTTTTAAATTCGTCTTTCAGACGGTCGTTGTTACTTAAGACGAAAAAATCGTCAACAAACACTGCTACGACTAGTAAGTCGTTTCCATCTCGTCTGTAGTAGAGACAGTGTTCATTTGTGGCTTGTGTTAACGATAAGGCGGACATAGCGTCACATACCTTTTTATTCCACTGACGTGGCGCTTGCTTTAAGCCATAAAGAGACTTTTTGAGTAGACAAACTTTCTGTTTGGGGTCAGTTGAGAAGCCTTCAGGTTGCTCCATGTAAATTTCCTCATCTAAATCTCCATTTAAAAATGCCGTTTCCACATCTAGGTGGTCAATTTGGCAATTTAGATCAACCGCAAATGCCATTAAAATTCTTACTGAGGACAGTCGTGCTACCGGTGAGAAGGTTTCCCCGTAGTCGACTCCTGCCACTTGAGTGAATCCTTTGGCTACTAGTCGCGCTTTGTATTTCACAACTTGTCCGCTTGTGTCTTTTTTAAGCTTGAAGACCCATTTGCACTTTGTGGTCTTACGATCCTTGGGTCTGTCCACTAATGTCCACGTTCCATGCTTCATTAAAGAGTTGTATTCAGCCTGCATGGCTTCGAGCCACTTACCTATCCTTTTGAGGATGCTGTGTGACCTCTTTGTACGTTTCTGGTTCCAACTCTGAAGTCATCTGTACAGTACACACATACCGTGCAGGAGGCCGCCTGTCTCTTGACGGATATCTCCGTTCAGGTACTGGTTCTAGTTCTATGGCTTCAGGTTGAGATTCAGGAACAGATTGAGGTTCAGCTTGCGGGGGATCAAGTTCGGGTTGTACTGACATAGGTGTCTGTATGTCAGGCTGCGTATGAAGTTGTGGGGGTGGAACTGACTGGTCAAAGATCGGTATTCGGACTTGAGTCGGATCTGGCGACGATTCTGGTATCGGGATTTGAGGTGAAATTTGGTTATAATCTACTTGAGTTTTGTCTTCAATGAAGACAACATCTCTTGCGACAATAATTACTCGAGGATTTTGGGGATTGACGAGTCGATAGCCTTTGCTCTCAGTCGAGTAGCCAACGAAGATGCACGTTTGTGTCTTTGCGTCAAGTTTCGTACGTTTTTCTTTTGATACGAGAACGTGAGCTTGGCAACCGAAGACTCTCAGATGAGACAGGTTGACCTTCGTACCAGTCCATATCTCTTCTGGGATCCTATTGTTGAGAGACTGAGTTGGCGTCCGATTCTTCAAATAGATTGCTGTGTTCACAGCTTCTCCCCAATACGCCTTTGGTAATTGCGAGTCCTGGAGCATAGATCTTGCTTTCTCGATTATGGAACGGTTCGCGCGTTCTGATATTCCATTCTGCTCAGGAGTATACGGGATCGTGGTCTGGTGAACAATCCCGTTCTCCTTAAAGAAGGTTGACAAACCATGATTAACGTATTCACGGCCGTTATCCGAACGAAAAACCTTAATCCTATGACCTGTTTGATTTTCTACTAAATGTTTGAATTCTACAAATTTACTAAAAACTTCGTCTTTTGTTTTCAAAAGATATCCAAAAGTTTTGCGACTAAAGTCGTCTGTAAATGTTAGCAAGTAAAGGGCTCCGCCCCACGAATGCGTACTCATAGGACCGCATAAGTCCGAATGAATCAACTGCAATACACAATTCGACTTACTGGTAGAGTTCGGAAAAGGTCTCTTTGATAGTTTACCTTGTAAACAGGGAACACAAGTTGTGTTTAAACTACCTGCGTAGTCTATGCCTACGTTTTTATTTTTCAAAACGTTTAAACATTTGGCATTTATATGCCCAAGGCGTCTATGCCACAACATAGCAGACTCTTTGGTATTCGAAAGCATGGCTGTACAGGAACTTACATCAAGTTTGTACATGCCTTTATGGCTTGAGCCTGTGGCAATGACAGTTCCTGTCACTTGACATTTTCCGCTAGGAAAAATGCTCGCGCCTTCTGATGTAAACAAAACATCCAACCCATTTTGATTTAATTTGCTAACTGATAAAAGATTAGTAGCTAGGCCAGGGATGTACAAAACGTCGCTAATTTTACTTACGCTAGGAGAAATATTCATCATTACGGTACCTTTACCATGACTCAGTAACTGTTCCTTGTTCGCAACTGTAATGGGAATAGAATGGGATGATATGTTCATAAACCACTCTCTCCTGTTACTCATATGGGAAGTTGCGCCAGAATCGATGAACCAGTCTTGATGACCTGTGGGAGGATCGTTAGGAAAACAAGATGAAAGTGTGAATTCGGATGTATTGAATGATTTGACCGCCGAAACATTCTTGTTTTTGTTAATTTTGATGCTCTTACACTGCGAAACTACGTGCCCTAACTTTTTACAATATTTACAGAACATTTTCTTAGAAGGGTTGACGTGTAGCGCGGTGTTGACAGGTCCTTGAAGGGTACTGGGTGTGGTGGGTACAGCTCTAAGGTCTTCCTTGAGGAGAGCTGTCACCACATTCTCCGATGTGAGATTGACGTTCGCGTGCTCCAGTGTGATGACGAGTGGCTTAAAAGACTCTGGCAGTCCCGCCAGCATAATAACTGCTAGGAACTCGTCCTCAACTGCTGCTCCGATGCCTTGTAACTCTTGTTGCGTAGATAATAAGCTGTTTACATACTCTTGCATGTTCCCGTTGAACTTTTGTGCTAGTAATTTCTTGATGAGGCCTAAACGTCTAGTTAATCCGCAGTCAGCATATGCTTTCTTGAGACATTGTAGTGTTTCATATGCCGATTTCGCTGACCTTATAATAGGATAGACATTTTCGTCACAGGCCAAGCAGATTTTTGCACGGGCTTTTGCATCCTTCCTCTTCTCAGTGGCTTCTGACCCGACGGGTGTAATACAGACGTCCCATAGGTCGATATCAGTAAGGAGGCACTCGAGACTGAATATCCACGTGCTGTAGTTCCTACCGTTCAGTTTTGAGAAGCTGATGGATCCTGTAGACGTTGACGTTGAGGCTGATGGTGCCGACAATGATGGCATCGCCGATGAATTTGTAGAATTCATAGCACTTCCGAAATTAAATTAGCACTATAACTTTATTATTAAAATGCGGCTCTGAGCCCACAACCTCTTGAAGTAAAATAAGCAGAGCAGGGATAAAAATAATGTATTAGTTGTAACGGTATGCAAGAGAGTACAGAGACAAGTAATTGACACAGAACACAATAAAACGTATTCTAAATTATAAATCAATAGTATCAAAAATGGCCAGGGTGTTTACTATTAGTTAGGACACAAGAAGGTTTAACACTTCTTATTATTGTTTCTTTATATTTGTACAATAAATCATTTACTTACTTACTTACTTACTTACTTACTTACAATCACTTACTGATGCTAATCACATCCACCGGAATGTTGAAGGAGTACGATATTTTATAACAATCGGACTATGAACTTGGGGGACTTGTTTGATTACAAAAGCGTTAAAATGGAGTGGAATCGACTATAGGTCCTAATAAACTGACTAGCAAAAATAACAGGTCACTTTTCATACAAAGTTCTATGAAAAGCGACCCGTTATTTTTGCTCGTGAGTGTAGTTCTCGACAATTGTCGGTGAACACTGACAATTCGAAATGCAACGCGTATTCCATATGAAGCTAACCGACGTTTCTCGTCCAGTTCTTCTTCTTTTTTAATATGACCCCATCGATGCGATGGTTTCGCCAATGTCAAAGTAATAAATACAGTATTCAAAAATCTTCTGACAAAAATGTCGGCAACGTTGTACGGTAGAACACGGTCAAAAAACCCCTCCTGTCGAGCTCTTAGCCAACGGATAAAGATATCCCTCAGAATCTGCCAGGAAATCATTAACCGATGCCCAGGGTGCACCGGACCAAGCACTGCTCTTCTCGGACGGATCCAAAAACGAACCGCAGCTCTTGACCACACGCGAAGGTAACCCGACTCGCACCCCCTGTAGGTATTTAAAGTATTTAGAAGTACAGACTGGTTTATTGAAGTGAGTTTACATTATAATAAAAATCAATGAAAATTGTCTTTCATAGCAATAAATGTGGGAACCAGTTTTAGCCGGTAAAAGTACGGCACTACCGGGCCGTCCGTTCCTAGTGTCATGAGGATTTTTCCGCTTCACGCCCTAATTTAGCCAAAAAGAACACGGTCGTGCGCGTCTGTTGCCCCTGTAAGGGACGCTGTGACGATCAGGGATAAAAGGATGTAATGCCAACCCCGACAAGTGTCACAGCCTCCCATTACCTCTAAAAAAGCAATATTACCGCGGAGCAAGTTGCGCCGCTTGCGCGAGCCGAGTTTGGAAAGGAAGCGGTGCAGAGGGCGCTGGCGCTCGTCGCGCCATTGCTGCCACCCGTAGCCGGCGCGGCCAGGCGATGCGTAGACAGTTAAGCTAGTTTAATCCCCTTCGGCTGACATTGTACAATAAGCAAAATGTACAAACAGTTAAAATGACATAAGTACCTACGTAAAATCTACATCATGACAATAGTACAGTACACGAAATGTACGTACGCAAAATGCACTTACACTGAAAGCACATAACGCAAAATGTGTAAAATGAGAAATACACATTTCGCGAATTGTTCAATGCAATTTGCACAATCCGCAAAATGTGACAAAAGCAAAATGCTCAATCGCCAAACGTACAAAACGTAAAATGTACAGTCAGCAGCAGGGATTTTTTCTTGTATGATAATCGATAGGGTAAACGATTCTGAGTAAGATAAACCCAAAATATTTGAATTAAAGTATGTACATTTTGCGTATTGTTATTTTTCCGTTATGTACAATTTGCGTGTTGATCATTCTAACTTTGTACATTTTGCGACTATCACGTGGAGTACATTTTGCATAATGTACAATTATCATATGTACATTTAATTGTTTGTGCAATCTGCGTATTGTACATTTCGTGTAGGGTTAAAATTTAATTTTATTTGGGCAATTATTAGTTTATTGGGGGGATTTTATGTAAGACTAAATTGTTTTTGTCAAGTTGATATTAAATCCTTAATTGCTTATTCTTCGGTTGCAACTGTCCGTTTGTCATGATGTAGATTTTGCGTATGTACATTTAACTGTTTGCACATTTTGCGTGTAGTGTACATTTTGCGTATTGTATATTATCAGCCGAATCGGTTTAGTCAAAATCTTAATTTTGGAATCACACGCATCGATAATTTTCGACGCCAACGCACATATATCAGCACCGCAGGTTCAACGCCAACGACCTATATATATACAGGATGTTAGGTAATGAGTGGATAATCCTTGAACTGTGGATAGAGGACACTAGGACGTTATAATAAAGCTATAATAGGTTTGGTAAAAGTTGCACGGTTTCCGAGATATTCGGACTTTTAGGTTTTTTTCGAAAATGAACACCGTTGTTCAATGTTTTGCGATCATACCACCATTTTAAGCTAACTTTTTCAATTTTTTATTTTTGTGTCTTGTGTTTTCAGATAGGCATTACCATTTTTGTAAGACTACATAGGATTATTAAAAAAAAAATCGCAAACTTCATTTTTGCTTTTTCAATCGTACATTGATCGAATTTTCAGCTCTCATGGCGAAAAAAAATACACCACCGCCTAGTTGCCAATAATAAGCAATAATGCATTTGGGCATATTCTATCGGTGTGTATTATGTTCGAAGCAGTACAATCTAAACGCACAATTCACCATTCATTACGCAATAATAGCGAAATTCAAAATTTCATTCGAAAAAAGAAACAAAAGGCAGTCAACATGTTTTTTTTAAATTGGAATTATTTAAAAGCCATTTGCATTTAAATAAGCGGGCAGTAATGTTATTTTTGCAACAAAAAGTTTTGAATTTTACGCTCGTGATACAAAAAGTAAATCGGGAAAAATGTGGATGAGCGTGTATTTTTTTTATTATTTTGGCATTTTTAATTTAAATTCAAAAGGTAATTAGCTACTATTTTTAAATTGTCAATAAATCAGCATGTTTTTAAGCTTATTGGCAACAATGCACACCGATAGAATATGCCCAAATGCATTATTGCTTATTATTGGCAACTAGGCGGTGGTGTATTTTTTTTTCACCATGAGAGCTGAAAATTCGATCAATGTACGATTGAAAAAGCAAAAATTAAGTTTGCGATTTTTTTTTAAATAATCCAATGTAGTCTCACAAAAATGGTAGTGCCTATCTGAAAACACAAGTACTCAAGAAATTTGAGCAAAAATAAAAAATTTAAAAAGTTAGCTTAAAATGGTGCTATGATCAAAACATTGAACAAGGGTGTTCATTTTCGAAAAAAACCTAAAAGTCCGATTATCTCGGAAACCGTGCAACTTTTACTAAACCTATTATAGCTTTATTATAACGTCCTAAGTGCCCTCTATCCATAGTTCAAGAATTATCCACTCATTACCTAACACCCTGTATATACGTCTATTCAATGCAAAAGCAATCTTCGTTAATTGGATTTAGGTTCAATTTAAGGCATCGCAATAAAGTCTGGCGTATGGGTGACGTCTCGTGTATTTGACGTGGCGGTGATGTACACACAGCAAAGCTATTCGGTAAGCAGGATAGATACGGCGCGAGCGTGCGTAGGTGCTTACCTGATTATATTGCCGTGTGTACCTATGTGTCATTGGCGTTACATTAAATTAATGTAAACTAGCTTCTGCCCGCGACTTCGTCTGCGTAGAATTATACATAAAAACCTTCCTCTTGAATCACTTTAGCTATTAAAAAAAACCGCATCAAAATCCGTTGTGTAGTTTTGAAGATATAAGCATACATAGGGACATAGGGATATAGCGACATATATAGGGACATAGGGACAGAGAAAGCGACTTTATTGTATACTAGCTTCTGCCCGTGACTTCGCCTGCGTAGAATTATACATAAAAACCTTCCTCTTGAATCACTATATATTAAAAAAACCGCATCAAAATCCGTTGTGTAGTTTTGAAGATATAAGCATACATAGGGACATAGGGATATAGCGACATATATAGGGACATAGGGACAGAGAAAGCGACTTTATTGTATACTAGCTTCTGCCCGTGACTTCGTCTGCGTAGAATTATACATAAAACCTTCCTCTTGAATCACTCTATCTATTAAAAAAAACGCATCAAAATCCGTTGTGTAGTTTTGAAGATATAAGCATACATGGGGACATAGGGACATAGGGACATGGGGACAGAGAAAGCGACTTTGTTTCATACTATGTAGTGATGATGATTAATAATTTTGATCGAATTCGCATTCGTGTGTACTTACGTATAGAATACAACCTTTTTCAAAACACCAAGGAGTTTGATTTGTAATGTTTTTTTTTGCAAACTTCTTTTGTTACGCAGTGACTTAGCTGTCTGTCAGTTTTGTATATCAATTTTATGTAAAGCAAAAAATATTTATTTCTATTGATAATTATAACAAATCAAGATGTGTGATTCGGAATTTAGAACTTTGCGCGTCGATCCAAGATTTCCATTTACAAATCAAACGAAGTAAGTGAACACATTTGTCTAAATCAGAATAATAGATAGGAACACTAAAGCTCGCCCGTTGCTCGTTACATTAACAAAAAACCCTAGTGTGTACTTGGCGTTCCGTTCGCGGCAGGCTCGCGAGTCATGTCACTAGCGGTTTTAGTTGCTGTACCGTGTAACGGTTCCGGTTACAGCAAACCTCGGTCATCCAGGTACTTGGCAATGGGGGCTATCGCGTATGAATTTGCCACTAGAGGCGCTAGTGTCCCGTGAGGTCCAATAACATTTAAATTTCTACTTGTTTTGGCGGGCTTATTCGTGACATAAATTATAATTTCTTTCATTTACCTGTTGAAAAGTGATCTGCATCGTGAAATTATCGCAAATACAGATTATTTGGCGATGAATGTGAACGCTTTGAAAGCGGATTATTTTTTCGGAAGAAAACGGAACTGCACAACATTGTAGCGTAGCTACTCGGTGTGATGATAGTTATTTATAATTAATAAAATTAATGAGATTCAAGATTTAAAACTTTGTTTCGGCGCCGATCTCATAAAGTCGCCTTTGGCAGCTTTACCTCTAGACCTTAGTCAACAGTGGCGCCAACTGGTGAGCAAAGAAACGATAGTCCCCATTAAATGAGCCATGGTCCAACATTTTTTTCTTAGATCGTATCAAGCAATGGCAACTACCTGCTGTCTCCTTAAAAAATAAGCGATATTCTAAAAACAGGCCTTAAACTTGCATATGAACCTAAGGCAACAAGACCTAAAGGCCACGTTTAGCATGATTGTGGGTGTATAGGTGAAAAGTAGAACCCAAATTGATTGTGAAATTGGTTATGTGAGTGTGCAATTTTCACCAATTTGCTTGTAGGGCGTGTTACACGAACTACTGCGACTATTACAAATGCAGGCGCCTCCTGGGCTCAGAGAGCGACGACTGCAAGATCTTCAAGCGGTACTTCGAGACCATCTGCCCCAACTTTTGGATCGAGCACTGGGATGAGCTCCGGGAAAAGGGCGCGTTCCCCGGCCCTATATGAATGGTGTGATTGCCAAGAATCTTGAAATAAAATTTTATTTGTAATCTGCTTCTCAATTATACACCATCATCATCATCAGCCAGAACACGTACACTGTTGAACAAAAGCCTCCACTTTAGAACGCCACAATGAACGACAACTCGCCATCTGCATCCACCGGTATCCCGCAACTTTCACGATGTCGTACCACCTAGTGGGAGGCCTCCCAACACTGCGTCTTCCGGTTCGTGGTCCAACGTTTGTATGTTCTTCGAGCGATGTGACCTACCCATTGCCACTTCAACGTACAGTCAAGTGTAATAATATGTATCTAAACAAAGTTTCAAAAATAAGTACCATACGCTCTTACGCCAGCGTAATAAGGTCGTGGGACATATTTTTGAGAAGTTCCTATCGATACTTATTTTTGCACTTGACCGTACATACTCTTCAAGCTATGTCGGTGACTCCAGTTCTTCGGCGAATCTCCGTATTCCGGATTATGTCGCGCAAAGAAACTGCTCTCCAAAAGGCCAGCAGTCCAGGACCACTCAATTATTATACGGTTTCTTAAAATTGTATGGTTGGGTGAGTTTGTCGGTATAGGTAACTACTTACCGCTATAATAATTTTCAGGGTTTTTTTTATTGTGTTGTGATTGATAACTCCCAAACATCGGTAAATGCTCAGTGTCAAAGCGTGACCTAATTTTATAAGCTTTTAACTTAACTTGCAAAGTATGTTATGCATGTCCGGATGGAATCTTGCGACTCAATTTTACAGCATTTTTAACAGATTGAGTTTAAATTTTCCATACTTAGTAAATCGGATGACAATACAATAATCATGTAGTGGAGTTCGGTAACCCAGCCAGGATTCACCGCAGGAGGGAACTCGAACGGTTGGTCCGGTTGACTTGAAATTTGGTAGTCCTACACTTATGTAGGAAGGATGATTCCCTAATAAGCCGGGTCCTGACCAGAGTTGTTAGCCTCAATGCTAGCCATGGGGACATAATACAATGAGGCGTAGTTTTGCCGTGGTTCACACTGAAGCAAGGGGCGAGTCCAGGCCAATAGCCACTTGCTTTTCATGTCATGTATCTATACCTACTATAGATTCTATAGTATAGCTAACGTCATATTTTAAAATGTAGCTGTCAGCAGAGGCCATGGGTCGTGGTCCACCCGGAAAAAATGTTGCCATTATTTCAAACCACTGATTAGGTACTTATTATTTTAATACAAAATCAGGTAGGTTAGGTATCTTCATTTGCCCGAAGGGCAAAATACCTGGAAAAAGGAGCTCCGTCGACAACCAGGTGGACGATCCATAGCCGGTCATCAGTTCCGTGGGTTGATGGGTAGGTATATAACTAACTAGGTGACCCAACCCACCCAGTCCCTTCTAGAGATAAGAGCAAAGCTGTGAATTTTCCCCGACTGCCAATGACATGTTCGGAGACTTGGTGACCCACAGGTCCACACCCTAGTTCGGGCACCAGTCTCTGCCACACGGGTCTGATAATGTGATTGTTTAGTATAAGTGCTTGTAAAACTGGTGGTGGAAAAAAAACTATTATTATCAACGACGAAGCGAGGAGGAAAAACAATCAAATAACTAACAGCTACTAGTCGTTTTCCTACAAGGATAAAAGTAAAACAACTATGTTTTAACGTGTTTAATTTCCTAAATCATTGACCTAAGTCGCATTAACATAAATAAACAGCCAGCACAAGGGCCTATGCACACACAGCGGCATTACAAGATGGTAATGTGACAGTCCCTATAATAATAGACGTTGAGCTGATTCCCAAGGTAAAACGACACGCGACATCAAGCCATTCAAAACTGAAGGAAACGTTAAGTTTTGATAGCTCTGTCGTCACTGTCGCCTTGACTTGGGTCATCTCAATCGCGACTCCTTATATCTTGCCGGGGAAGGTGCCCTCAGCACGCTGTCCGTCCCACTTCTCGACCCAGTCAATGGGGCAGAGCGAAGCGAACACCCGCTTAAAGTAGTTGCAGGGCTCGTAATTCTCGCCGCGGACCTTCTGGCATCTGTGGTAGTCCAGGTAGCTCTGGAAACAGTACCTGGGAACGTTGAAGTGGAGATTTAGATAGACAAAAATATGGATTCGCGATAAGTTGCAAAAACATGTAAACGTCAACCTTATCACCACTATATGTCTGTATGTATGTAAACTCTTTAATGCGCAAAATAAACATAAAACAAATACAATTGACAGACACTGAGATACATGCACAAAAGCGGACTTATCTTATAAGTTGTGTATACGTGTTTTTGTCACTTTATATATTTCAATTCAGTTCAAATTTAGGAAAAAGTGGCTCTTTTTGATGATTCTGCCAATGTCGAGATTGTATGAGACACGGCAAGGTGGACGTCTTGTTCAATAATCTGCCAGTTTTCGGTGGGATAACTACCAGTTACTATCTGCAATGAGGGTATACCTACACAAGGTTTCAACAACTAATCGACGTACAATATGCCTTGATATATTTATATTTTTGACATATTGGTGGCCATGACTGTAAAGGAAACGAGCCCGGCTTTAGGATAGCGGTCAGCTTGGAGGTTTAATAGGAAATCTGTTCAAATAAGCTTGGCAGCAGGATTAGCCATCCGGACGGAGATTGCTCGAGGTCCTTCCACTCACAAAATGTATAGCTGTACTAATCAATCAAATGCGAATTCTTGAAGATTCTCATTCGTTTTACATCGAAAGGATGATTAAATAGCTAGCTGTATGTAACATTGAGGATGATTGTGATATGTCCTAGAGTGCCTAAATGCCTACCAATGAAGTGGGTCTTATCGGATTAAATGGAAAAGGAACTGATGGCTTGTGCATTAATGACCTTCCTTTGCCATTACACGCATAATGACACAGTAGGTACCCGGATGACCGTCGGTATTTTCTTTTGGTACGTTTTCTAAAAATGAAACCTAGCTAGATCGATTTATCGCCCCTGAAACTGCATAGGCATACCAAATTTCATGAAAATCGTTGGAGCCGCTCCCGAGATTCAGATTATATATAAATAAGGAATATAGACGTGAATTGTTTATGTACAGTCAAGGGCATAAATACATGTTATTAAGACGTCAAAAAGATCTATACACCTTTATGCCACAAACAAAGTCGGTGACACAAATTCAAAATTCATTTTTGCAAATTGGCCGCCAAGGGCTCTTTTACATGTCTTTTTCTAAACTATCAGCGCATTCGGAAACACCATCATTGCCAAGAAGAATGCGCCGCAAGAAAGTCGGCAGAAAGTTGTTTTTCAAAATAAAATACATTTAAACTACTACAATACTTAAAATTCTACTTAAATTAAATACATTTACAAAAGGGATGTATAAGGTACTCGAGCCTTAAATTGTATTAGTCTATAGTAGAGATGTATAGTCTCTACTAGTCAAATATTTGACATGATGGCTGTAGATATTACCGTGTATGTACATATTAAAGTTAATAGCAAGAGGAGCAAAGTAGTCCCTGCGTAACCCTGTGGGAAAGAGGCGTGACGGTATGCATGTAAAATGTAATTGATTGGATTTCACACGTCTTCTTAACAATCGCGTACCTACCAGATTATTTTCCTACTAGGTTCTAGTTCTAGTCCACCTAACTAGTATGGCGCTCCTCCACTATCAGTTTCAAGTGTCAAGACACTTTACACTTGATACTTGGAAGTTGTGTAGCGCCACCACGCCTAGAGCTACGAGTGGTTTGTCGCCGGCGACGGTGAAACATGTGGCAGACTGGTGGCGCCCTCTAGTTCAGTGATCGTCACACTTTTCTAATCAAGGGCCACATAGGACGATAACTGAAATCCTAGCGATATGGCGTGGTAGCCTTCCCTAAGGAACATGTGAATGAACGCTTTAGCTTTTCTTGAGCAAAATCAGTTTTAATAGTTATAGATTAGATATTTAAATTGTTTGCTATAGCACCGCACCATTCACGGACGCGCGCCGCGGTATGACGTTGCTCTAGTTGAACAACGTGCTGCTGTCCGCCAGGGCTGCGTGTGCGCAGTGAACTGATGTGATGATCCCGCAGGCCCGGTCCTGGTACTGCTACGGAAGCTGAATACTTACTTAGTCTGGTTCTGGTTAGGGAACCGCGGGTCGAAAGGCGCGGTCTTGATGTCGGCGGGCGATTTGATCATCTCAGGCATTTTGCTGTAAAGAAACAACATAATTCATTTTCAAAATCCTTTATTCTTAAATCCTGTTTAACAGTAGAAAATAAATGTTAGCTAGAGTAGACATGACGATAGATAGTTTGAATACAATAAAAATGAGTCCCAAAATGTAACACAATACACTGCTGATGTCACAATAAAAATCTTAATTCTAATCCATACACAAAAGGCTATATTTTATAGTATTTCAAATAGGCCCGTTATCTCCACATATCTTCATACAATAATTTTTATTCAACATGCAGTTAGCAAAGCATTTTTGAAAAATCTTGCCAACCACACAAGTTAAAAGCCAGAGTAATTTTTTTAATTGTCAATAAAACAAAAACATCAAATATTATTTACTGCAGTCATAGCTGGCCGGCAAGCAAATGCAGTGAGACCCATTTAAAATACTCTAATGAATAAACTATAAATTTATTTCAGATAAACTAGAGCATACGCTAGACACAACATTAACACTATGTTTACTGCTACATTATTTAACGAGAGGTCTGGTCTTGCGCTCCTCCTCACAGGAAGTCTCTCTGTACTTCTTGACTTCCTGCATGTAGAGAGACCAAGCGTCCTTGGGCGCGTTGTCGGCTAGCTGCTCCTCTATAGCTTTAGCCTTTTTCACTAAACCAGTCTTGAGCACGCGCCCGCCGCGCCTCTTGCCTATAAATGGCAGGGTAGGCTTCTTGATCTCTGGCTTTTTCTCCTCAACCTTTTTAGTCTCTTCTTGCATCTTCTTGAACATTTCCAAGAAGCTGCCGTCGTTTTTGATCGGGATCGGCCCGGGTTTGGATCGGGAGCTGGAAGCGAGCGCAACGTGGTGGGTCGGGGGGAGTAACTCGGCAAAGTTCGGTCCCTCCACTTCGGGCGGGTCGCCGTATTCGATGTCGTCAACGGCGGCCGGTTCTACGGCCCCGGGTGGGGGTTTGACCTCTTTAGGCGGGGAGTCGACCTTTACACGGCGCTTCTCCTCTTGCCGCGAGCGGTGAAGTTTCCAGAAGCGCTTGCGGTCGGCGACTGTGAACTGGCCGCGGCGCTCCTCGCTGGGAGTGCCGCTGTGGCTGCGGCTGGCCGAGTGCGAGCTCTTGGAGCGCGAGCGCGACTTGGAGGAGCGCGGGCTCCTCGTCCGCTTCCTGCCCCTCGACACGGAGCGCCGCCGCGACGGCGACCTGCTCTTGCTCAACGAGCGCCGTTTCGAGGGACTCTTCGAGCGCGATCGGTGTTTAGAGGTAGATTTATTTCTACGTCTTTTGGAATGAGACCTCGACCGTCGGGAGGAGCGCGAGGAGTGCGACGACGATCTCGAGCGACGAGCCTTAGCCCGCGATTTAGCTTTTCCATGCTTCGGGCTCGGCGACTTAGTGCCTGATCGTGAGCTTGACGAAGATCTACTTCGAGCGTAACTCTTTGGAGGAGTTAGTGAACTGTCTCTGCCTTTACGGGGCGGTGTCACTGCGCGTGCCGCGCGCTTCTTAGGAGGCGTCACAGAGCGCTCCTTCTTAACAACGACCCTTGGGGGAGTAACAGATGATTTCTTTTGACCTCTGGGTGGTGTTAATGCCTCCTCCTTTATCTTCCTGGGAGGAGTCAATATGTTTCTAGATTTCTTGTCTTTGCTTTTGTCTTTACTGGAATGAGATTTGGCCTTGCTTTTCACAGTTTCATATTCGCGTCTCAGTCGAGGAGATCTACTGATTGACCTCTCCCTGCTCGGTGTTTGTCGAGAATTTGATCGGTGCCTTGAATGCGATGAAGACTTCTTCAGAGGGGGAGTATAAGAATGTTCCCGACTAATCTTTTTACCCTTATTTTTCTTATAAGATCTATTTGATCCAGATGACTCTGAAGAAGTTGGTCTTCTACTTTTCTTAATCTTTCTTCGTGATGACCGAGATGAGGATCGAGAATGTATACTGGATCTGTCACTTGAAGAATAATTGGCTCGCTTTGCTTTAGGTGACCTGCTACGAGACCGGAGCTTTCTGTGCTCATCATAACTTTCTTTTTTTCTTGAATATTCTCTATCTCTTCTATCATATGGGCTAACACTTCTAGAATATGACCGTCGTCTGTTTTCTGCTTCCCGCTGCTCTACAGGAGATCTCGTCCTGGAGGGGGGCCTCGGAGGATAGTTGTAATCATGTTGTGATGGATATGCAGCTCTAGCATCAGGATACTTTCCATAGTAGTTTGGGTCAGAGCGTTGGTAGTAGTTATCATAACCATAGTTATAGCTTGGGGCGTTGTACGTCTGATAGTCATAGTTGGGAGGAGGTCCATACTGACTGTAGCTGACGCCCGTCCAGGGGTCGGTGGAGGGCATGGCGCGGGTCGCGGGCGGGGCGGGGGGCGCCAGCGGCAGCGGGGGCGCCACGTAGGGCTCCGGCGGCCGCGGCGCATACTCGCCCTCGGCGCCGGGCGGCCCGCCGTCCCACGCACCGCGATATGACATACTTAAATGAGCCTCTTCGCATAACCTGGAGCAGTTTGTAGGTATGCACACACCTACAAACAGAATAACTTTTCGGTGTAGACAACAACTCTAAACGACCCGATTCTGAGACACCTTCGAATGTACAATGACTATAACTTGTCATACTATCATTTAATATAGTTGTGACGAGGAACAACATAAATTACGTAATCCGAAGCCTTTTGCTCAAAAAAAAATCAGACAGTGCATGCGTTAGAGATGAAGCGTATGAAATTGACTTAATCTACATAAGAAATACCTGTCAGCCCATGCTCACCTTTTGTAAATTCCCTTTTTAATCCAATTTATATCGTAGTAAAATGGCAGCGAACACACTCGCTTCGAAGGCCCATAAACAGTATAGATCGAGTCATAGACAAGATAGTCAAAACAAAAAAAAGAGTACCATAAACAACCTAAGGCTGTCTATTCATTAGAATTGTATCATGTTGTACGCCAGTTTACGGATAAACATCACTAAAATATAGACAATGAACTATATTTTTTTTTCTATAATACTGTCACTGTCAATATTGATCGTATGACACTGAGAAAAAAAAAAGCGCGGGAAGTTACGACGAAGCGAACGTATCTTTTCATCTTTAAATTTTTAATAATATCTTATCGGATTATTTAACTGTTTAAATAGTCAATTTAGGACGGTTTTGCAATGGGGAAGAGGAAGAGGAAAAAGGGAGGAGAAGTTCTAACTGAAAAGTCAGATTCAGACAACGACTCTGTATCCTCGGATAGTTCTACCAAAGACCAGAACAAATATGAACCATTTAGAGTTTCGAATTATATTCGTAATTACCCAGAAAATGGCGGTAACTTTGAATACATTGTCTTCTTTGAATCCACTGACGCCGGGAAGCCTCTAGGTGACAGGGATTTGATGAATATGTCATCAACCCTTAAGAGATATAATAAGGGAGTAAAACAACTGATTCGAATAAATAAGTACAAAATAGGAGTGATATTTGAGCGAGCTTCATTTGCAAATGCTGCCCTCATAAACAATAAATATCTGGACTCATACAAAATGAGAGCATCCATCCCAGCCGGAGCCACAGAAGTCACGGGCGTCATCACGCACGTGCCTATAAACCTTTCCAATCAAGAAATTTATGATGCCATCTCCAGCACTAAAAATGTGGTGCAAATAAGAAGATTTATGCGACGTAATAAGACTGTTGATGATTTTCAGGTTACACCTACCCAAACAGTATCGATTACCTTTTCCTGCCCAATCCTGCCCGATTCCATAGACCTGAACAGCTGGCGCTTCACAGTAAAGCCCTACATCCCACCCATCAAGCAATGCCTGCGATGCCTAAGGTATGGCCACATTGGCAAATTTTGTAAAAATGCAGAACGATGCTCAGTATGTGGAGACAATCACAATTTTAAAACTTGTACAATTGATACTAAAAATGCCACATGTGTACATTGTCAGGGTCAGCATATATCTATTTCAAGAGATTGCCCAGTAAAAATACGCAAATTAAAAGAAAACACAGATTTATTTCAAAAAAGATCTTATAATTCAGTAGTCAATGATAAGTCATTTCCTCCACTATCTCAAACAGACCAATTCATGTCCCTCCTCAATTCAGACAAAATCTTAGACATTCTTCTTAATTCAATAGTTAAATTAATATCCCTCAACAAATCGAATCAAAAGGAAATCAACTCAAAATCCATTAAAGATGTCCTCATAGAAACATTTAATGTAGAGAAAAATAACTTAAAAATTTAATGGATTCTTTGAACATTGTTCAATGGAACGCTCAAAGTTTAATGTGCCATCGACATATTTTTTCTAAATTTTTATATGAAAATTCCATACATGTTGCTGTAATTTGTGAAACATGGCTCAGGCCTCATCACAAATTACAGTTTAAAGAATATAATATGGTTAGATTAGATTCAGGCAACACACATAATGGTGTAGCCATACTTATACATACTAAACTAAATTACACTAGTATACAAACTCAATATGATGACTCACTTCAAAATATTGCAATTAGATTACAATATCACAATAAAGAATTATCCATAGTTAGTTTATATAGTCCTGGTAATTGCACACCTCAGTTTTCCAAGAGAAAATTAAATAAACTTATACACAATATTCCTGAACCAATCTTCCTGGCAGGCGATTTTAATGCCCACCACCTGCTTTGGGGATGCTCATCTATTGATGCAAGGGGCAGAGATGTTTATGAAAGTTCTGATGAAAATCATTTAGTCATTCTCAATAATGGACATCCTACAACTGTTGGCTCCCATATTTGGCAGCCCAATGCTTTGGACTTAACCATCGTTTCACCATCTCTGGCCCTTAATTGCGACTGGATGGTAACTGATGATCCACTTGGTAGCTTTCATTTACCTGTAATGACAAAAATAATTATTAATGTCAATTTTCATGACTCTGGAGTATTAAACAGTAAGACACTTAAACCCTTTCCACAACAGTTAAATTGCAGACACATTGATTTAGAAAAATATACAAAAAAATTGGATAGTTTAGTATTAAATCACGATTTTGACCTGTCTGAGCCATTAAAATCATATGCAGAATTAACTGCATTTATTAATGTTGCTGCAGAGGAATGTGCATTAGTTCCTCGCAAATTAGTATCTACAAACACAATAAACCACACCTTGACAAAACAAAAAAAACAAAGAATACCACTGCCATGGTGGAATCAAAACTGCACAAATGCTGTAAATTCTGCCAAACAAGCATATTTGAATTTTAAAGCAAACCCAACTGAAACAAACTACCTATCTTTTAGACATAAGCAAGCTCAAAGGAAACTCATTTTGAATAATGAGAGAAAGCTAAGTTGGTATTCTCTGACTGAAAAATTTAATAGAACAACACCTTTGTCATACATATGGTCCATGATGAGAAAATTCAATAAGAAACCCAAAAGCAATAATATTACAACTAACTTAGACCTGATCAGCAATTTTCTTAAGAAATATACACCAGACACCGTTGAGTCTCCTTTAAATCTAAGTGAACAATCTACATCAGCTTCTCATGTTGATTACCTAACAAATCAGTTTTCATTAGCAGAGTTTAATGCAGCCATTTCCTCACGAAAAGATACAGCTTGTGGACTCGACGGTATTCCATACAAGATGCTGAAGTACGCCAGTAATAAAGTCCGAAAAGTAATACTGAATATTTTTAATTCTTTGTGGCATAAAGGTTTAATACCAACTCAGTGGAAAACAGACTGCCTCATTCCGGCTTTAAAACCTAACAAAGATAAGGATAACTACGAATCTTACAGGCCAATTACTTTAACATCTTGTATGGGAAAAATATTCGAGCAACTTTTAAAACAGAGGTTAGAATTTTATGTAGAACACAATAATATTCTACCTTCCAATCAGTTCGGTTTCAGAAAGGGCCGATCTGCTCGAGAGAGCATATCCCATTTACAATTAGATATTTTTAATTCATATAAACAACACAACGCGTTATTTGCGGTGTTTTTTGACATTACAGGTGCGTTTAATAACGTAAATCTACAGATACTGTCAAAAGAATTAATGTTGCTAGGATTGCCTAAAAAAATCGTACTATGGATATTTCATTTTCTGCATGGTAGAGAAGTGTATGCTAAAATTCAAAACTATCTAGTTGGCCCAAGAGAGTCCTATAAAGGTGTTTGTCAAGGTGGAATACTAAGTCCATTAGTATTTCTGTTGTACATAAATAAGCTTAACTGTATTTTAGGATCAGAAGTTAGTAACTTGCAATATGCCGATGATCTTGTGGTTTACGCCTCAGGCTCTGACCTACGCGTTACAATTAACAACTTAAATCTTGCATTACTAAAACTAAATAGCTATTTCAAATATTTAAACTTAGATATTAATGCAGATAAGACTAAAGTAGTGATTTTTAATGGAGTGGGCATTAAACAAAAAGCTTACAAAATCTTTTATAATAATGCTGAACTATTTTTTACTGACTCTGTAAAATTTTTAGGAATTACTTTTATGAAAAACATGTCTTGGAACAAATATGTCGAACACATCACGCTGAGAGCCTCAAAGGCTTTGAATGTTATAAAATCATTATCATCAACATACTGGGGTTCAGATCCTAAAGTTCTATTGAATTTATATAAAGCATTAATACGCAGCCATTTTGAGTATGGTTTTCTTTGTTTTGCATCAAATGATAAATTGGTCCAGAAATTGGATATTCTTCAGAATCACAGCTTAAGAGCTATCACTGGCGCTTTCAGGACAACTCCAATTAATTCCTTGCAGGTAGAGTGTAATACTCCCCCTTTGATAATAAGATTTAAATATTTAAAATTCAATTTTCTTCTTCACATAAGTTCATTAGCTTCCAATCTTCTCTTCAAAAAGATTTTTTCTTTACATAATTCTATTACTAATGGTAACTCTTCTACCGTCCCATATATTCTTCATGACTTTTCATATCTTAATGAATTAAAATTGCGTAGCAAATTATTTACAAACGAACAAAATTGGGCTTGTTTTAATGGAAGCTATGAAAGCAAATATACCACTATCCCAGTTCATATTGACCCACATTTGAAAATTAAACAAGAAGTATACCAGAAGATTTCAACTTTTAAAAACTTTATACCAGTATACACGGATGGTTCAAAGTCTACCCTTGCATGCTCATCTGCTTTTTATGTACCTCACTTTAAATTCGGTTATGGAGAGAAGTTAACAGAATTCTTTAGTATTTTCTATGCAGAATCTCTGGCTATATTTAAAGTCCTGCAGTTTATAAATCAAAGAAGGCACACTAATAGATGGTTAATAGTAACAGATAGCATGAGCGTTTTAAAATCTCTTCAAAACACACCCATCAACAGTAAAGTTAACTACATTATATATGACATCAAACAATTGTGGTGGCAACTACATTGTGATAATGTTTTTGTTGAATTTATGTGGACTCCGGCTCATATTGGTGTGAAAGGCAATGAGAGCGCAGATTTTCTTGCGAAGACCACGTGCAATTTCAGTGGATGCCAGGGCAGTGATGAGGGCAGCTCTGTCTCATATGGCGTCCATTATACAGACTTAATAGCCAAGATCAAAGAATCAATTATTTCCGAATGGTCCTCTTATTGGAACAATGCAAAAATCCATAAAGGTGCCTGGTATGCTTCGATTAATCAAGTTGTTGGTAAAAAACCCTGGTTTTCCAAAGCTCAGCTGTATAAAGGAAGAAAATTCTACACTATTCTATCTCGCTTACGATTTGGTCACTGTCGTATTAATGCACATTTACATAGAATGAAAATAGCCCTGTCACCTAAATGCAAGGAATGCAATCTAAACTTGGATCAAACACTGGATCACATAATTTTTGAATGTCCCATTTATAACATTCAACGTCTAGCCTTCATTGATGAGCTATTGACTATTTACCAATCGAGTCCGATCCCGCGCGGCACTCAAGAGCTTCTCAAGAATACAGAAACTTACATTTATATTTATGATTACATTTGTTCAACTATACGAACAATTTAAAATGGATTCGAATGAAACCGGAATTGACACATCACTTGGAATTGACAAAATACTCGGATTTGTACTTTATACCCTGAATTGACTCTACTCGGATTTTACCACTAAAGACGAGGCTAAAAAGCCTTTACAACTTCAAATTTGAAGACATCACTGACTTAAGACTTGGCTTCGGCCTTACAAAAAACTACCATGAAGAGAAACTACTATAATGAAGACTTGGCTGTATGGTGTAAAACCCTCGCCTATTCCCTTGCGGAATGAATTTTAAAAACAACAAACGTATGACACTGAGGTATGACATGACAGTAGACAGTACGTACGTACGTACTGTCAAATTTACCCGCTCGAGAAAGCAAGCGCTTGCTTTTTGCTTTGCAGCTTGCTTGCTTCGTTTAGCCGGTGTGACGCCGCCTTTGTTATATGATAATATGATAAATGTTGTAAAATTATTGCAATTTTGATTGAGCTTCCTAGTTGATTCTTCAGCATTATGAGTAAGTCAAAAGTTTCAGCGGAATGGAAGAAACGCGTGAAGTCCGAGTACATGAGACTCCGTCAAGTGAAGGTAAGCGTAAGCACAAAAGCACAACAATATTTAACACGATAACACGACAATTTGTATCACCGTATTCCTCTTCTATAAAATAAAGCATCTGTTAACCATAATAATAGTCACTCGCACTACCACACACACACACACACACACACACACACACACACACACACACATTTTATTTTATTTTTATTTTCCTTTCCAGATTTTCCTTTTTTTTTTTTTTGTTTGTTTTGTATTCACGCAGGGGCTGCGATGTACCACATCAAGGGGCCTTTCTGTAAACCAGCGCTGAGCTCTCGAGCCCAGCACACGCTGAGATTGGTGCCCGTTGCTAAACTTGTGTACTGTTACTTTTAAATTTATAGCATGCCATTTTTTGTTTCTATAATGTACCTTGTCATTAGCAATAAAGATTTTTATTATTATTATTATACTTTTGTTTTGTTTCTTGAGATTCTGCACATGTGATTTTATCTTTCAGCGTTTCAAAAGGGCTGATGAGGTGAAGGTAGCTTGGGCGCGTAATCTGCGAATTATGTCGGAATCCGTGGAGACACGCGACTCTGAGCTGGCAGTGCGTGGGCGGCGCCCCTGTTGGCCGCCCCCGGCGCCCTCGCCCAGCCATGAAGGGCTCATGAAGAAGGCTGAAGCCAGCTGTAGTGATGGTAAGTTTATTATTTCTTATCGACAGGCACAGCTTATCATGTGTTGTTAGTGTGTAAATACATTTTTAAATAAAAAAAATACTTGAGACATAGTTTTTTTTACTTCTAAGTTAGTTCTAGGAACAAAGCTTCTCCAACCGTTAAATGTCATATTGACGACTTGAAAAAATATTTCTAATTAATAATAGGAATTAAAGATGAAAGAGCTGAAGTTCCTTGATTATTAATGATGTCGACTGCTGGAAAAAAAAATTGTAACCTCTTCCAAAAACTTTACTTTTAGCCAATTATTGTTTTCTCAAATAAATTATCAAAATGTTAAACTGTATTAAAATTAAAATTTAATTTTGTCTAAATTCTTAGCCAAACTTAGACTCAAACAAATATCCGAATGTCCGCAGCTTCAGGTGTGGTGACAACCCAGCAAGTCCCAATACACATCATCAATTCGGTGAACCCAATACCCACCATGTACACTTGGGCGCCGACACAAAAGAACTTCATGGTGGAAGACGAGACTGTGCTGCACAACATCCCGTATATGGGGGATGAAGTCCTGGACCAGGACGGTACTTTCATCGAGGAGCTCATTAAGAACTACGACGGGAAAGTGCATGGTACATTGGCTTGAATCATTCTGTTATTATTTTGTTTGTGGACAAAATTGGACCAGATCTAACTTAGACTCTGACACTAAATTGTAGAAATCAGACGAATTAATTAACTACAAAATTTTGTATGGTCAAGTGCATAAGCAAGTAGTACCAACTTCTCAAAAATATGTTATTACGCTGGTGTAAGAGCATATGGTACATTGACTAGAAACATATTATTGCCAGTGTCCAACCGAAGTTTCGTTTCGGTTTTGGCTGGTTTCAGCCAAAGGTTCGGTTTTGGCCAAACAACAGACGAACCTTTCAACCGCGCCAAAACTTACAATATCGCACTTTCATGTTACAACTGTGAAATCATCTACATTTTCCATTTCGTGAGATGGGGGCAATCGCTGGTCAGTCTGTATTTGGAGTCTAATTGTAAAGCCCATATGTACGACACACTAAACGTCTTCATCATGATAGAGTTCCACTCTTGTTGTTAAGTTATAGAAACTTATCCCTCCCTAACTTCAGTCTTTTGCCCTCTCTATATGAGCTAGTGTTGACATTCTATCTTATTTTTCTTAATAATTTAAGACACTACACAGAAGTCATTTTTGCCCACCCAAATACTAATCCAATAAAATAAATATGCTCTACCACAAATTTCTAAAATTAGTTGAAACTACAAAGTTGAATGAAACTATTTTACACCATATCGGTAATTCTTAAGTATATTGTACTCCTTCACATTATACATCTATGTGTGTCGAATGTGTGTAAGTAAATGTTTCTCTTTCTCTCTCTCTCTCTCCTCAAATTAGAGTTTTAAAATACTTCTCACATTTTGACAGTTACAAATAGCTGCATCGATTTGTTAGACAATATTGCCAGCATATTCTCTTTTGCACAACTTGAGGTAGGGTCTCCCACAACCAGGGGCCACTTTGACTAATACACTAAAAATCCTGATTGCATCCAACGTTTCTTCCTGTTGCACTTTACAGGACGAGAGTACAAAGAAATTGTTAATGCAATTGCAAACACACAAATTTGGCTCCAGGATTGTTAGTGGATAGATAGCACAAGTACTCTAGCTGGTCTTGTTTTTTCCACAAACTACACAAACAATACATATTGGTGTGTGGCGCACACATGTACGCTTTGTTTTTAGGCGGAATACTTTTAATTACAGGTTTTTAATTGGCTTTGGAATTAAATCGACCTAGGGCTAGTCTAAGCACCTCACAGGCCTCGCACTGACATCTTCATGCTTTACAAGCCTATGTCACTATTCATTGACGGAGCACAGAATTCATGAGTTTTACGGTACTAACTTGGTTTTAGGTACACTGACTTCTTACATCTATTTTGAAAGAATTTGGACGAGTTCTAATATGGAAATGTTAGAGATAGTATTGGTTAGGTAAATTTTAAAGTATTATTAAAGGTCTACAATGTCCGTTTGAATGCAACTGTTATCTATTTTGACCCTAAATACCTTATGAATTCTTTGATTTGGCACATTTGGTAGCCCATTAGCCATAATGCAGGGATCAAACATACTTAATTGAAAATATATTGAGTAGCGGAGTAGCAAGTGAATTTTTTTTTGTTTATTGAAATGGACCTCCGCAAAGTAACGCCTGATTCAATAAAATATTAATTGGATATGTTAAAATACATCATTGCAGCGATAACTAACACAAAGCTAATAAAGGTTAAATGCATTTTGACATAATTCAAATAAGGATTAGATTTCCGTTACTACTAAGTAATCACCCCCAGGCTAATATAGTCGAGCGCTATAACCAAACAATCAAGTGTCCAAAAAATTTCAAAATTATTATTTTACTTTCTGTTTTTTATATTTTCCTGCAGTGTGATCTGACTGTCCTATTGGCGCATTAGTGTAACAAGATATGTATGTGGACAGGTGACAAGGAGGGCGGTTTCATAGACGACCATCTGTTTGTGGAATTGGTGAATGCGCTCATAAGCTACCAGACCAAGGACGAGGTAGCTGACGAGCGTCGAGAGGTCAGTGCCGGAGTGAGAACTACTGATGGAACTAAGATGATCAGTAGCAAACCAAGACAGCAGAGCTGTGTCACGCACGAAATAGACTACCTGTCTCTTTCCAGTATTAACGGTAAAAAAGACGAGTAGTGTATCTGGTGCGCGCTAGTGCTAGCCGAGCTGGCGTCCTCTAAGATAGGGCTGTCTAGAAAAAACTGAAGTGAATTATAACACCTGTTTTTCTGTATATCTTAACGCATTAGCTGCCAGCTGCCAAACCAGAGACCTCTTCCGGGGTCTCAGAGGCACGTGTGCGTTTAAATGCTTCTAAAATTATGTCTTCCATGCTGGTCTGGGATCAAAGAAAAAACATAGAATATACCAGTTGCTTCTCTTCTCGCGCAGGTAAAAGCCCATCGAGGGAGTGGGCGAAAATCATAGGAATCATGTTATAGGCGATGCGGCTAGCAACCCATCACTATTTTGATTCCTCTTTCCACCTACACGCCCAGTGTCTTGCTAAACGAGGCCTGTAGGTCTTGTTACCTTAGGTTCTGTCTACCCCTTAAGGAATAAAGACGTGATTTGTGTATGTACAAAATTATGACAGCGGCACGCAAAACGCATGTGTGTCGGTAGTAGTGAAAGTGAATGCGTTAAAAAAAACAATAGAATATAATGTTCATCGTTTTCAAGTTTTCACTGTCTATTCTTCGCCGTGTGAACTGTTTTTGCAGGCGTTTGTTGTTGCTTAAAATCTTGTCATTCTACAGAAAGAAGCCAGCAAGGAGCAGAAAGACAAAGATAAAGACAGAGACAAGGATAAAGAGAAGGAGAAAGACAAGGAAGCGGAGACACCGGGGGACGCGGCGCCGGCGGGTGCCGAGAAGCAGTTTCCGATCTTCACGATCTTCCAGGCTATATCCGGGCAATTCCCTGACAAGGGAACCGCACAGGAGCTACGGGAAAAGTCAGTACCAACGTTTTGAATATGCATGATCTGGAATCTAGAAAATTGAATGATAATAGTAGATTGTACACCGAGGGGATAAAGTACTGTATTATGTCACGGGCGCGATATTGAATACTGAGCGCAGCAAAGGACTCTACATTTAACTCCTGAGCGTAGCGAGGGTGTAAGATTGAGTCCTGAGCGGAGCGAAGCATTTAAGCGCACCCAAGACATATACAGTTTTATCTCCGAGGAGTATACTCTACATGGTATATAATTAGCCATTGTCGAGCAGTTGCTGTGAAAAATTGTTTTGTAATTGCCTTAGTAAAAAAGGCTTCTTTATCACACTCGCTCGCAAACGGTACCAAAACATACAGATTAACTTGGCTGCAATGCCCCATATAAAACCCTCGGGCTTTTTCTTCTACTGGAGCCTCGATCGTAATTGGCATTGTTCATTTTTTTTTAGTATGCTCCAATTCGAAAACCATTTCGAGGATAACCATCAATTATCCGATTTATCTTTATGATTGCAGATATTTTTGTAAAAGTACTTTGAACCTTTGTTTGACCGAACGACCGGGTTTTTAGACAGAATCCAGCATCGAATCTTTGCCACAAAAATGAAAAAAAAAGTTTGGCTATGGCAACTGTCACGTGTCACTGTCAAACCTAACAAAACTATAGACAAAGCCGTTTTTTTTTTATAGCCAGCCGAACGAAGGCGATTGGGATTCTGTCTAAATTCACGAATTATCAAACAGCGAAAAAATATTTATAATTAATTAACAAAGCTACGTAAAAGCATAATATTCAAATTAGTTGCTTGAAATAGTCCATTTTATCAAATAAAGGTGTTAAAAGCACAGCTTAAAAAAATGAACAATGCCAATTCCTTACTTGCCGCCCTTAATACACAATGTAGTAATGTGGATGCGTATGGCGCATGGCGCCGCGCAGGTTCATCGAGCTGACGTCCCGCAGCGACCCGGACGCGCTGCCGCCGGAATGCACGCCCAACATCGACGGGCCGCTGGCCGAGGCCGTGGCGCGCGACCAGACCATGCACTCCTTCCACACGCTCTTCTGCCGCCGCTGCTTCAAGTACGACTGCTTCCTGCACCGTGAGTACGCGCTGTATTACGCAAAACGACATCGAACACGTACGCATAATGACATTACGCAAACGCAAGTTGCCCTATACGCATAATGCCAACACGGGCGAGCGGCGCGTGTGAAGAGGAGATAACAAAAACGCAAACATTTCTAAGATAAAACGAATATGTTTGCGGCTTAACCCTAATATAAATAGTCTTAAAGCGTATTAAATAATTAACGTATTTGATTCTGCGTATCGAAATTTAAATTGAAATGGGGAGTGCGAGTCGGATCCGTCCGAGGGGAAGAGCAGTGTTGGTCCGGTGCACCCTGGGCATCGGTTAATGATTTCTTGGCAGATTCTGTAGGATATCATTATCTGTTGGCTAAGAGCCCGACGCGGGGGAGGGGTGCTTTGACCGCGTTTCTACCGTACAACGTTGCCTACATTTTTGTCACTAGATTTTTGAATACTGTATTTTTATTACTTTGACATTGGCGAAATTATCGCATCGATCGATGGGGTTATAACAAAAAAAAAAAAATAATAATTGAAATAGTTATTCTGCGCGGTCAATTTATTAATGTCATTTTGCTTAGTTGTAGTTAACTCAAATTTGGAATGGTCATTCTGCGTATACCACAGTACACAGTATACAAAATTACACAGGTATGGACGAGGGGTATTTTCTTCGATTGGAGCTGGGGGTCTTTTATTTAATCAGATAATTCGGCGCCGTTAAATTGCCACCCAGAGCATGCCTTTACTCCACGCTCATGTCGTGAGTCACATAGAATTGGCTCGCGTCACGAATAGCCTCGCGAGTCACGAATGACTTCGCGAGTCATGAGTCCTGTTCGAGACTTACGAAACTACTGTGGCCACGCTATAGACCGCGATAGACTGCGAAAGGCTGCGGCTCCACTGAGGCGGAGACGAGCGGAGCGGAGAGGAGACGTGTGGGGATCGACCAATCATATTACAGATCGGAGACGAGATGTGGATTTCATGTAATATGAATGTAATATAATTGGTCGATCCCCACACGTCTCCTCTCCGCTCCGCTCGTCTCCGCCTCAGTGGAGCCGCACCCTTAATGAGTCCACGCCCGCGCGGTGCAAGGGCGCGGGGTGGGACGACCGCGGGGGCCGAGCTCTGTGCGCACTACCGAAATCACGAACAGTCTTGCGGGCTTTGAGCAGACTCGTTAGTTACGAATTTCCTCGCGAGTCACGTACAATACGTCCTCGCGAGTCACTAACTGACCCGCGAGTCTTGACCTAGCCTCGCGAGTCTCAAAAAATTACCTAAGAAAACGAAATAAATATGTTACTTATTGATAAACGTAATGAAATATATGTATGTATTCAGAGTATTTTGTGCCATGTTTGTCAGAAACAACCGACAAAGGACTTTTGTATGTGTATTCAACGAATTTTGTTTACTGCACAAGTTGCTAGCAGTGTGTGTGTGTATGTTATAAGTATTATAGTGAATCGTAGATATTTAAGTGTAACTATTTATTGTATTTTTGTAAATACAGTACCTATATGGTGAAATAAGTTTAGTATGTAGTTTATGTATAAAAGGCTGACCGATGTGTTTCTGTTTGGCGGCAGGAGCTCAGACGGCAGGTAAGGCCGTGCCTCGGATCATGCCATCGCACATTATGGGGGCTAACATAACAAACATGCGTATAATAAATCTCGATACTGTTGATCACTATTTGGCTATTTTTACCAGCTTAGTGCTGTTAGGACCAGTAGCGTGCAGTGGGTCGGTAGGGTAGGCAGCGCATACAAATTGCGGCGCACCACTCTCCCGCTGCTTACCCCAGCGAACCCTTACTGCACGCTACGGGCCTGGATTCCGTCCGTCTGTCACAGGAATGTTTCTTTTGGACCGTTTAAGTAGGATTTGTATTTATCACAGAGTTTTTTTTAATTTTGTCTGATATGAATATTAAATAACTAGCTTCTGCTCGCGACTTCGTCTGCGTAGAATTATACACATAAACCTGCCTCTTGAATCATTCCATTAAAAATCGCATCAATATGAATTGCGTAGTTTCAAAGATCGAAGCATACATAGGAATAGACAGTGCAAAGCGACTTTGTTTTATACTATGTAGTGATGAAAGTATTTTTTTTCCACATTTTAGGATTTTAATTTAATAATATTGTTTATAAAGTACTTCTGAATCCTTTGAGTGTAAATCTGACTCGCGCTTGGCCGGTTTTAAAAATATTTGTAAAATAAAACTATAAGCACCAATAAACTCTTATTTTTTAATTTCTTACTAATACTTCTTGTTGATAAGAAATTATAAAGGTAAAAGAAAAATCAAAACTACCAAATATTATGTTAGCCCTCATCTTTCGCAGCTTATTTATTATGTATCGTATTGTATCGTATGGATATTTATTTAATTAAATCATCCATTTATTGGTGTATCATATTCTCTAGTATTGTATTGTATTGTATGTATGTCTGATAGATTATAGGTGAGATGCAACATAACATATAATAAATAAAAGTATCATTGTGTATTTTTGCATGTCGTTCAGTTTATTTAATCTGTTTATTATATTTAGTTGGACAAAAACTATTTTATCTTTAAAATATGTTGTAGTACTTTTTCATTAAAATATCAGCCATTTTTTTTTTCGAATCGTACTAGATTATATCCATCTCAAATTATATTTTACCGGGTTTCACAAAAAGCGTAAACAATAATTCGCATTCCCATCAGGATAGTCGATCTGAATACGTCTCAAAAGTTTACTCAATTTCTACCTAATTTATACGCAATTCAGTACTAAGTTCTCAGTGTATTAATTGCATATACATTTTTTTGTTTCAAAACTAAAATACTTATACAGCTATATTTTCGTCGTTGAAGCCTGTAGTCGGTATTAATCGGTGTTATAATTAGTGTAAAAGAATACGTTCGGGTCAGGGCTTATTTCTTGGTCGTTACAGCCGATATGTCGTTGTAAATTGTGTTGTTTTGTTGCGATACAGACCCAGAGTCTAGCGCGAAGGCCGCTGTTTCACTTACCGCATAAAACGTCATCTACCTATCTCTATCTAACAGTGTGTCCTTGTTATGCACTTTGTAACTTCTGTGGTGAAATAAAGTTTTTATTATTAAATGACGTGGTTATAAACGGTTTTAACTGTAATTATATTGCAGGGGTGTTCAGAGCGACTGAACTGAGGGATTTGTGTATTGTATTTTATAATTTTTGTGACAACCTTTGTCCGAAATTATTTTACGCTTCTTTTCATTCGACATTATAAATAATCATGATTTTCTCATTTAAACTAATGTTTATCAGCAGGCCCAAAAGTAAAGGTGCTTTTACTATTGGCTTTGCTTTCTCACTGTCGTCACATTGTGGCAAGAATGATTTACTAGCATCAAGAGCATAGACGATAAATTAGAAAAAAAACGTACCACAGACTAAATAAACACCTTTCGACCAGTGAAAGTGCCAGAGACAATTACCTAATTTTTCCATTCCTACCCAACTAGCACAATGGGGGCTATCGCTTGTGAATTTGCCACTTGAGGCGCTAGTGTCGCGTGAGGTCCAATAACATCCACTTTTCACTGGTTTTGGCGGGCTTCGTGACATAAATTATAATTTCTTTCATTTACTTGTTGAAAAGTGATCTCCTTCGTGAAATTATCGCAAATATGGATTATTTGGCGGTGACTGTGAACGCTTTGATAGCGGATTATTTTTTTCCGAACAAAACGGACCTGCACAACATTGCGGCATAGCTACTCGGTATGATGATAGTTATTATAATTAATAAACTTAATGAGATTCAAGATTTAAAACTTTGTTTTGGGGGCGATCTTATAGTCGCCTTTGATAGCTATACCTCTGGACCTTAGTCAACAGTGGCGCCAACTGGTGAGCGAAGATACGATAGTCCCCATTAGCTGCATTAGGGCTTTGGAGCGTATCCGATTATCACTTAAGATAATCGACGTAAGCATTATTGCGTCTACTCCAGCCTTAAAGCAGCCGCTTTGCTGCAAACAGTACGCAATTAACTCCATTTTGTACTTGAGTAGCGTATAAAAGTTATAATAGAAACTACTATGCAGCTGTAAGTGGCAGAATAGCTTCCGTAGTTCTCTTGCAAAGGTTTAATCGTTGATGAGTTCTACGGTGAACTATTGTGAAGGTTAGGGTTGTATTTGGTTCAGCTTCTGACACTTTTAGTAACTTCTAAAGCTAAAGAGCTTTGCGGACGCAGTTACGCAACTTTGACCTACTTTTTGAACCCTTATGCAGCTATTTTACAGCGGAAAGTTACAAAATAGGCTGCTATTTCCACTAGTGTGCTAGTTGGGTAGAGGCCAATAACGTACCTGCTATTCCCCGTACGTTGCTACAGACATGTGCAGCTGTGTGAATTCTCAAACATTATTTTGCTCTGTTAAATCGTTCTTGCCACCAGAACTGCTGTTAAATCTGGACTATATGAGGTGTTATTGTGTAGGCCTGCAGGCGTGCCACCCCGGCCCGAACCTCAACAAGCGCAAGGGCCCCGATCTCAAGCCGTTCTCGGAGCCCTGCGGACCGAGCTGCTATGTGTTGCTGGTAGCTATTAACATTTTTTTTTATCACCAATGTCGGTGGTACTCATTTATTTCACTCCCAGCGACAATTTTTTGATGACAGACGTTGCTTTTCGTCGAATGTCACAGATGTAAACGAGAAGAAAACATTTCGCAATTGTAAACCATTTTGCTAAAATGTCTCAAAATACGATAGAAAAAAGTTGTTGTAAGAGAAAATATTTTGAATACAATAAAATATTTACGTCAACAAGAAAAAGAAGGATTGCATAACATTCCGTTTTTTGCCGAAACCGAAACCAAACCTTTTATAAATGTGATATGAATAAAATGTCTGCCGGCTGTTTTTTTCCACACATATGAGTAATTAAACTTCTCGCTGGTCCAATATTAGAAGGTTCTACGTTTCACAAATTTCAACATTATCATAGTGATACTAGGTTAAAAACTACCATAAAAAGGGAATAGTTAACATGAAACCGCGATATTGTAGGTTTCGGCGCGGCCGAAAGGTTCGGCTGTTTTTTAGCTGAAACCGAGACCGAAACTTCGGTCGGGCTCTAGTTTCCTCTTACTACAAACTAGTGATGTAACGAATATTCGCATTCGCGGATATTCGCGTATTTTTGGATATTCGTATTTGCATTCGCATTCGCAAAATTTCTGCGAATGTTTTGCGAATATATATGAATATCAAAAAAAAACAATTTGAAGATAATGATAGGTTAATAAAATCAAAAACCCATTCATTTATTATGTTTTTAATGCAAGAAAAAGAAACTTAACCTCATAAGCACATTAACAGTCTTCACTTTATCATTTGGTATTATTTATTCAATATTTTACGGAATAACAGTTCAGTCGGATGAGTTCGTATCAACTCGGCAATTCTCGGAACCAAATACAAACGGAACGCACCTTGTAACTGCCAGCAAAGCCATAAACAATTGGCGCCAAATTTGAACACTTTTACATTCGCATTCGCATCCGCGAATGTCAGTAGCTGACATTTGCATTCGCATTCGCATTCGCGAATGTTTCAAAAATGACATTCGTTACATCACTACTACAAACGTATTTTTTATTCCACTAGGATGGCATTCGCGAGAAACTGGCGCGCGAGAAGGCCGCCGGCGAAGAGGACAAGGGCAAGTCCAACTCGTTGGACTCGCCCAACGATGCGTCTTCTGAGGACAGCAACGACAGCAACCGCTTCCCGAAGGGTAACACAATTGTAGATACACTAGCGACCCGCCCCGGCTTCGCACGGGTGCAATCAGTGTTTCTCTATAGATTATACATACATGTATTATCATCACTTCACTACATAGTATAAAATAAAGTCGATTTCTCTGTCTCTATGTCCCTATGTCCCTATGTATGCTTATATGTTGAAAACTACACAACGGATTTTGATGCGGTTTTTTTTAATAGACAGTCATTCAAAAGGAAGGTTTTTATGTATAATTTCACGTAGACGAAGTCGCGGGCAGAAGCTAGTACATTATAAATCTTCCTCTTGAATTAGTCTGTCTATTAAAAAAAACCGCATCAAAATTCGTTGCGTTTTAAGATCCAAGCATTCATGGGGACAGTTCTTCGTTTTATACTATGTAGGTACTGATTATCTAGACATACGTACAGAAATCACATCTTTATCCCTTACGGCGTAGACAGAGCCTAAGATAACAAGACTTACAGGCCACGTTTAGCAAGATTGTGGGCGTATAGATGGAAAATGGGATCAAAATAGTGATAGGTTGCTACCCGCATCGCCTATAACATGATTCCTATAATTTTCGCCCATTCCCTTTATGTGAGTTTACCACGCGGAAAGAGAAGCAACTGGTACAGTCTGTTTTTCTTTGCTCCCAGACCAGCAGAAGTTCATATCAGTATCATAGTTATTTTCGACAGTTAAGTGTTGCGAAGTGGTGGTGTGTCTCACTAATGGTGACCATGATAACTGTGTCTGCAGGCGGCACCAGCTCCAACAGCAACTGGACCAGTGTGCTGAGCAAGCCGCCCGTCGAGGCACCCACCGAGCCAGCGTATAACGCTTTAGGTAAGCTATTCTGTCATATCTACTAGCTTCTACTTGCGGCTTCGCTCGCGCGAATCAATAGTAGTCTACAAGCCCATGGAAAATAAACATGTGAAATGAACCAGCGTGAATAAGCTTAGCTGTTACTATATCATAAAATAACTGAGCGCTATGCCGTCATTTCTGAGCGGTACAGATTTTTTTTCATACATTGAAAAAAAAATGCACTACTAACTTACGGCACCACCTTTAAGGCACTAGGTTTTTCGACATTTATTTTTAATCATCTATAAGCTATAAAAACGCCGTAAATTAATAATTAGTCGTAATTCCTCACTTGTACCTGAGAAATTCCATTAATGTACCGCTCAGAAATGACGGCATAGCGCTCAGAGTTATTTTATGATATAGTAACAGCCTTCTAAGCTTCATTCACGCTGGTTCATTTCGCATGATTTTTTTTCCATGGGCTTGTAGTCTATAGGTCTAGCATGCGTGTTGCCGAAACGCAACATACATACACAAATCACGTCTATATCCCTTACGGGGTAGATAAAGCCTGAGGTTACAAAACCTAAAGGCCACGTTTAGTGATCACGGTGGCTATTAATGGCACAATCGATAGTTTCTATTAGATAATAGATCGAGGTCGATCGATTAGTTTATCCCTCGATCAGCCAAAGCTACCAGACGATCGTGATCGATCGTTGGAATGGCGTGGTAACATCCTTAAAATTTAATGTGCTTAATTTAATTTCATGGAATGTTTTTGACATTATATATTAAAATCCTAGATTTAGATATTAACTACTATTGTGCAGTGCCGTAAATAGGGCGGTGCCACCGGTGCCCAGGCACAGGGCGTAGACTCTGGGGGGCGCAAGAATTAAATGGTCAGACCAGGCTGGACTATTAATGTTTCGGTTTGCTCCTGAGAAGTTCCCGCTGCGCCCCTAGTGTTCGATTCCAACACATACGCACCTACATGCCAGATGGCTCGTCTGTTTGTTGGTTCTTTAAAAAAATAGATTTTTCTTCCAAAATATTAGATTATTAGTCCACCAACACCAAGTTCCTTGAGCTTTATTGTATCAACCTGAATGAAATAAAGTAGGCCTATACATAGCATTGCTCTAGGGTACCTATAATATCTAAAAAAAAACAAGGGCGCAGTTATAGAGGCTCGCACAGGGCGCAGAAATAGTAGATTGATAAACAAGGGTTGTAAGTGATCAATTACACCCAAGATATTTAGGCGCACGAGCGAGCAAAGCGAGCGAGGGTGCTTATAGTTTGCGGGTGTAATTGATCATTTACACTCGAGTTGAACACTACTTTTCATCACAAATGCGAGGAAAATCCAAATCGTCACTTGAACTCGTCATTATTGTTAAAAAAACGCAATTTGTAATATAGCGGAAGAAAATTTATCGCGCCAAACCGTCTTTTGTTTTTTTTTTAATGCCCTCGCGCTCTTTGGCTTTGGCACATTCAGCCAGCACTGGGCAGCAGCATTATGCCAGCATGGAGGTTTGTAGGTACAAGTATTCGTGACTACAAGTCAAAGGAGCACCATTCGATTTTTAAATTTACTTACATCCCTAAAGATGTAAATCGAATTTACAACTCGGATTTCAAGTTATATGCAACCTACTTTCAGAGCTTAAGTGACGAAAAGGCTATTTACGGCACTGCTATTGTGTGCCCTTGCAGGGCGTCAGTGACTGACTTAGAACAATGTTACCATCTTCATATGTATGTACATGACTTGAAAATGAATAAATAAATAAATAACTCCTTTCCTAAAGGTCTGACGGTGGGCGACATCCAGGCGGAGTGGACGGGCTCGGACCAGTCGCTGTTCCGCGCGCTGCACAAGGTGTTCGCCGGCAACTACTGCGCCATCGCGCAGGTCATGCTGTCCAAGACTTGCCAGCAGGTTAGACCGTAGGCTGTACGCTGTGGACCACGATGGGCCATTACAGGCCATCGCCATGCCCAATCTATTGTTTACAAGCCTTTGGCTATGTTCGCACTGTCCGGGTTGCATTGCGGACGGCAGTCCACGTCAAAGATGTCTACACTTTAGTTAGTGCCTTCTCGCTCCGAGCACTTTGAAAGCTTCATATGAAAGTTCAAATATGAGTTACAACGACAAGGCACTAAAGTGTAAAGTAATCTTTGTTTCGATCTGTTCCGGCTTATTACGTGGCTGTTGTCTGCGACTATGCGATTTTCCGTGATAAAAATAGTCCTTTGTCACTCGTAAATATGCTAGGTTTTCTCAGACGAATGTAAAAGAATTTTGAAAATCGGTTCAGTAGATCCAGAGATTTGCAAGCCGCCAGGACCTTTTCTCGAAACTACGTATGTTTTTCATGCAAAAACAAATATAGGTATTTCACACATGCTTGATAGGTAATCTTGCACGTGAGTAGCGGAGTAGCAAGATACATAACCTCCGCAAAATAACGCCTGATTCAATAATGTATTTAAAAAAAAACTTTATTGTTACCCGTTACAAATTAAATTTTTAAACGACACTGAAACATACGAAACACAGAAAAATACGAAAAGTAAAGCCGGGAATCGATCCCGGATCCTCATCATTCCGTGAAGCGTGCTATACCACTACATCAATAGCAGGTACCTGCTTTATCCTGATTCCCGGCTATAGCTTTACTTAGAATTTTTCTGTGTTCTAGTTTTCAGTGGTTTAATTTTTTTTTTGTTTTTATCAACTCCTAAAAAAACTGCGATTTTATTTGACGAGACCATGTCTTGTCGTTCAGGTATACGTGACGGTGGATCTTAACCCGAAATGCGTCGCGTCAGAATGCCCAGTGACCGACTCCGTAGGCGTGTTAGTAAGAGACATGGCGACCATGGCAGGTCTAGCCTTCCTCAGACCAGGCGGCAGCGGCGCGCAACCAAAAGGAGGCTCAATAGTGGACGTGACCTTCTATACCCCTGGCCTACTTCAACGTGAAGGCATTTGGCGTGTCTGGAAAGAGACAGAGCACTTATCGGAACAATTGATAAATATCCGATTCAAGGTATGGCCGCAGGATTTACCGCCCTGCCTTTACAGAGACGCGCAGTACCCAAAATGGATGGTGTATCATTCCAAACGAGAGTTTGCGCTCGAACGAGCTGTGGTGAAAGCGTGGTGCACTAATTCTGATTGGCCTGAGGATCAAGCGTCGCATATGCACATCGCCTTTATGAATCCAGTTGGCATTTTACATAATTATTTAAGAGCAATGTGGCCGCATTGGTGGTCGAAAGAGCTAATGGATCTTCGTTCTGCTTCGAATAAGGCGCGGCGGGGTTACACAAGGTGCCGGCGAAGGAAGTTGCACACGGCGGAGGAAGAGGCGCGGTATTACTCTGCGCTTAGGGAGGCGAAAACGGCGTATAAAGAGGCTCTACAGAGGGCTAAGAACGCCCCGAGTTGGTACCCTGGATTACCTGTACAGGGGACTGTGGATTCCGAAGGAGTTTTCTAAAGAGGCTGAGTAATGATTAGTTTGCTCGAAAATCTAGAGCAGGGATGGCGAACTAGGTCAGGTGCAAAATAATTCATGCATACCGATAAGTAAAAAGTCTATTTGTTTCATAGTTTTATTGTCCGTTAAATCACTAAGGAACCGTTGCACTACTCTCTGTTAAGTCACAGTTATATTAAGTGTCAGTTATCTGTGATTCCGTCTCTATTTATTACTACAAAATAGACAGAAACGTCATCATAGGTAACTAACACTATATCCCTCTAGAAGTTGTGTTTAATTGATTATATTTGTGTTAATTACATTTAGAATGATTATATTTTGTGATGATTATTGTTAGAATATTTTTTTGTGTTAAATAAATGAAAGACTGATTAAAACTACATTGATTAAAAACTGTTTGTTTTCTCTTTTATCACTAACTTATTCTCAAATTTGGAACCTTTATGGCTGACATGCCAATGAACAGCTAAATAGTAAGTTATTTTGTTAAAAAATTACACAAAAAGTGGCATAAAATACTCCTGTACTCGTACATTCTAGTTGCTTGAACAAATTTGAATGAATGTATGTAATCTATCTATCTAATACTTTTAAACGAGCAATTCTTGTATCTATACCAACGATCTTCTTGAGATTTGGTATGCAGAGGTTTCGGGGGCGACAAATCGATCTAAGTAGGTTTCATTTTTAGAAAACGTACCGAAAGAAATACCGAGCAAAGCTCCGTCATCCAGGTACTATATCATAGCTAGTATAACAGGCTCTATGAGTAGGTACAACCTCCAATATTTCAGCAGGTGGTTGGATCAGTTCGATTGAACACTCCCGAGAAGCTTTTTCGTCGTTATTTTTATTTAAAATTAAGTCCCTTTGACCAGGGATCCAGTGGCGTAACTACAACGTCTGGGGCCCGCGGCAAATTCGTCAGATGGGGCTCCTTCCTCAATATAAAGAAGTGCATCAGCGTCCCTTCTGTGCTCTAAACCAACTCAGTTCGGGGCCCCTGGCATTTTGCCACCCCTGCCACCCTAGTTACGCCACTGCAGGGATCCGAGACCGGTTTTTGAAATGAACCGGTTTGGGGCAATGATTGAAGCCGAAATGGTTTACGGTTATTAAAGAAACAGGCTGTCGCAAAAATTCAGACCAATTAGGAAGGTCAACAAAAACATTTACAAAGTGTACAAAGACTTAACTGAACCAACAGTTTGAACTGTTTGAATATTCCAAATTCTTTTTTAGACACAGTATTGAGTGTATGTGTGTGTACAGGTGTACACGTATTGGATCAACACGGGCCAGGAGCAGTGCCGCGTGGAGGCGGAGCTGACGCCGCCGCGCAAGAAGAAGAAGAAGCACCGCCTCTGGTCCGTGCACTGCCGCAAGATACAGCTCAAGAAGGACTCCGCTTCGCACCACGTGTGAGTACCAACACAACAAGTATATGTATACAGGCTGTCCCAAAAACCGACTATAACCAGTTAAAGGCTGATAGACCTACTAATTACCTACCAGAATATCTTAGGTTTAGTAAAAATCTTTTAGTTTTCGAGATATTGTCATTTTTGCAAAAATGACGATTTTTCTCCCTGAAAGCAAAAAAAAATTACTAAACCTAAAATGTGATAGTTATCGTCGGTTTCTGGGACATCCTGTATAGTAACGTCGCACAAGAAGAAGCACTGCCTCTGGTTCGTTGAGACAAGATCAAACAATAACAACACCTTTTTATATAAAAATAGTACTTAAGACCGACCGCTTAAAGGTGCGACTACACCGTTACGTAATAGTAGGCTTGGGAAGAAGCCAATTACTGGATGAGTAACTTGTTTGAAAACACGAACCGCATACATACTATGTTTTTTCTTTACTCCCAGACCAGCATGAAAGAATGTACAGTATTCAAGAACTTCTACTGTATATTGAATAAATTGAATTAACCGCGTACTGTGGAACGTTTTCATTGCAAATGTCACCTTACCATAAACCTGCCAAAGAAATTGTTGCAAAATTGAATTAGAAAAGGTTCCACAGAGGTACGTGATTCAGTTTGTTACAAATATAAATACAAAAATCTTTATTGTCCGTCCTTATAGGTATAAAATATAAGGTGATACAATAAAATTTTGATCCATCTATAGTGTATGTGTGTGTGGTGTATGTGTAGTGTGTGTGTGGTAGTGTATGGTGTGTGTATGGTGTGGTGTATCGTATGTATGTATGTAAACTCTTTATTGTGCAAAATAAACAAGACAAATATGTGTAGTAGTTAGTAATGTCTTGGTTGTGTGTTGTCAGGTTCAACTACACGCCGTGCGAGCACCCCAACCAGCCCTGCGACGCGATGTGCCCGTGCCTGCAGTCGCAGAACTTCTGCGAGAAGTTCTGCCAGTGCTCCAGCGACTGTGAGTACAGCGGGCGAGCTCCTCAAATATTTCGGAGTAGCGTTAAATTTCAATAAATTCGTTACATTTTCGTTGAACTTTTTAACCTTATCCCAGCTGCCAAGTTCCATCACCGTACTAATCGACGCAAAAGTAGTTTCCACCAACATCACCTCGATAGTTGGTGCTCCAACACCGTGCGATTTAAGCGGTCTTTCATGCCCCGTACGTGCAAAATTTGGAATGGGCTGGCGGCTGGGGTTTTTCCAACTGGCTATGACATGGCTACCTTTAAGAGGCGAGTGTACCATTTCTTGCAAGGCCGGCAACGCGCTCGCAGTCCCATTGGTGCTGTAGTTGTCCACGGGCGGCGGTGATCACTTACCATCAGGTGCACCGCATGCCCGTTTGTCGGATTTAATATAAAAGCACATCACTCGAAAGTGATATAAATCTGTTTATATCTTCAAAGCTACAGCTCTAATCGAATTTTTGACTAGTTCACAAGATTAATGAGAGCCGTAAGTATCTTCTATGCTACTCGTATTTCAAATTCAGCACAATTTTTCACCGCTTTCGAGTGGTGCTTTCAAAAATCGGGCCCCAGAACACTCGATTCGAAAATATAAGAGCAGCGACTTGTCGGGAAGGCACAGATAGTCAAAGGTATCGACGCAGTCAGGCTGATCATAAAGATCTGAACATTTGTGGAACACATACCTTGAACCCCCTTATTCATAAACGCTATGTAGGCTTCTGCTAACTTAGCAATCGTTTGTCCTTATCTGTGAAAGGTAAATGTCAAAGTGACAGATAAGGACAAATGATTGCTAAATTAGCAGAAGCCTACAGAGCGTTTATGAATAAGGGGCTAAGTTTGTAATAAGCAGATTAAATTACAGCGCATGCATGTAAAGGAGTACACTATAATAGGTGACATCTTTCATTATGGCATAACGTATGAGCCGAGCCATATTTCTGTTTTGTTTGGAATTCGAATCTATCATTACAGACGTAAGATTTATGTTTTGTTGGGTAGCATTCAAAATCATTCTGATAATTAACTTGTTATCCTGGTTTTGATGACTAAATCATTGAGAATTAAAATCTTGGTTAAAATGCGCGAAATCAGTATTATTTCGTGATAAATAGCAAATCTGCGTATTTTGATGCAATCCCACTTCAAGTGGCAACGTGACTCCGCTGGAAGTCGCAAATTACTGGTTTGCAAAACTTGGTTCTAGAGTTCCTTCGTCACATTTGGTTTCGGAGGTTCGGGACCAATAATACAATACAATACAAATACTCTTTATTGAACACCACAAATCAGTACAAAACAACACAGAAACAAAGAACAATAGGCGGTCGTACCGCACCACCATTAGTTTGGCGGACCAACATTAGTATTATTAATGTGTGTTGTTGTCGTGTCAGGCCAGAACCGTTTCCCGGGCTGCCGCTGCAAGGCGTCGTGCAACACGAAGCAGTGCCCGTGCTACCTCGGCGTGCGCGAGTGCGACCCCGACCTCTGCACGCAGTGCGGCGCCGACACGCCCGTCTGCTGCAGGAACGTCTCCGTGCAACGGTACGCGCACACCACCAAACAACACGACACTATACGCAACACTACACGCTATACACAACACGACACATTATACGTACACAACACGACACACTATACGTACACAACACGACACACTATACACAACACGACACACTATACGTACACAACACTACACACTACGCAATACTATACACTATACATACACAACACGACGCAATAAACTGGTGTAGATGTGGCTCACACCATCTCCTTAGTTATTGTATGTGTGTACTCTTATTGTGTGTCATGTATTTAGTAGTTATTAATTAGAGAGCCCCTGGTGTATACGGTATTTGGTGTGGGGTGTTCCAGCGGGCTGCACAAGCACCTGCTGCTGGCGCCGTCGGACGTGGCCGGCTGGGGCATCTTCCTGAAGGAGGCCGCGCACAAGAACGAGTTCATCTCCGAGTACTGCGGCGAGGTCATCTCGCAGGACGAGGCCGACCGCCGCGGCAAGGTGTACGACAAGTACATGTGCTCCTTCCTCTTCAACCTCAACAACGGTCAGTACATACATACATACATACACAAATCACGTCTTTATCCCTTACGGGGTAGACAGAGCCTAAGGTAACAAGACCTACAGGCCACGTTTAGCATGACACTATAATAATAATAATAAAGTTTTATTGACAATACGCTTACAAAAACCAAATGAAGTCCCTGACTTCCGAGCTAGGTTGACACCTGTGTTACGGAAGTCAGTGTCCTCTCCCATACAATCATTACATATTGCCTTATATAACTAGGTGTGTGTGTGTGTGTGTGTGTTACAACGAATCCTAAGGTAACAGTGCTTCAGATTCTGCATAATTCAGTGTCAGTAATCATGCTTTTAGTTTATTTTTACATTCGTGGGCAGATAGAGAATACATATTTATCATTTTATTAATTTTATTATATAAATAGATGGCCATAAACCTTTGCTGTCTTTTTGTAGTTGACCGCCGGCACTTAAAAGATAAGCAAACGTTGGTCAGTACACGTTTAGAGGCACATTTTTCCTTATCATAGGGGGTAGTCTTGTGCTGCTTAGTTACAAGTAACAATACATACAATTGCCATACAGTTAAAACCTGACATCTCTCATATAACAATTTGGTCGGAAATCTATACGAACTAAATGTCATAACTTTCAACAAAGACTGAGGGCGTAGAGGTGGAAATTGGAATCAAAATAGTAAGTCAAATAGTGATGTCAGTACATACCTACGGCTAATGGGGTATCGTATCCATATCTCTCACTCTCAAGACCCTTAAGTTGACTTAATTTTTAAAAGTTTGTGGTGCAAGCCTCATCGTAATTTTGGAGTCCTAAAAATTGTATGTTAATAAAAAATACATTAACATATCTTCAGACCATGTGGACTGTAGTGGACACTGCAAATTTTACAAGTTGCAAGCTTTACGTTAACTTGCAACGTATGTTTATCCGGGTGGAATCTTGCGACTCAATTCTGAAACATATATCTTCTATCGTCTATCTTCAACCGATTGAGCTGAAATTTTGTGTACTTATGTAAGTCAGATGACAATACAATAATACGATAGTGGAGTTCTGGAGACCCAGCCAGGATAGTCTCCGCAGGAGGAAACTCTTCAACGGAAAAACAAAAAGTACAGTCAGCAAAAAAAGATTATATTAAAAAAATATTTTTTTGACAGAAACTTATTAGGGTTAAAGACTGTTATTGTGAGCGGAACGACGCGAAACGTACATACGATAAATCACGTCTTTATCCCTTACGGGGTAAACAGCCTAAGGTAACAAAACCTAAAAACCACGTTTAACACGATTCTATGCTGATGTTTTCTTCCATGCTGTTCTGGGAGCAAAGAAAAAACATAGAATTTACCAGTTGCTTCTCTTCCCGCGCAGATGGTAAAAGCCCATCGAGGGAATGGGCGAAAGTCTTAGGAATCATGGTATAGGGCCTGGTATACTATAGGCGATGCGGCTAGCAACCCATCACTATTTCGATTTCCTTTCCACCTATACGCCCTTAATCATGCTTAAGGTGGCCTTAAGGTTTGGTTACCTTAGGCTCTGTCTACCCCGTAAGGGATAGAGACCTGATATAGTATAGAAAACAAAAATAACATGGGGGGGGGGGGGGGGGGGGGTTTAAAGTTTCAGAATTGACGAAATGCGTGTCTAACGAATGTACACAACTGTTATATTCCCTCGCACCAGATTTCGTGGTGGACGCAACGCGCAAAGGCAACAAGATCCGGTTCGCGAACCACAGCATCAACCCCAACTGCTACGCCAAGGTCATGATGGTCAACGGCGACCACCGCATCGGCATCTTCGCCAAGCGCGCCATCCAGCCCGGCGAGGAGCTGTTCTTCGACTACAGGTAACATTACTGTTATTATTTTTAGGGTCCCGTACTTCTAAAGGAGAAAAGGAACCCTTAGAAGATGACTTCGTCCTTTTGTCTGTCCGTCTATATCTTTATTCTCGGCAACGCGTAGAGATATAAAATTGAAATTGGTTCCAAATATTGAGTTCAGTAAAAATTGACATTTATTGAAAATTTCTACGTGAAAATTAAGTAAACGAAAAAGAATCGCCGTGGTTCTTTTTATAACGTTATTACGAGTAATGTACAGAACTTTGTATTGATTTATTTCTATGTAATTAAATTTTGCATTTATTTTCTTCACGTGACACCTAGTAATAGATAGAAAAATTCGAAAGCTTACTCACCTGTTATGGGTGGTGTAGGGGTATAGCACGCGTCACGGAATGACGAGGATCCGGGTTCGATTCCCGGCCATAGCTTTACTTTTTGGATTTTTCTGTGTTCTAATTATCAGTGTCGTTTAGAGGTTTAATTTCTAACGGTAAAACCGTGAATGAAAGTAAACATAAAAATCAAGAAGTAACAATTCTTGATTCATTTGATAGTACCTATCACTTGAAAAACAGCGCCTTCTCTCGTCCCTGATGAGCAGTAGATGTTCCACGGGAGTTTGTAATTGTGTCGTATAGACACATCATTCAAACAGATGACGCTTGGCGAAAAAAAATTGCATAGTAACAAGGTCACGTGACAGCTAGTAACAGATAGAAAAAATCGAAGGCTTACCCACCCGCTATAGCTCCTGACGGCAGCACCTGAGTGTGACCTGCTCGCTTGCCGATGGCCGACTGTGTGCTCTGAATGCTTGAGATTCTGCGAGATGATGGATGTTAGGCAATCTAGTATTTTTAAGTGATTTGATTTGTTTATAAACTGTTGTTTCTCGGTGCATTGGTTTTTAACTGTAATGCCGTGTAAATATATTTGCAATAAATAAATAAATAAATAAAATAGCATGCGTCACGGAATGACGAGGATCCTGGTTCGATTCCCGGCCATAGCTTTTCTATGTGTTCTAATTTTTAGTGTCGTTTAGAAATTTATTTTCTTGTCTAAATTATCGTGAACATTATGGATCTGTCAGCCATACTTTCCTATATTCAATTTACATGTTATGTTTGATAGGATCAGCCGAGTTCGGACGACAGCGCCCGAACATCCTTCGGCCGACTAAGGACAAAGTGGACGCATACCATACGCGTTATTTATGTAATCGTTCCCATTTCAGATACGGTCCCACGGAGCAGCTCAAATTCGTCGGTATCGAACGCGAAATGGAATTCTTATGAGAACAAACCAAGCTGCAGCTCCCGGCGCGCCGCGCTGGGGGCGGCGGCGCTAACGGGGCGGCTGCGGGGGGCGGCGGGGGCTCCGGCGCGGGCCCGGGGGGTGCCGCGGGGGGGGCGGGGGCGCCGCGCGTGCGCAGCCGCCCCTACGTGCGCCCCACCACGAGGGACCGCCTCACGTGGCGGTACAACCAGTAAACAATACTGGGACTTGAACACTTCAATTTCAAACTTTAAGGTAGCTGAAGTAAGTACTTACGATGTACTATGACACCCGCCGTGGTTCTTGCGTATTGTTAAAATTCGATTTTGATGTATCCACGCGCCTTCGTATATGTATTACTCTATCTCATCACAATATTCTCAAAGCGGCTAGCCTTAGACAACTGTTGGTCAGGTGTCCGAAGTCTTGAAAAAACGCGAAACATCACGATGCGGGAACAATATTAATTACACATCACACGTAATTAATTTAAGGGTTTTAACCCGTCAAGCGTCCAAGCGACTACAGTAGTCCCTAACTTTTTCGGGCGGGAGGCTTAGAGAGAGCGAGAAGCATATAATAGCGAGTTGTCGCTGGCTCTTCCAAGGAAGAAGACCTGGCCAGTGGCGTGAATGCATTATGCAGTCCCTAGGACATTTCCCGCCCGAAAAAGTTAGGGACTACTGTAGTCGCTTGGACGCTTGACGGGTTAAAAGTCGACTAATATAAAAAATACTTTGGTTAGTAGGTACATCCTTTTACATAAAGCTTTGAAGATTGATGGCGGAATACATTTTTGTAAAACAAAAGACATTTTTGAGACGAACTTTTATCCTGTCTTTTTTGTCATCCGTCTTACAAACATATAGTAGTAATCTACTTACTATTTCTAAAATTAGCTGGGAGAGCTTGATTTAAAGGATAAAATTGCCTTATGTACCCTATGTAAGAACTGTACTGACTCTTGCATGATGTTTGATCGTAATCTTTGTATTATAAGCGTAATTTGTTAGTTGTGAAGCGTTATTGCTTCAAATTGTACTGGGAATATGTTTAGCTATAGAGTATGTCAATGTGTAAAACTGTTGTTATTGTATAAAATACCTAGTTGTTTCTAGATTTATAATGAAACTTAAACAACATTTTACAATAAAATATATCACAAATTATTGTTTTCTTTTCGTATAATAAGTAATCATGGGAAGTTTTCGAAGGCTGAAGCAAGTTAGATATAAAACGATACGATTTCGGATAACCTAACCCTATCTTTTTCAACCTGCGGCGCAGTTACAAGTTTAGTATTTTGTAACGGCGCCCTGCCTTAGCTAAGTTGTTAGGTTAGGCTACTTAAAGGGAGATAGTAAAAAATAAAACGCGCTCAAATAGGTACCCGCGAATATTTGTGGTTTCGGATAATGATAGAACTCACAGCGCCCCTCTTTACTTTCTACGGCGCACCAGGGCGCCGCGGCGCACACTTTGGGAACCCCTGACCTAACCTTTTCCACGCCAACGAGACATGTCAGCACCGCAGGTTCAACGCCAACGACCTGTACTTCAAAGCAACCTTCGTTCAATAGGGTTTATGTTCAACTTTAGGCATTTGGATGAGGGTTTCCCTGATCACATATTCTTCGAATGTCCTAAATTGTCTTCCTCCTTGTATGATCTTCTCCCTCCCTTCATTCCCCGTCCTATTAACTTTAAATCTCTTCTTCGTTATGTCTTTACTCCTTTCATTATCATATTGTGTGATTTTATTAGCTCTAATAATATAAGGTTTTAATTTAACCTGTATGAGAGAGAGAGAGAGAGAGAGAGAGAGAGAAACATTTATTTACACACATATTACACACATTTTATGTATCCTCCATTTGTGTATTCATATTAATTTTGTGTTTGTCCTAGGGTGACTCCACATCAGCACTCAGCCGAAAAGGGGTTTAGTTGCAAAATTATTTCCTTGCTGCTGCTCACTCGTTGACGTGGACAGAATCAACCGCACACCCGTCATTTAAACTGACATTGGCCGAAGCCTTACAGCCGCCATTAAGGAGAATAATAATAATAACTTTAGGCATCGCAATAAAGAAGTCTGGCGTATTGGTGACGTCTTGTATTTGACGTGGCGGCGAAAAGGTTATAGGGCATAAATATATGTAGGTACGTTGCCAAGACGCCAATAACAACTAAACACAAAGGTCAGTGACATATTTTTGACATGACGGCTGTATCGATGCTTATGCCCTCGTCTGTACTGGTAAGATGTCACTTTAAATTTCCAACATTATTTCGAACCTACGGATATTTCCAGTAATGTGTAAAATAAAACTATTATTAAACACTCAAAAGAGTCAACGTTTATTACAAGTAGGTAACAAATTCATAACAACACGCATACGAAATATATATACGCATACCAATATTTCTATACAAATGTAGCCGTAGTTCTGACAGGAGTCTGTAGAGGTCTGAGACCATAAGCTTCAACAAAGTTTAAAACAACTTACAACCTGCACGTCTAGCACGAGAGCGCACAAGAGTCGCGTCGCGCGCGAGATAGATTGCCCGTCCTTTTCTTACTGTACCAACAAGAAAGAGATGGGTAGTCCAACTCGCGCGCGACGCGACTTTCGTGCGCTCGTGCTAGCGGGGCTGCTTGTATTTAAAAAATACAGGAGTTAAATGGCTTGTTACCTCGTAAAATACTTTCCGATATTATTAACTACAAAAAACTAATAAATAAAATCATTGCTTACTACTTTGAACTAATCACAAAACAACAATTTACAAACATAACTACAGTCAAAGGTTAAAAGATTGTTAGTTTTCTTTAGATTGGCATTTGTGCAAAACAGTTACCTCTTTTCAGTACAATCAAATCTATTAGGGACATGACACAATTGCAAAATAGCTGTCTAAATTGTTGACAGGTTGGCCTAGTATGCGTCGCTCGAACACTGACACAAAATCGACCAAATGCGCATTAAAATACTCGAACTCAACAGCAAGCTTACACTTATCACTCAACCACTAAAGTAATTAAGTTATGCGAATTAAATTGAGTGTTAAAGACTTGGACGCAGGTGGGTCCGTTACGTGTACTGTCACGCCTGAGTCTAACGCTAGAAGTTACGGATTGAATTCAAATTGAAACGTTTGACTTTGATTAATTCAGACCCAGGTTGGCAAAGTGCATAAATAAACAGGTACAGCCAGTTTCAATTACCTTGTGTCCTTGCTCTGATAGCGGTAAAGGCTGCCTTTTGTATTTATTCTAGAACATTTTTTCAATTTTGTGAAATAAATACATAAGGTACCATAGGCTCCAACAACAAGTACAATAACTAAACAATAGATATCCAAGGATTTGATCAGAAAATGGCGTCCATTTCATTTCAACTCTAGAAACAAAAATCACAGCACAGTTGCCTCAGTCACGGGTAATCCTTAAAGCAGAGTATATGTTTTAATCAGGAAAGTAATAAACCCACAATATTCTCTGAACATGTTGCTCTACTGGTCGCAGGACCCGTCCAGCCACCCGTCTCGCCACCGTTCGTTCACTTTACTACAGTCAAACAGAGGTTTCCCAAGTTTCTCGTTCACTGTGTTATGCCGCTCGCACAGCCATTGTGCTAACGCATTTCTTGACTCTGTTGTAGGAGGATGTTCTTGTATGCTGAAAGAAGAAACAAATTGGTAAATTTCAGGTTGATATTGCTGCATTATGAGTACTAGGATGGCTTCAAAGTTTTTGCTTTTTTTTGATTCCTTTATAAACAAAACAATCCTATTTATCATCATCATCATGTCAGCCGAAGGACGTCCACTGCTGGACATAGGCCTCCCCCAACTCAGACCAGTCTTCTGCATCCACCGCGATCCCGCGATCTTAGCCAGATCTATGCTGCATCTTGTTGGATGCCTACCTACAGCTCGCCTCCTGGACTGCGGACGCCATTCGAGAACCTTCTGACCCCATCGGCTATCAATCCTGCGAGCAATATGCCCTGCCCACTGCTACTTCAATTTCGCAATTCTTCGGTCTATGTTGGTAACCTTAGTTCTACTGCGGATATCATCTTTTCTGATTCACAATCCCATTGGTTAAAGACTATTTATAAAAATACTAAAACTATGGCAATGATGCAATAAATATGCAATAGTAAGTATTGTAGAAATACAGTCAAGATCTCACCAACATTAAACCAGCATAGAATCATGACTGATATTTTAAGCTCAAATAATTACTTACTCATCCTGAAAATCTAGAGCACAAGGCTCACAGGGGTAGAACTGCGAGAAGATGTTGAAGAACTGCGCCATAGCCTCCTGCTGTGACCGCGAGGGCTTCTCTGGATAGTACGAGGCCATAGAGTGCAGGAAGCCCCATGTGTAGTGACCCAATTCTTTCCTATCGAGTGGGCAGTCTGTCCGAGGAGGCTGCTGTAAATGTTTTACTTATAAGTCGACATTCACACAGTCGGGACCTAAAACTATATTATAAACATACCCAAGATCTTTGATATTAAACAATATAGACATAATTATTAAAACAGGATAGAGATGTCATATTTGTAGTTGAGGAAAGCCGACACAGAACACATTGGTGCGAAAAATCTAACATACTGCCAGTCAAATTTTGCGAGTGAAAATTGTAGATTGATACTCATAATTCCCTGTTGATTATGGTCACCTGCTTTGAAATTCGAAGTTTGTTTTGTGATGTTCCGCGCAGATTAATAATTATTATTAAGTGTGTGAGAGGAATAGTAGGTATGATTTGAACTTTGAATTTCAAAGTAGACCCCGTTGTGTGCTTTCAATGTTTTCAAGCAATTAAATGATGTTGTAGGGTAAGAAAACTATATGTATGGGTCATAGTGGTGTGTGTATTGGTGTGATGTAACTTGCATGAGATTTACAACACACTTCCTCAAGTTATACACATACATACAGATACACAAATCACGTCTTTATCCCTTACGGGGAGACAGAGCCTTAGGTAACAGATACCTACAGGCCACATTTAGCAAGATTGTGGGCGTATAGGTGAAAAATGAAATCAAAATAGTGATGGGTTACTAGCCTCATCGCCTATAACATGATTCCTATGATTTTCGCCCATTCCCTCGATGGGCTTTTACCATCTGCGCGGGTAGAGAAGCAACTGGTAAATTTTATGTTTTTTCTTTGCTAAGACCAGCATGGAAGAATGTTAATCAGGTTATGACATCTGTTAATTCATTCCTAGCAATATGAAAACTTCACCTAGAGATTATGATTGGTTTGGAAGTAGTGTTGTAGTTAAACTAGCCAGCAAAAATATTTGAAAGCTTCACCAGTTTCTTTGGCATACAAAATGATAATAGTGAACAAGACACTGTTCGTCCTACGTTCCCTACGGAAAAGGAAACATTGACCAAGGTTAAAGATAACAACATAACCTTACCGGTTTTGTGCTGGCCGAGAATGTAGACTTATTCTGCTTCTTGGCCCAAGACTTGAAGTCAGAACACGCGCGGCACGGCTTCTCTTCCTCATCGGAGCCGTGCGATGGCATTTCTGCCAGTACACTAAATTTTGTGCCCATGTAAATATACCAGCTATGGTGCAACACCAGATTCAGTTTTAAAAGTAAGTCTCACTTCACTATCGCTCCCATTGAGTTCGTGTTAGTGAGTAATGGGAAAATTATGAAATTGGGGATATTTATACGGGATTATTTCGAAAATTTCGCCGGTATAATCCGAGCGCTATCTGTCAGAAGCATAGATGTCAATGTCAAAATAATCACGTGTTTTTTTTCTATACTTGCTATGTGTGGCTTGGCTTGGATTCTTGTAGAATCAGATAAGAATGTCGGGATCAAGGTTCTAATCTAAGCTATAGACCCATCGCATAAATGAGTCCTCTACCACTCGGTGCAGGGGCGCCCCTGTCGGTCTATGATTGAAGTAATTAATCAATAGATTCAAGAGTTGATATAATAAAAATCGAACTCATAACCATGGCCAACAAGATACAATATAATATTTATGTTTAATATAATTCGGCTTTATTTTTTTGTTTACTGTTAAATTAAGCTCGGTTTGGAACACAAAAGTGGTAAATAGAATTCGGCACTGCTTTCAAGCCTCGCAGACCTACTCGAAGGTTAAAAGCTTGAAGTTCGTGCCGTTATGCTCGTTAATAGAAGAGTGGGAGGGAATTCAGAATATAAACTTCGGGAGTAGCCCCCTAATGCCAGGTTTTTCATGCTCACGAGTTGACTAGTTCAGTCATCTGGTACCGATACCAATCTTGGTATCGACACTTACCAGGGCGGAGATGCCCTAAAACAAAGACTTAAAAACTTACAAAAACCTCGAAATTTTAGTTCATACATAGATTTAATTAATAAACTGTAAATTATTTGTCAAATAAATAAAACAGTATTTTTCATTAACAAAAACATTCTCTTATCTATAAGTACAACTTAATATAGTTTGTATGCTTAACTAGGCAAGTAAAACAATAAAATTGTAAACTTTAAAAGTAAACATCAGATTTCTCTTCACATCTTGCCACGAGTTCTGAAACAAAAAACAGGTTAAATTTAGTTCCTATTTTAATTGAGTGCTTATTGTAAATTATAAACTATAGTTGTAGGTATTTAGGTATAATTATACCTACAAGTAAATAAACCGAATTTAAAACTAAAAAAGTTGCTCTAAGACGCTGCTCGGCGTGATGATTTCAATTACTTTTACTTACCTACGATTACTTGATTACATACGTACACACACAAACAAATCACGTCTTTATCCCTTGTAGGGTAGACAGAGCCTAAGGTAACAAGGCCCAAAGGCCACGTTTAGCATGATTGTGGACGTATATTTAAGCAAAGACGGGAATCAAAATAGTGATGGGTTGCTAGCATCGCCTATAACATGATTTCTAAGATTACTTGATTATTAAAAAAAAATATGGTTTTTAAGGTTTATTACGTTTATTAAGGCCCTTATTCTCAAAAACGCGTAAAGTATACTTAAAACTATAGCTTTAAGTTGTTAAGTTGAAAATGAAATTAATGCCAAATACTTAGGCTTGACTACCCACCTGCTATGGGTGGTGTAGGGGTATAGAACGCGTCACGGAATGACGAGGATCCGGGTTCGATTCCCGGCCATAGCTTTACTTTTCGGATTTTTCTATGTGTTCTAATTTTCACTGACATTTAGAAATTTACTTAGGCTTGACAACTGGCAACACAGGCGAACAATCTTTTTTAAACATCTTTTTTTATGAAAAATTTAAATTTCGTTCTTATCAATTTTTTTACTCACTGTCTATGATCTCTTTGAGCTGGATGACGGCGGGCGACTGCGGCAGCTCCTGCAGGAAGTCGCGGCCGTCGTCGCAGCAGCGCGCCAGCACGGGGTCCAGCGGCAGCTTGCCCAGCAGCGGCACGTCCAAGTTCAGGCACATCTGGGCCGCGCCGCCCGTCGTTGCTGGGAAGATTTCGCTGCGAGCCTATAGAAAATACCCTTTAATTAACTCCTAACTCCTCAACTTTACAAATTTGCTAATTTAGCAGACTAGCCTAAGGGCTTGTTTCACCACTCGCTGTTAAGTTTCAGTTATCTTAAGTGTCAGTTATCTATTATTCCGTTACTATTTTATTACCACGAAACAGACGCCCACGGATTCTGTTTAGAGATTAGGACTAGGTGAGAACTTCTGGCAGCGGCCTCCTATTTTTACACCAGAGGGTATTGATAAAAATCATGATCTTTAAAAAAAAAAAAACAGATTAATTTGATTTAAATCAAATTTTTAACAATATAATAGGCAGCTCAGTTACCTACTTATTAAAATGAAAACAATTTAATTTGATCGAAATAAACACACAAAGCATTTTTTCTTCTTCCAGATAATCTTGTTGTATCTCTCACTAGCCAATTATTACGAATGATCGGGCGAAAAGCGAAATGCGTCGCGTTTTTTTAGTTTCGGAGAATCTTGGATCTGTGTCGGCAATCGCTCACCTGGCGTTGCACACGTGTGTGCGCCATAGTCTATGCCAGGGGAAGCCCATAGACAATTTTTGGCTGATTTGGTTGTAGTCAAAATTCATTGATTAAATATTGATTTAAATCACATCAACCCTGCCTATTAATTTATTCGTATGCATTCTCGTCGTTCTGGCAACATTGCTGTTTTACCTTCCCTATTACCACTCTCACTAATCAACGTGATATAAGCTTCGGAATTTTACACCAAAATATAGCAGGTGCTCTAGTCAAACAGGAACAGTTACATTGTGCATTGGCTGATTTGAACGATAGTGGTAGGCATATTGACGCAATTTGTCTGTGTGAAACAAATATGATAAGAGGAACTGAGTGTAATTTGAGATTGAGCGATTTTCAAGTTGCGACATGTTTTTCACGCAAATATTCAAACAGAGGGGGTGTCGCAATTCTCTTGAGTAAAGACATTGAATTTTCAATTATCAAAGAAGCCGAAACTGTAGCGCAATCTCTAGTTTTCGAATGTTGTGCAGTACATATTGTGAAATACAATATTGTCATTATCTGCATTTATACTAACAAAACCCCAACATCCACAAATGCGACCTTCTTTCTGAAACTCAAACTTCTATTGGACAACATATGCCAACATAAGAGGAGAAGATATGTCCTGTGTGGCGATCTAAACATAGACATCTTGAAACCAACAAAAATCTCGAAGGAATTAATTCGTCTGATGGAGGTATACAACTTAAACCTCGTTATTCAAGAACCGACGAGACTCACATCTACATCTCAGACGTGCATAGATCACATTGCAACCAACATTGATGATGGAAGTGCGGCAATTCATGACCTGGGCTTATCAGATCACACCGCTCAATCAATTCTGGTTCCCATAAAGAAACGCCATCCTTTGCCACCTGTGTGGTGGTACGTGTACCGTAGAGACTATTGTCAAGACAATCAAAATAAGTTTTTGGAATGTATGTCTTCTTTGTCATTTGATGAAGTGTATGAACAGAGTGACGCTAATCAATCATTTAACTCTTTTTACGATTTGTTTGTCCTTTTTTATAATTTATGTTTCCCTTTGGTTAAAATCAGAGTAACAAAAAAAAAACAAACATGCAAGTGGTTATCAAAGGGCATACGGAGGTGTTGCTGCACAAAGAGCCACCTATATTTGAAAAGTCGTCGTTTCAAGAATTATGTAAATGAGTATAAAAATTACTCACGCTGCTTGAAGAAATGTATTATCTCGTGTCAAAAATCTCAAAACGTTCAGTATCTTGTTAATTCTGGCAACACTTGTAGGGCAGTTTGGAATGTTATACGGAAATATACTGCTTCAGATGTAAACTTTCATTCAATTGACAAATTATTTTATAAGAATTCTGAGATTACTGACCCGCAACTTATAGCGGAGTCATTTAACAATTATTTTTTAAATGTTATTGCAGAAAATTGTACATCGCAGGATCGATCATCAGACCTAAGTCAAATTGTTGCTACTGAATCCACTATATTTTTAAATCCTATTGACATAAATGAGCTAACAAAGATTATTAAATCACTAAGAAATTCGAGGTCGGTCGGATATGACTCTTTACGTACAGATATTATTAAAAAATGTATTTTTGCTATCGCAGGCCCTCTGGTCTATATAATAAACTTATGTTTGACACAGGGATTGTTCCCACATGTTTTGAAAAAGTCCGTTGTTATGCCCCTATATAAAAAGGGAGACAGATGTTTGCCAGAGAATCACAGACCAATTACTCTTACCCCCATATTTTCAAAAATTTTGGAAAGAGTTATGTATACTAGGTTGTTGCATTTTTTTGATAAACATAACGTTATTAAAGATGAACAGAATGGGTTTAGGAAATGTAGAAGTACTTCTCTTGCAGCTTTTAAGCTGATCAGACGGATTACGGAATGTATTGATAGGAAGATGCCAGTAACTGCACTTTTTATGGACATGAGTAAAGCGTTTGACTTTGTCTGTCACAAACGACTGCTCATAAAACTATATAGATACGGAATTCGTGGCCCTTTACATGACTGGATTATGACCTACTTGTCTAACAGAACCCAATGCGTGGAAACATCGAGGTATTGTTCGCGAACTAAAACTGTAAATACATATCGCTCATCATTTGTCCTTAACTCATATGGTGTACCGCAGGGCAGTGTTCTTGGCCCTTTATTATTTTTGATTTATATAAATGATTTGCCTGATGTTCTCTCAAATGACTGTATTCTGTTTGCGGACGATACTACCATAGTTGTGGAGGGGAAAGATCTTAACACCTATAATAATAAATACGACTTTGGCCCAAACAATTAACTGGTTAACAGTAAATAATTTAAAAGTTAACTTTATCAAAACAAAATTTATGCAATTTTGTACTTACAGAGGTAAAACTTTCAGTCTAAAGGTAAATTATGGGAGTGACCCTATTGAAGAAGTACCACAAATAAAATTTCTAGGAATAACGATAGATTGCCATTGCAACTGGAAGGCACATATAAGCAACCTCTGTTCTAAGTTGAGCAAATTCGTGTATGCTCTAAGGAGGGTGCGACAGTTGGTATCTTTGAGTGCCTCTATTACCGCTTATAATGGTTACGTGGATTCTGTTTTAAGATATGGTGTAATAACATGGGGGAATTCCACTGACATTCATGAAGTATTCCTTATCCAGAAACGCTGTATCAGAGCTATATTTGGACTTAAGCAAGACGACTCATACCGCCCATATTTTATTAATCATCGAATTCTTACGGTGCATAGCCTGTACATTTTGGAAGTCTGTTTATTTGTTCACAAGCATAAATATTTGTTCAAAGAGGTGAGAGCAATGACATCTGGATTAATACGGCAACAATATGTGCACAAGTTATCCAGGCCCTGTGTAAGACTGAAACTAGCTTCCAAAAACTGCTTTATAATGTGTATTGATATATTTAATAGGTTACCAGACATTTTTAAAAGTAGTAAACATGTTGAATTTAAAAAAGGAATTAAGCAGTGGCTTTTGGACAAGTGTTTTTATAGTCTAAGGGAATTTATGGAACACAATCAATCAAATGATAGGTGATTATTTTATATTCTGTGACATTCTTTACATTTTATCTGATTTTTTGTACAATACTGACATCCACTATATTTATGTTTAATTCAAATTGATTATTTTATTATTTAGATTGATCCCATTTTTAATTATATAAGACATGTTAATATTTAATTATTGTAATTTAGATTAATTCTTGTTTTGTTAACACAATGTGTGTACGTCTGTAAAGATAGGGTTCGGTGAAACCATTATTCCGACAAATGTATCTGTTATAACTACCTGAATTCCACACACAATAAAGATTTATGATTTATGATTTATGATTTACTTTCTTTTGCTTTCGTGCTTTCTCCCATACAGCCCATGTACATGAAAATCGGATAGGCTTTGGAGAAAGAGGGTATCATATTGGTAGCTACGTTCCTGGGTTAAAACCCCTAGAAAAGGTAGCTTGTTCTCCTTAAATAACCAAGTTACATATCCGGCACTGGTAAAACCAATGTAGGACGATTAATTTGGATTAATTTAGGCTTAGGTGCGGCGGGGCTGGGTCTTGGGCTAGCCCAAACCGCGAACATGTTTGTTTTAATTTAGAAGTCTTTATTTTATTTTAGAATGTCCTGGTTATGTAAAATAGTTATATACGGGGTACAAGCGGGAAAAAGTATACTCTCGATTTAGGTAGTGTAGTGTAAACTCGCCTTGCAGTTAGGGCAGACGAAGAGCGACATGTTCTCGACGACGCCGAGCACGCGCGCGCCGATCTTGGCGCAGAACTGCAGCTCCTTGCGCACGTCCAGCAGCGCGGCCTCCTGCGGCGTGCTCACCACCACGCAGCCCGACAGCCCCGCGCCCGACAGGTACTGCACGGCCGACAGGTGCTCGTCCGACGTGCCTGCACACACACACATATATCATAATATTATAGCCTTTTTTATTACGATTTCGCTACTTATTATTATTTTATGATTAAACGAGCTTCTGCCCGCGACTTCGTCTGCGTAGAATTATACATAAAAACCTTCCTCTTGACCACCCTATCTATTAAAAAAAACCGCATCAAAATCCGTTGTGTACTTTTGAAGATATAAGCATACATAGGGACAGAGAAAGCGACTTTGTTTTATACTATGTAGTGATTGTCGCGTAATTCGGCGTGCCTCATGGCATAGGCCTCCTCCGTGTATTGGAGGGTAGGCTTTGTGCCCGGGCAACCACATCCAATTATATTTTACTAGATGTTGCCCGCAACTTCGTCTGCATTGAATTCGTTTATCGCTATCCCGCAGGAATTACGCAATTTTCCGGGATAAAAAGTAGCCTATGGGCTATTCCAGACCATAATCTATATATGTTCCAAATTTCATCCAGATCTATCCAGCCGTTTTGACGTGAAAGAGTAACAAACATCCAAGCATACTCACAAACTTTCACATTTATAATATTAGTAGGATTATGTTTAGTGTCTATTTCTTACCATTTATTTAATGTAATCACCCTGTGGTCCCAACGGAAGACCAGCGCTGGCTGCAAGGCCAGCAAATGCTGAGTTGGGACCATGTTGTGACAATTTATTTGTGATAATTTATTTTATTTTATTTATTTTATTTGATGTTTTGTGACTGTCATAAATAAACTTTTTTCTTTCTTTCTTTCTTAATCATAACTTACAAGTGTTAAAAGTGACGTGTGAAGAAGAGGATATAGTGACTAGGATAGAAAAAAATATGCTTAGTTGGGGTGGTCACGTAGAGCGGATAGATGAAAGAAGACTAACTAACAAATCTATATGGGGAGTGTGAAAGGTAACGATAGGAGGGGAAGGCCTAGACGGACGTTCCGAGACCAAATAGGAGACATTTTGGAAAAAGGTCAGGTCAGGAGTACCCGAAACCGACGAGCATGTATGAAGAGATTGATGAGTGTGGATGAAGCGAAAGAAGTATGTCAGGATCGTAGCAAGTGGAACAAAGTAGCATCTGCCTACCCCTGTGGGAAAGAGGCGTGACGGTATGTATGTATGTCTAGAAAAAAAACCTGTAACTTTAAAAACAAGTATTTATCAGTTTACCTGGTGGAGTATCGATCAGCAAGTAATCCAGGTCGCCCCAGTCCACCTCGCTCAGGAACTGCTTGATCATACCTGGTGAATAAATCAAACACGTATTACTAAATTATTATACTATCCAATAATTGGCACACAAGTTTCAAAATTCACAAAATTCAAAACTTTATTTTGCATACAGGCCGCAAAGGGTTCTTTTGCAAGTATTTTTTGGAAACTGCCAGCGCATTCGGAAAGACTATCATTGCCAAGAAGAATGCGCCGCAAGAAACTTGTCAGAAAGTCATTTTATCAAATTAAAATAATACATTTAATAAAGTCACCAAGACTTTAAATAGTAGTTACAATGATGAAATCACATTTTTTACTAGCTGTTGTCCGCAACTTCATCTGCATAGAATTCGTTTATCGCTATCCCGCAGGAATTACGTTGATCTCCGAGATAAAAGTAGCCTATGTGTTATTCCAGACCATAATCTATCAATGTTCCAAATTTCATCCAGATCTGTCCAGCCGTTCTGGCGTGAAAGAGTAACAAACATCCATCCATCCATACTTACCTTTCGCGTTTATAATACTAATAGGATTTGCGTTTGCTGCTTCCAATTGATGTCTTCATCGAACGCCTTTGCGTCTACATGCTAAACATTCACCGCATATAGATAATATCGATTTTATAGCTTTTTTAAAACGATCTCCACGCTGGTCTGGGAGCAAAGAAAAAACAGAATGCACCAGTTGTTTCTCTTTCCGCACAGATGGTAAAATCCCATTGAGGGAATGGGCGAAAATAATAGGAATCATGTTATAGGCTAGCGACCAATCACTATTTTGATTCCATATTCTATTTATACGCCCATAATCTTGCTAAACGTGGCCTTTAGGTCTTGTCACCTTGGGCTCTGTCTACCCCGTAAGGGATAAAGATGTGATTTGTGTATGTGTACGTATTTATTTAAAACGATCAAAGTCGCCCCGGTTAACGGTATTATGGTATTTTTCGATTAAATCTATAGATTTAGCGGCGACTGTAGACCGTACCGTTCTTCTTGGGCCCGCGCCAGATGACGGCATCGTCAGGGCTGCCCAGCAGGAACCCGATCGACATCAGCGACAGGTTGTCCGACACGTACTGGAAACAACACAACATAGCCACAGTAAATAAATACCCTAATACTCTTAATTATAGTCTTTCCAATCATTTATTTTCTCGATGACAGATGTAGTTTGATAGTTATAGTGTTGTGACCTAATAAATGATCAGTGTAGATACGATATCGATCCTATTTTATATAAATACGAGTAGTTGAGAAGTATTCAGCTATGTGGAGCCAATAAAACAACCGACTTGAATGCTAATTTATTACTAAGCGTGCGAAATGGCCGAATGACAGTATGTTTGTAATGAATAAACTAAAAACTACTGGACAAACAAAAAATATTTCACCATTAAAATGCTACAGTATTCCTGCGTAACATAGGCTATTTTTTATCCCTGTAAAAAATTACAACGTGTACAAAGTCGCAGGAACACATCTAGTTCAATATATACAATACCGATACAATATCGATATTTCAATCATAACATCACTATTTGCATTCCCATAGAATGTAACTTTATTAAAACGTTTATTGTTTATCGTACTTTAAAAAGATATTACTGCATATATGGACTCAATTTGTCTTAGATGCATATTATATGGGATCAAGGAACAAAATTAGGCAGTCGTCATATTTTTTATACCTCGCATTTAAAAGTTATTTTTTGCGTAAAAAGCGCAGTTACATTCTACGGGAGCTGTCATCGAGAAAATAAATGATTGGAAAGACTATAAGTGTAACTAGTTACTTTAAAACAGGCCTTACTAGCTGAGATAGCTAACTAAACAAAAAGCGTTTCAATTTTACAAAAAATAAATCGACAACCCTAACGCTCTATTGGTGCGTTATTTATTTCAAAAAATAAACCTAGTTTCCATGCTGCTCTATTTATTTACTGTGACCTCAACGTCACTGATAACGACTTTATTAGACATCCTACATTGCAGCGAACCACGCATGGGGCTCGATTATTGAAAGCACATGTGTGAAAATACCACTCGAAAGTTGAGAACAATTGTGCTGAATTTGAAATCAAGTAGCTTAGGTGACAATCACAGCTCTCATTAAACTTGTGAACTAGTCAAAACTTTGGTTAGAGCTGTAGTTTTGGAGATATAAGCTGATTTATAACACTTTCGAGTGGTACTTTCGAGTGATGCGCTTTCGAAAATTGGGCCCCTGGTTTGGTCGTCGTTTCCGTGAAATACGCTAAACACGCATAGGGGTTACTTCAATAGGATTAAGACGGGGTATCTTTTCGGAATTTACCACGAGCGTTTCGGTGAAGGAAATCATTGTGAGGAAACCTGCACACATCTGCGAAGCAATTCAATGGTGTGCGTGAAGTCTTTTTTACCCGACTGCACCAGAAGGAGATTTTTTTTTCGAGTACGTGCATGTAGGTATGTATTTCGTTGGCACGCTCTAGAGCCTAAATGGCTGGTCCGATTTGACCTTGAGAGTACATCAAAATTATAAAAAACAAATATGGACGCGGTCGGTTTTTTTTATTTGTTTTTATTTACTACCTACTTACGAGTTTACTTCCATGCTGGTCTGGGAGCAAAGGAAAAACATAGAATGTACCAGTCGCTTCTCGTCCCGCGCAGATGGTAAAAGCCCATCGAGGGAATGGGCGAGTCTTAGGAATCATGTTATAGGCGATGCGGCTAGCAACCCATCACTATTTTGATCCCCCTTTCCACCTATACGCCCACAATCATGCTAAACGTGACCTTTAGGTCTTGTTACCTCAGGCTCTGTCTACCCCGTAAGGGATATACACGTGATTTTTGTGTGTGTTACGAGTATATAAGTAGACAGTAAAATAATAATATCTACATAACGTCCGGATCGCTACCACCATCTTACTCGCTAATCCTGCCGCTAAGTAGCACTGCTTGCACTGCTGTGTTCCGGTGCGAAGAGTAAGACAGCCGGGGAAATTACGGGCACAAGAGGCGTTTCATCTTAGTCCTCTAGGATGGCAACGCATCTGCAATCCTTCCGGGGTTGCGGGTGTCTATGGGCAGTGGTGATCACTTACCATCAGGTGACCCACTTGCTCGTTTGCCTTCCTATTCATATATAAAAAAAAAAACGTAAATAATTCCAAACAAACACAGTCAAGAACATGTTCAGTACTTTACAGAAACTGATATGACAAAAAATTACGACAGCATTTACGCAGTGTTGGGGTTATGGGATCTCACCACTGGCGACCAGCCGGAGCCCGAGTTGTGGACCTGCTCGCCGCTGACGCCCAGCACGCGCGGCTGGCTCGGCCCGCAGATGTCCGCGTCCAAGATGCCCACCTGTCGGCAAGGCACTGGTGAGATAAAGTTTGACAACAAAAATAATGCTCCACGATGTACCTGCGCAGTATACCAATTTTAGTAGCGCGGGAAACTCTGGCGCTGTTATTGGTCGATCGATTTCGTACCAACAATGGCAAAATCGTGTAAGCGGGACAGAGCTAAGAATGCAAAGCAAGCAATACTCTGCCAGTTGCGCTTGCAAATAAAGTTCAATATAGATTATTTACACGTTCGACTACCATCGGAAACTGGTCTGCGCTTCTCTGCGCAAACGAATACTGCCGATGCGCATTATATTTGTTGTCAAACTGTACCAGGTTTCCACCAGAGGGCGCAGGGCGGTGCCACAATGAAAAATGAAAATGAAAATTTATTTTTGCAAATTGGCCGTCAAGCGCTCTTTTACATGTCTTTTTGAAACTACTAGCGCATTCGGAAAGACCATCATTGGCAAGAAGAATGCGCCTCAAGAAACTTGGCAGAAAGTAATGTTTTCAAAATAAAACACAGTAAGAATACTTAAATTCTATTTAAATTAAATACATTTATAAAAGGGATGTATAAGGTCCCCGAGCCTTAAATTATATTAATCTATAGCAGAGATGTATAAAGTCTCTACTAGTCAAAACAACAACAAAAAAAATTAAGCTCAGTGAAGGTTTAAAACGCCTCCATGCAAATGCATGCAAATTTGGGGGCATTTATGGCAAGTGAGCCATCTGATGGTAAGGTAAAATAGCCACCCATGGAGAACGGCAACACCAGCAGGCTTATTACCTAACTCGCTCGCAATCGCCATCGTGTTCATTTTGACAGTTCTTGTATGAATGTGACAGCTAGCTGATTCCGATGCCAATTGTCAGCCCATACATGAACTGTCAAAATGAACACGATGGCGATTGCGAGCGAGTTAGGTAATAAGCCTACAGATTACAGATGTTTTGCCAGCCTAGAAGGCTTCGATAGAACCTTGTGAATGAGCCAGTAATTTCACTGGATTTTTTCCGTAACAAAAAGAAAATTATAATTAAAAAATAACTATTTCGTTACAACGCACACGTAAACCTCTTATCCCTGGTATCCATGAGCGGCGGTGATTGCTTACCATAAGGTGACCCACATGGCCGTTTGCCACCTATCACATAAAAAAGGCGCAATTTACCTACGTAAGGAATAATTTAGTATTTTATTTTGTTCTTCTCGTAGCTCGGGCTCCTTCCAGAATAACAAATATATAATAGAAATTTTATTACCTAAAAGTATGGAAGTTAATGTATCTCCAGAATAACCATAGAAAAAAAAGGGAATAACAAGGGGCAAGGTATGCACAATAAAAATTTAGAGTTGAAAATGTAAATGAAAAAATGAAAATGAAAAATATTTATTCAGTAACTTAAATTAGAACAGCAGTATCTGTGCTGGCGCCTCTTCTTGAGTATACGAGATACTCGTGCTAAGAGAACACCGCTCCTCCACGTATTGTATCTTACGATTTAAATAGGTGTAAGAATTTATTCTACAAGAGTTGAATCAAAACTTTTGACGGCACACATTCGAGCGGCTGATGTCATATCTCGAGAATAAATAAACCACGGAAGAAACAAAGTTCACCTCTTTAACATATTAGTACCTATAGACAAACCTTTCAAGCCTTATATTACCATAGGCCTGACCTATATCTGCGGTGCCGGGCCGCGCCATCCACGGCTGAAGGCCGCGTGTTGCGAATTCTTTGCCAGCCAGCACTCGGAATCAATACACGTGTATCATTCCAAAATAAACGAACTATTTGTGAGACAGTGAGTGCCAGTTATGGAGTTCGGAAACTCCTATGAGAGAAGATCGAGATATAACAGGGTAATTAATAATTGTTCAAGTAGATAAAGCATGGATTTTAAATTACTCACTCCAAAATCCCATCAACTAGCTAATTCTATTTATTTTCACATAATTTCACATTATTAATAAGTCTAAAATCAATCATGCTAAACGTGGTCTTTAGGTGTTGTTACCTTAGGCTCTGTCTACCCCGTAAGGGATAAAGACGCGATTTATGTATGTATGTATTAATGAGTCTCACTAAAATCTGCCTGAGCAGGCATGTGGAATTAAAATTATTACCTTAAAAATACACTCAAAATATACTAAAAATCTTGGAATACTTATATTCAAAAGTAAGCTATGCCCATGTCTACCTTTTTTTTTATTTCTCTAATGTTATTGTGCTGATTTGTGGTGTTCAATAAATAATATTTGTACTGTATTGTAGTAGTTTTGTGTCGTTTTAAACCAGTTGACAAAATCTACTAGCCCTTAAACTTTCTTCTGCTCTACTCGTATTTCAAATTGGTATCTTTTATCTACACAATACTACATAAGTCAAGGGTTAAAGCAAGGACTTCATTTGAATAGTCAGTTAAAAGAAACCATAAAAGACTTGATTGTGAGAGCAGTACATGCCACTGGTGAGGATTCCTTTGATTAATTCATAATTAAATTTAAGACTGTCTATCCATGTATTTTGTTAGCCACTACGGAATTCAGAATTACCTATTTGTAGAGTTGAATCACACGTGTATAAGTTTAACTTCCGAGCATACATAAATCACGTCTCTAGCCCTTACGGAGTAGACAGGGCCTAATGTAACAAGGCCTAAAGACCACGTTTAGCATGATTGCTTCCGAACGACTGCATCAAATTGGATAATTACTCTTTTGCTGTGCACATAAATGTAATACTCAAAGCTTTGTATAGATGAAAAACGTAAGTAAATGACCTGTCGTATGTGGTAGCGGACCAGTGGCGTAACTATAGGGTGGCAGGGGTGGCAAAATGCCAGGGGCCCCTAGCTCTACGGGGCCCCGAACTGGCTTGGGTTACAGCACAGAAGGGACGCTGATGCAATTCTTTATATTGAGGAAGGAGCCCCATCTGACGAATTTGACCCCAGACGTTATAGTTACCGTTACGCCACTGTAGTGTACAGAACTTATATGGGACTTAAGTCATTTTTCTAATTTGGAACGTCAATTATACACATACAACAGGTCATTTACTTAAGTTTTTCACCTAAATATAATAGTTTTTACGAAATAAAATTCGGATAAAAAAGAAAAAACTAGAACGGGGTGAAGCCGCGACAGCAGCCAGCATATTTATATAAAAATAAAATCTCTTTTTCCCTTTTTTTGTTCACGCCATTACGCGTGAACGGTTGGACCAATTGTGTTTGTCAATGTCAGGAGAAGGCTCTTATGAAACAGTATTTTAAAAAAGAAATGTTTTGCTCAAATTGAGAAGTATACTGCTGTAACATACTTACACCATGATTATGATAAGAGCAAGTTATAATTTTAATTGAGATAGAACCAGAATAATAAGCATACCATGCAGTGGCGTGGCGTCAAGTATATCAGAAGGCAACCGAAGGGCATTTAACTCGCCTTTTCCTCTAATTCTGCGCAATAAAAGTGTCCAACTGCCTTAAAATAGGCAAGCCGGTGGGAATCGAGTTCTATGGACACGACACTGATACCATGGCAGTTCAAGGGCGTGTTGTGTAATACGTGAACAGTTCATCATTGCTATCAGTGGTATAGATTAATGGTGTCATGTTCGTTAGCACATACAATACGACTATAACTATAGCATCGGCTTCATTAGGAATTTTTAGATTCGATCACTACATAGTATAAAACAATGTCGCTTTCTCTGTCCCTATATCCCTATGTCCCTATGTATGCTTATATCTTCAAAACTACACAACGGATTTTGATGCGGTTTTTTTTTAATAGATAGAGTGATTCAAGAGGATGGTTTTAATGTATAATTCTACGCAGACGAAGTCGTGGGCAGAAGCTAGTATAACTATATATTACTTTCATGGTGGTCTGGGAGCAAAGGAAAAACATGGAATGTACCAGTTGCTTCCCATCAAGGGAATGGGCGAAATTCTTAGGAGTCATGTTATAGGCGGTGCCGCGAAGCAACCCATCACTATTTTGATTCCTTTTTCCACCTATACGCCTACAATCATGCTAAAAGTGGCCTTTAGGTCTTGTCACCTCAGGCTCTGTCAAGGGATATAGACGTGATTTGTGTATGTGTATGTATATATTAATGTTAAAATAAATTAAAGACACATAAATGAACTGAAATTGATGATATATGAGTTGCAATAGTGCATCATTTTGACCAATGCTAAACACTAACAAGAACACTGAACGTTGAATAAAGCTGTAATCAATGTGTAAAGAAATATCCACAAAAGTTAATAAACACATAGCTGCTACATCACCAGTTCAATGTTCTATGAACTTGGCCAGAGCCCGATCTTTGAAAGCATATCTCGAAAGTACCACTCGAAAGCGGTATAAATCAGATTATATCTCCAAAACTACAGCTCTAATCAGTTTTGACTAGTTCACAAGATAATGGGGTGCGAGTCGGGTGACCTCCGCGTGTGGTCAAGAGCTGCGGTTCGTTTTTAGATCCGTCCGAGGGGAAGAGCATCATTATCCGTTGCCTAAGAGCCCGACAGGGGGGGAGGGATCTTTTGACCGTGTTCTACCTTACAACGTTGCCGACATTTTTGTCACAAGATTTTTGAATACTGTATTTATTACTTTGACATTGACTAAATCATCGCATCGATCGTTGGGGCTTAATTAAAAAAAAAGAAGAAGATTAATGAGAGCTGGGTCTTCTATGCTACTCGTATTTCAAATTCAGCACAATTATTCACCACTTTCGAGGGGTATTTTCACATTTTGTGCTTTCAAAAATCAGGCCCCTGTACAAGCCGCCGCGTGTATAGATTGGTTGTTGGGCTGAGCTGTCTACGTTCAGTCAGCCCCCTATTTCACCAACCCGGCAATTGTTGGTGACAAGAGACAATTCGATATGTAATGCATAGTCGTCGTCAATACAAAGGCTACCGGTGTGTATAGGAGCTAGTAGGCTTATTACCTAACTCGCTCGCAATCGCCATCGTGTCCATTTTGACAGTTCACATATGGGCTGACAATTGGCATCGGAATCAGCTACCTGTCATATGCATTCAAGAACTGTCAAAATGAACACTATGGCGATTGCAAGTGAGTTAGGTAATAAGGTTACAGGTCTAGAACTAGTTCCTAGGTATTAATAAACAAGTCAGTCTGTTAATCTGGAGTTTTCCTTTGGTTTAAATTAAACTCACATTAATGTCAGGGTTTCGGGCAGCCAGCCCGTGCCCGAGCAGGGAAGTCACGGTGCTCTTCCCAACGCCACCCTTCCCGGAGAGGATTAGGATCTTGTGCTTGACCTTTGAGAGGCGTTCCTTGATTATCTCTATCGCTGGGTCTGGTCCTGCTGCAGCTCCTAGCACATCAATTATATTAATGACAACTTATAAAACTCCTAAAATTTCTGGATTCGGTGAAGAACCGTTGTAATTAAACTAGTGTTCTAGAAAAATAAACAGGGTCCAAATTGGTTCATCTGTTTAGGAGCTATGATCAGCAACAGTCAGCAACAGGCAGAGGCGACAGCAGAGTATACTTGTTTTTTTCTGGATCTCATATAAAATTCCCACAGTATCTGGACCCCACCTAAAACTACTTGCTGACCCCAGATTTACAACACCCCTATGTTTGGTTTGGGGGTTAAAACCAGACTCACTCAGAAATTTATCTTTATTGCAATCTCAATGGACAATGTATAAAAATTATACACATTGACAGTTACCTAACAGTACAAATCTTAATTAAAAACAATGAGTCATTGGCACCTGCCAGTTTGTTCAGATTGAAAGCGCAAGTCACCTCGGCTCGAGATGATTTGGTTTTGTGTTGCAAATGATTGTTTACTGATTATTATCACAAACCGGATTACGTGATAGTTAAATCTGATAAGATTGAGCATTGTGCTAATAGCTTTATGAAGGGCTTTTGAAACTCATTGAGCTTTTAATAATAGACCACAAGCCCATGGACAAAAAAAACATGTGAAATGAACCAGCATGAATGAAGCTTAGAAGGCTGTTACTATATCATAAAATAACTGAGCGCTATGCCGTCATTACTGAGTGGTACAGACTTTTTTCATACATTGGAAAAAAAAATGCACTAACTTCCAGCACCACCACTTTAAAGAGGCACTAGGTTTTTCGACATTTATTTTTAATCATCTATAAGCTATAAAAACACCGTAAATTTACATATAATTACTCGTAATTCCTCACTTGTACCTGAGAAATTCCATAAATGTTATTTTATGATTTTTTTTTCCATGGGCTTGTAGTCTATAAGTTGCTTTCTGCCGGTCGGAGTGTCAGATACCGGATTGTCTTTTGGGAATGGCTTGACCCTGCTGGGGGTATGTTCTTAGGCTTAGAAAGTAAGCATTAAGAGTATAAATTTGTCATGGAAGAACTCTGTTGCTTTTTAAAGGCTTCTTGACCCTTGACCACTTAGCCCCCTTTCCCCTATTCTAGTACTGGCAGGTTTTAAAATGTATTGGCGGCTCTTTTTCTGTTTAAAGTGTGATTGTGATTGAAATTCGAAGGTTTATTTACTCACCCGTGGCGCAGAGGTTCTGGTTCGGACATCCAGCGCACGCTGAAGCTTTGCCCGCATCCTCGCTGCCCGTACCGGGGCAATCTACAACCAAACATTATTGTTTAGCATAAAATTAAACTGAGTTACGAAATTACTCAACATTGCACTCACGCTGAGGCGCATTATCCGGGACACTGCTCATAATTAAATGTTTGTGTTACCGCATGGACAGTGTGATAAATGTATAATCGATAATAAGTGATATGATAGTGATAAACAAACACAATTTAATATGGTAATGGATTGAAACTGAACTGAGGGACGACGATAAACTGAAGACAAAATGAAATGACATTGACAGGCTGACACTGACATTGACAGTTGATGGTTTTCTTCCCTTAGGTTGGTAGTTCTTAATGCGTTTTGTTATTGCAACAATTTTCTTATTTCGACATCGTCGGTGCGAAATTGTGTTTTTACAAAATGGTATACAATAGAATATAAATAAACAAATTAAATACTTACAGTGGATTTGTACTGTGAACTTTTACTTTATAAATTTCATTATTTTCAATTTAACTGAAAACATTCCATATCCTTTTTTAAGTCATTTACAGAACAAACCTTCATGTTACAGTGTCAAAATTTCGACAATCTCAGATACTAGATTGTCAGTTCTTCAAAAGTTGCCTACCTTGATTTAAATTATGTCATCTTTTTTCAAATTTGAAATCACACAATATATTTTTTAACATTTTTGATTAAAATCTAAAGCAAAATTATTTAAAATGGCAAAGGAGGTGTCGATGTGCACGGTAACAAGAAATTAACTTTTTATTCAGTATTAGCTACGACATATCCTTAGACATTAGACATCTTGTTGACATGTGGCATCCATATTCGTATTGAGCTTCAAGGCTTTAGCTACACAACTCTTAGGCCCTCGTCTTCTGTGCAGCAACTCCAGCAATGGAGCCCCGTGAAGGAGCAGGCGGGCGCGCCGAGCGTGCCGCCGCAGGTGGGCTACTGCTTCCATTCACCCAAGAAGCACCCCTGGAGGCCTATTATGGGCTACGAAGAGATCGAGGTCACTCCTATGTAAGTCACCATTGATCTAACCCATCAGGAACTCATTAATTAACTTTGACGCGCCTCAGCCCATAATCTGCCACAAGCAATATAATCTGTTTAAATAAAGAGGACTAGGGGAAAGGAAGAAAGAAAAGCTACAGCATTTTTTAATAATATGGTTAACCGAATCGAAGGGTCTTATCCATCTTTTGATACCCCCCCCCCCCCCCACAGGCCTTCCCAACCCATAACAAACACGATGGTGGACCCATGCTACACCCCCGCCGGCATGGCGGCGGAGCCTCTCCGCTTCCCCAACTTGGTGACTGGATTCGACCGGAGCCCTGAGCACGCCGCCCGCGCCGCTCTGTACACCCGCTACACGCAGTACGAGTGGAACCAGAACAGCATCAAGAACTACAACGAGTCAGACGCGAAGAGGAACTTCTCGGAGCGAGTCCGGAATGACATCATGAGGATGCTCAGGTAAACTTTAGTAGAATAAAGTCAAATTGGTCTTCTTGATGAAATATAAAATCGATTTTTAAAGTAGTAGGTAAGTACATATTTGAAGCTCACTGCGTACCTAAGTTAACGTGTAACTTATTTTCAGAGAAACAGACGAAATAGGCACACAAGGACAAAGGGACTCTGGCAGAAGGATTGGGGAGAGAATAACAGACACAACTTTTTGGAGGAATGAGGTACGATCAATTTGGCAAACATTTATTCACATTTACTGCCTTTACTTCGTTCGATTTCAAATAAATGATTTTAATTTGATGATGCTTTTTGTTCCATTTAGAATATTCAGCAAAATTAATTCACTTTACAGTCGCCAACGGGTAACGCTTTATCACCTTTGGTCTTTTGTTCAGCCTTGAGATTTCATCTAGTTCTAACTTCCGTGTTGTCTAATGTGATGTCGTACATCCAGCACTGTAATGGTCTGGAGCGTCCAGTGTCCGCTCAAAATCTCTAGGCCACATCTTTTTAAGGTGCCATCTCCCGCCGGAATAGATGCTCAAATTGAACCACGTTCTAAGGTTTTTGAGCCACGAGGTACATCTTCCTGGTTTGCTACTCCCTTGGATCTGCCTCCTGCATGATTGTCTATGCCACATCCACCTCTTACTCGCTTCTGCTCTAAAACTATCCCTTCCGGCGCAGGTGTCGATCGAGATGGAGCGTTTGGTGGCGACATGCGAGAAGCTGAACGACACGCGGCGGCAGCTGGAGCGCGCCATCGCCGGCATCGAGGGCCCGCTGCACATCGTGCAGGAGTGCTTGTACCATCGGGAGAAGCGACAAGGTACACTCAGCCAACCGGAGCCTTATGAACCTTTTCACAATCAACGTCGGGGTACTATGACACTAACAGACAAAAATAACTAGCGAACACTTATGGCGGTAGGGTTGTACAGTTGCCCAGCGTAATTTGTTTGGCTGACCGTACGTACGATAGCTGGCACGTGAGAAGAATTATATTCTCTATGATGGTTGCCATTTGTAAAATTAGGAGTGTAGTCTTCTATTGCCGATAGATAAAAGAATATACCTAGTATACAGGGTGTTAGGTAATGAGTGGATAATCCTTGAACTATGGATAGAGGGCACTTAGGACGTTATAATAAAGCTAAAATAGGTTTAGTAAAAGTTGCACGGTTTCCGAGATATTCGGACTTTTAGGTTTTTTTCGAAAATGAACACCCTTGTTCAATGTTTTGATCATAGCACCATTTTAAGCTAACTTTTTAAATTTTTTATTTTTGCTTAATATTCTCGAGTACTTGTATGTTCAGATAGGCATTACTATTTTTGTGAGACTACATGGGATTAAAAAAAAAAAAATAGCAAACTTAATTTTTGCCTTTTCAATCGTACATTGATCGAATTTTCAGCCCTCACGGTGAAAAAAAAATACACTACCGCCTAGTTGCCAATAAGCTTAAAAACATGCCGGTTTATTGACAGTTTAAAAATGGTAATTACCTTTTAAATTTAAATTCAAAATGACAAAATAATTTAAAAAAATACACGCTCACCCACATTTTTCCCGGTTTACTTTTTGTATCACGGGCATAGAACTCAATTTTTTTTGTTGCAAAAATAACATTATTGGCCACTTATTTAAATGCAAATGGCATTTAAATAATTCCAAATTTAAAAAACATGTTGACTGCCTTTTGTTTTTTTTTTCTACTTCGATTTTGAATTTCGCTATTATTGCATAATGAATGGTGAAATTGTGCCTTGGCACTCACCATAAATGTAATGCATTTGGGCGTATTCTATCAGTGTGTATTATGTTCGAAGCAGTATTAAAGTAAAAAACTTCAACACAACGATCTAAACGCAAAATTAACCATTCATTACGCAATAATAATAGCGAAATTCAAAATCGAATTCGAAAAAAAAACAAAAGGCAGTTGACATGTTTTTTAAATTTGGAATTATTTAAATGCCATTTGCATTTAAATAAGTGGCCCATAATGTTATTTTTGCAACAAAAAATTTTGAGTTCTACGCCCGTGATACAAAAAGTAAACCGGGAAAAATGTGGGTGAGTGTGTATTTTTTTTAAATTATTTTGTCATTTTGAATTTAAATTCAAAAGGTAATTACCATTTTTAAATTGTCAATAAACCGGCATGTTTTTAAGCTTATTGGCAACTAGGCGGTAGTGTATTTTTTTTTCACCGTGAGAGCTGAAAATTCGATCAATGTACGATTGAAAAGGCAAAAATTAAGTTTGCGATTTTTTTAAAAAAAATCCCATGTAGTCTCACAAAAATAGTAATGCCTATCTGAACACACAAGTATTCGAGAATATTAAGCAAAAATAAAAAATTTAAAAAGTTAGCTTAAAATGGTGCTATGATCAAAACATTGAACAAGGGTGTTCATTTTCGAAAAAAACCTAAAAGTCCGAATATCTCGGAAACCGTGCAACTTTTACTAAACCTATTTTAGCTTTATTATAATGTCCTAAGTGCCCGCTATCCATAGTTCAAGGATTATCCACTCATTACCTAACACCCTGTATACTTAATTAATTACCGAATGATATTTGTGCACAGGTTTAGAGCAAGTCCACGACGCGGTGGAGCAGTCTCTCCTCAAAGAAGTGGCCATTCTGCGTGACTGCCAGGACAAATTCCGGATGATGTTGGAAAAGGTTACAAAGGAATACGTTTCGAAATTTTGAAAAGGCAATCCTCTGTCTCCAGCTTAGTCTTTAGCTGGCATTTATGATTTAGGTCTTTAGGTACCTACTTAGGATACTAAGCTGGTAACCGTAAAAACTGCTTCATTTTACAATATTTCATCGTGTATTGTAGGGCGTGGAGCGACTCCAACTTCAAGGCTGAGTTCCTCTGAACAGAATGTATGAGATTTTATTGTGTAAGAATGAGTGTCTAGGTTACTTAATCACGATGACGCTTTTTTTTAGGAAATTCTGTGGACGGCAAACATAAAAGTATCCAAAAGTATGAAAAGGTTAAACTAGTTGTTGACATTTGATAGGTACGGGCGCAGTCGAAGAATTGTCGCGCGACGCAGCACGAGCTGGAGACGGACATGCGCAACAAGGAGTACGCGCTCGGCATCGACTCCATGTGCCACCAGCTCAACAACTTCTCCAAGGTAACGTTGACAGCAATGTGGACATTATCGGCTTAGTCACGTGTTGAGTCGTATTGTCTAGTCGCGCTTTGAGTTCCTTGTAGGTTGCTGGCGCTGGCGCGCTGGCTGACTGAGAACATCAGGATCAAATATGATCAGGATATTAAATCTAGGGTAGGGTTTTTCATTCTCGATTTGTCTCTCATTCTGAGAGGAAGGTGCTTAAGCAGTGAGACGTATATAGGCTGGAGAGGTAGTTGTATTTTGCGGTGGCGATGTCACAGTCTTGCCAAGTACAAGTAGAATTACAACAGACAGTCTTGAACTTAACGCCATCTTTTGTAAACTAGGTGAATTATTTTAGTTATAGCTAACTTAATAACGATGCCACTGCGTAGTACCTCAGCTGGAATTTTGCATAGTAACTAAGTGCAGCAGTCACTAACACTAACTGAATAAATTTAGCAATAGTAGACCCGGGTACCTTTTGATCTGCGAGCTGTAACCTTTACCTGTTGCACTCACAGTAACCAAAAACCCCAGTGTGGACGCGGCTTGCTCGCCTGTCGTGAGCAGAACGCCACACAGCACTAGGGTTTTGGTTATTGTTACGTGCTGAGTCACGGTTACAGCTGGCAGATGAGTAGGTACTCTTTAGTCATGCACGCTGTGCGTGTGCAGGGCTTACAATTCTACGCGGGCATTGAGCGCTACGACCCCACGGTGTGCGACACGGAGCGCTGGGCCGCCGCCAGCGCCGCCACGCTGCAGCGCTCGCAGTCCGAGCGCGCCAAGGCCGTGCAGATGCTGTCAGGTGGGTCCGGGGTTACCAGGTGGAAAAAAACAAGATAAAAACCGACTTCCTCTAGAAAGTCCTACCATTAATTTCGAAAATTCTACCACAACCCTATCAGGAATTTAAAATTCTGAATTTTAAGGATAAAACGTGATGCTATGCTGATAAGTATGCGTCTGCTACATGTAGAGAAGGATTTATACAAGGCTTTTCGAGCTGTATTTCGCGTCTCAGTGTCGTGACATATATTCCATCCCCAATTGAAGCCAGAAAAATAGTTTTTGGAAAAATGTAGATTTTAAATTAATTAGCTAGCTAATTACTTAGGCAGACCATCTACTAGCTAGTGCTAGGCTACTAACCCGGCCAGGGCCCACAAACTCATGATACATTGCGTCTCCGATACGGCTACAGGAATCTACTCAATCTAGGTCCGATAATTTAATGCTTACGAACTCCCGACAAAATATATTGTGCCCAAGATATCCGTGAGCAGAAGGTAAAACTCCTATTATTTGTTCGTTCATCACCCCGAAAAGGCTGTGGATCCGGGATTTTCTTTCTGGTCTAAATATCGTCTTGTATTTTCAGACACGGACAACTTGATCAACGTGTCGGCGACCGAGATCTGGGATCAATGGAGCAACACCAACAGTTCGTTCACGCGCCGCATAGGCGAGACCATCGAGATCAAAAACAAGCTGCAACTGCATCTGCATAAGGTGATAAACACTCTCTCGTCATATTTCCTAGTGTCCTTATGCCTTGATCATACGTACCGACAGTGAACTCCCACACGTGACTTTTTGACACTTCAAACACATTGTGGGACGTGTCTAAAGTCTAAGCAGATTTTATGCCTTGAGATCGAAGTCAGAACTCAGAACGACGAAAATTGGGTATTTGTATTCACGCATCCCCCAGAAAAATACTTGCATAGTGTGATGTAGAACACGTATAAAATCCGTCAACAGCGACACTCAAACGACGTACCTAACAGTTTATGCGTTCAATAACTAGATGGCGGTAAAGTCACTAGAAATGGATAATGCGATACGTTTATGGGCGATGCTGATGACTTTAATTTCGACTGTGCAGATCCAGCAGGAGATCTTCGACGTGGAGAAGACGCTGGAGCTGCTGAACAAGGCCATCGAGGATAAGTTGCAGCCGATGCGGGTGGCGCACACGCGGCTGCAGGCGCGGACCAACCGGCCGCATCTGGAGAAGTGCCGCGACGAGGCACAGAACAGGTCACTGCTTTTTTTTAAATTTAGAGGTTATGGCCCGGAAGCTTTTATGCCATGGATAGGTATCTAGCTAGAATACTGCTGCGGTATTGCCAGCAGCTATCTCGTGCAAGAGTAGCTTGAAATGTTGGAAATTTGAGGGAGAAGTATTTGAATGCTTTTGACGAGGCACTGTTACGCTTTCATGCCTAAACCACAGAACCGATTTTAATGAAATTTGGTACAGAGATAGTTTTAGTACCGGGGAAGGTAATAGGATGATTTTTACACCGGGAAATTGAATAGTTCCCGCGGGATAGCGATAAGGGAATTGTGCGCAGACAGAGTTGGCAACAACTAGTAATCTATTTATTCTAAAACTCGTACAATTCCAAACTCAGGCTTGTCAAAGAAGTATGCGACCTTCAAGAAACCATGGAGACCCTTCGGTCCAAGATCGCCACGGCCGAGGGCACGCACCAGACGCTCCTGGGCGTCCGGGCAGGCCTGGAGGCGGATCTCCGCAACAAGTCGACCACGCTGTTCATAGACCGCGACCAGTGCATGGGGCTGCGGCGCGGGTACCCCGTCACCGCCGCCATTAAGGCTTAAGCTCTACGATCACCGCCAGATGGCGTTAGTTTGGTAGGATGGTCACTTTGTTCATAGATGGCGCGGTTTTAAAACTTTTGACAGCTGTCATTGCTTAGAATAATTTCAATTTGAAATAATTTGAAATTACTCTAGCAGTTTTAGATTGGTTGTGGCTGGTATTTCACCGAACACTGTCAACCTTACCGCACAAGATCAAGAGTCGTATGACCATGTTCTACCGTACAACGTTGCCGACATTTTTGTCACAAGATTTTTGAATACTGTATTTATTACCTTGACATTGGCGAAATCATCGCATGGTTCGATGGGGCCATATTAGAAAAGAAGAAGAAGAGTCGTCTGGCCGTGTCTTATCCAACCTCGACATTGGCGGAATCATCGCACCGTTCGATGGGGCCATTAGCATCTCAAAAATTGAATTGAATTGAATTACTCTAGCACGTGTAGTTTCATGTCTAGTTGAGAAAAAATGCACGATGATTGATTTGTCGTGCCTCCCACCGAAAACTGGCAGATTATTGAACAGGACGTCCACCTACTTGCCGTGTCTGGAACCTCGACATTAGAATCATCAAAAAGTTGATGGAGCCACTTTTTCCTAAATTTGCATTGAATTGATTGAATTGATTTGTGTCGCGCCATCTATGTTTTGACGTCTTACATGAAACTAAACCGCCATCTAGCGAGAGTAAAAAATTGTCCTTGTTGAAATTAAATTGTGTGTTGATTAAATTTTTAATTGACTGCTTGCATTTTTATTTAGCACTTGTATTGTAGCAGAGAAAAACAATCTGTGTATTTCATTATATTTAAAAATAAAACTTAAAGCATTAACAAAGTAGACAGCATTTACTAAAACGGTTTGTGTGAATTGCATTAAATGCATTATTCTAAACTATTTATTTTTATTTACACCTAGCAGTTGATTATTGCTTGACATAGGAAGGTATGGGCAGCTTCATGCCTTCCTTAGCTTCGAAGAAGGTGTATGAGAGGACTATCTCATCCACATATTCCATTTGAGGGTCCTCTGTGTACTCGGGGTCAATGTAGAAGAATACTGGCATGTCCACCTGACAAACGTAAATTTAAACAGTCAATACCAAGATTAGGGTTTCAGTTTTTTTTTCTAGACTGCTGCACTTGTGACTATTCCAGCCTCGTTAGCACAGAGTAGCCCCGTTTTATATATATTTTTTTAATTTAATGAATTTTGGTAATATAAATGAAACTCGTGGGACAATTAATACCCATTGATCAGTCTCAAATGAAGTAAAGCTTGTAATATAGGGTACTATGTAATAATTAATCACTTATATTCATATTTTTGTAGATAACATCTGTCTAGACCAGGGGTTCTCAACCTTTTTTTGGTTGGGGATCACTTTTATATTAATGCTGTTAGCAGGGACCACTATGTAGGTATAATAAAAATAAACTGTGACAACTGAAACTTTCATTAAAAACTCGGTAATGAATCATTCGCAGACCATATTTTAGCTTCTGCAACCACTGGTGGTTTACGGACCATTGGTTGGAGCCACTAGTCTAGACCATAATGTTTCTATATTGACAAGAATGTTGAGATACTATCTAAACCAGTGCAATTTTGAGACATCTTTAACCCTATCTTACTTATGAAGAGAAAAAGAGAAAAATAATAATTACAGCAGTCCATACCTGCTCGTGAGGATTAAGCTGCTGCTCCTCGAAACAGAAGCACTGTATCTTGTTGAAGTACTGGCCGGCCTCAAACGGGACCACGTTGTACGTGCTGATGCCAGTTACTGGCTTGTCCGTGGGGTTGCGCGCGGTGTAAAACGCCAGCGCCGTCTCGCCTGGCAACACCTATGTCACCCAATGAGAAAAAATATTAGTGGAGAATTGCTTCCTGTCTTCTGTTATGGAGAGTATTCAGTGACGCCTGTTTGTCAATGGACTAAGAGTGTAAGAACGTAAGAGGGAGTAACGATATATATGACGATGACTGTATAACAGCTGGTGAAATTACTGGTACGTGAGGTGTTCCATCTTAGCCCTCTTGCAACACCTCTGCAATATATCTATCTGGTAAGAGAAGAACATAATCACTTCGACACATGCATATATTGTGCGAAGGAAAGTGTTGCTTGTCAGTGCCATCAGTGACATTGCCAAAGAATACTTGTTAACTGTTCCAGCTGCGTCCAAGACTTAATGGAAAACCCCATTTAACCACAAACAACCCTCATTTAAATTCATCATAAATACAAAAGAAAAACTTTAAAATATTGGTAATAAAAATTATAAATAGACCCCGACTGAAGAACTTCGCATCCAAAGGTCATGAAATAACTTAAAAAAAAACTATCTATCTAGTGTCTATGGGTGGTGCTGCTAACTTACCATCAGGTCACCCATTAGCATATTTGCCTTCCTTGTTAACTAATGTAGTGTATAAGTTGTAATACTAACAAAATATGGATCTAAATGTTGTCGCAAATAAACGATTTTTATTTTATTTTTATTTTTATTTATAAAAAAAATTCACAATGCTGTTTTTAATAATCTATGAATGTAATTTATCTGGTATGTTCTCTACATTTAAAGTGGTTCCTACATAATAACCAGGGGCTTCCATAATACAGTGCTTAATTCGAAATTCTCAGTTAGCATGAGAGCTTGCTGCCACTGTGGCGCATCAGGTAATCAACCATTTTACGGCACCCAACGAGAAATAGGTCTGTCGTATTTAAAAACCAGATATAAGAAATAATGTTTACTCACCGTGATATCGGGTTGTTGCGGCTTGAAGTTCCACTGCATGGAGGAGGCCACGTCAGCATTAAACCTCACTCGGATGGGCCGGTGCTTCACTGCATTCATTGTGCTGACCACATTGCTGGGTTCTGCTAACCCTGTAGTTCCACCATAGCTGTAAGCCTACAAATTAATGGCAATTATTATGGTTTAACTTATTTCTTTTAAGTTCTGTGCATTATTAAAAAATGGCAAGCAAATATAAAGTTTAAAAAAAAAGTCTACATGATATTTTTTACATTTAATTTTTTACTTAATAATTTAACCATTTTGGGTTTTTCTTACTCAGAATTGTTTACCCTATTGATCCTTATACAAGAAGAAGAAATGTGTCCCAAAACATTCAGTTCGTCACTTTTTGTTTGTAATTTTTTTATGTGTATGGAATGTACAGGAAAAAATATTCCATAGTAAAATCTAAGACACATTTTTTAACAAGTGACTGAGTAAGAAAAACCCAAAATAGTTAAATTCTGCAAAAATTGTCCATGTACTTTAAAAAAAAAAACACTACTTTATCCCTTATGGGGTAAACAAGAGCCTGAGATAACGTTTAGCTTTAAGCGTAAGTTTTACTTCTGCTAAATAATTAAAAAAAAATACTTGCAAAGGAGTGTAGAATAATTTTAACTCATAAAGAATGAATGTTAATCCTTTACTTGTCAAATTGAAATAGAATGGTAGACTTGATTAGTCCCAAGTAGTTTTTTTGCAAATATGATGAGTGCATCAAATGTGCATCGTAACAGGAAAAAGGTAAGGTAATTCTGTGAGGTTATTTTTGTTACCTGGCAGAAAATTCTGTAGAGCGGCACAGCGGCATAACTTAAACCTACAGTCATAATACCAAGGGCTGCTACATAATTAAGTGTTGATCTTATATTCCTCTTCTGATCGTGAGCTCCTCGAATAAAATAGTTCGGTGTACATCTTAGAGGACTCAACAATTTTGGCGAAGTTCTAACAATATTGTTTCTAATTAAACTACCACTGCACCCATTCATAAAGATGAGACGATTCATGATGCGTTCTTATATAATTTATAGTAAGATACTACAGCATTTTTTTCGTAAAATTGATATTTTATCTCATCGTAAATTGACTGAGAAAACATTTCATTTCAAATTCATCCAAGAAATGTCAAATATGACATTGACAATTGACACATAGAGTAAGTTCTAAAACCGGACGATTTGCACCTACAACGCAAACACTTCTCGGAAGAAGTAGCTTTGATAGTGAATTACGATGACGTGACCAGATACAAATAGAATAGAGCGGTTTGCGCATGTAGTAAGCTTCTTAAACGTCCCCAAAAAGTTGTTTTTTCTTTTCGTGCAAAATTGTTGCCATCATAAAAATATTTTGTGAGCGGACATTTCGTGACAAAGGTGATACTAATATTTTTAATATTGTTAAATCTAATAATAACTTCTTTATTAGTACATACAAAATTACTAAAAGAATAGTGAATTTGGCCTACTTATTGCATGAAGTGGAAATGGTTTCAACTGATAACGTAACAATGGTAAAGTTTACGTCAGAATGACGCGGGAATATTTGTATACTTGCAGGCCTTTTATTGTGTGTAATTGCTTTCTAGTTTTGCATGTACGAAGATAAACAGGAAACTATTGAATCAAGCATAACCATTAATTAGTAGCTTGAAGAAACGAGCAAGCTCATTAATATTTTCAACTGGGTAAGCATGCAGCATTTAAATAAAACTTGTTTATTGTTAAAATCTAAATTACTTTAATATCACAATTTTGTTAAACCTAGGTGCTTCTCCTTCGCTTTGCATCATCGTTTGTATTCTAGTGATAGCTTATGTTTCGTCTTGATGTGTGCATCTGTGTGAGTTTTCTGATAAGCTTTATAATTACAATCTAGGAACGGACATCGGAACATGGGTTCCTTGCCGCATTCATACGTAACGTGTCGTCTGTAGGTGCTTTTGTGCCTGTATTTTCTCTTGCATTTCTCGCATTCATAGGACATGTCGTAATGCGACCAGTAGTTTTTTGTCTTCATTGGCATAATGGGCATCATATTTTGCATCATTGTTTTAAAGAAATCAACTTCACCTGAAACAAGGAGTCAGTGGTTGTAGTTAAACCCCAATTGATTTCTCCCATGAGGTAGGCTAAAAATCTACTTACAGGATACACTAGCTAATGCTATTGTAACTAATGTTTCTCATTTGTATCCGAATCAGGAGAAGATTGGGGCTTTTCATACAAAACCATTTATTATTAAATTGAAACATTTATTCACATGCATTTCCAATTAAAAAAAGAACAAACCAAACACACTCAATGTCGTTAAAAAATACAATTAACATTATATTAAAATTGCGTCTTTCGAACATTGGCACCATTGCGTGAACATTATATTTTTTTGCTTTCTGGAGTTCTGAAAAATTTTATTGACTGCTGCTTCCTTCAGTAGAAACAGTCACTTTTCAAACAGCAATAAACAAAGAAGTTCAAAAAACTTGCGTTATATAGTTTGTCTCGTAGCTGCCTACTAATTTAAATCCATTTAGGATGTTAAACACACTAACTGCTGTAAACGCATTTATTATGCGTTTTCCATCAGCTTTCAGTTCAAGTGCCCCTCAGGGAGTCTTGTGCCTGCAGCGAATGCGGTAAAGAATTGAACAATAATAATTGGCTAATACTGTTAATCCACTAGATTTCTAAACAGATTGAATACAATTTATATTTATTTATTTTTCTAAAATGGTAACTTCAATCAAAACATGCCTCCAAATACTGAGTCCAAGTAATGTCACATCCTTATCTAATATCCAAAAACATATTACCTAGTAAATAACCGTAATAATTTACCTAACAGTAATTAAATCTATGTATTTAATTAAAGCACTAAATTCTTATTAGGCTAAGAATCGACTGGAAGATTCTTTGGTTTCAATATTGCGCGATTCAAATTTGAACTTTAACGGTAACTTAGTATAACATTAACAAATGCAATATAATTTATGATTTAACAGCAATACTGTACTAATACAATTTTTGGATACAAAACGTTTGGTAATAAGTATAACATAACATACTCACGACTACTAGGTACCTACATGTGTGAGATAAACCAGATACACCTGCCAACATGTGTTGGGCAACACTTGGCCCACACGAGGTGGGTGTGTCTAGAGTAGAGGGCCCACATCACAACCCTCTCCAAACGGTAGGTCGGCATATCTTACAATTATACATTTCTTTGGTAACAAGGAACACACACTTAACAAATAATTATAATAACAAGAACAAGAAAATATAACAATCTATTTAAAATATTGTATAAAATGTCTTACGTATAAACAGTTACATTTGTCTAGTATTTTCTTACTGTTCAATCACCAGTCAGAATGAAAAATAGCTGCCATTCAGCAAAGGACGTGGGACAAACATTAATTTTTAAATTTGTTTAATAAACGGAGGACATTTATAACGGTATATAAAAATGGTTGGTGATAACTTTCCTTAGGTTTAGTTTTAACGCCGTTCAAGCAAAATGGGGCAAAGAAATAAACAGGGGATCTACTACATAGTTCGTATAAAAGTTTTTCTCTCTAAAAGAATTTCTATTTTCGGTGTATAAACTGTCCGTATTTGGCAGGTATTGTTTAAATGCGAGATATAGCATTTTGATTTGCAGTCGGTTCCATACATTTTCTTTATGAAATATGGTGGCAAAAGAGGAAGTGGTTATCTAAATCACAACACCATCACCATCATGAACATCACCATCTATGGACACCCGCAAAACCTGAGGGCTAAGGCACCTACCCGATAGGAGGTATCAAAGGCGCAATCTTATTTATAAAATGACGATCGCTTTATGCTCTGTATAGGTAGCTACATAAAGCACTTTTTTGATCAAAATAGTTGCCAGCGTTGCAAAAAAAAAATCAAGGAACCGAATTAGATTTTCTGCCGTTACTCGATTGTTACTAATAAAAGCCTGTTTCCTCACTCCAAGTTCCTGATATTTTGTCAGATGTCTATTTTCTAGGAATAAACAGAGCCGGTATAGATACCTACACATGATATCAGAAACGTAATGAAGTGGCGAAACAGATGAATTCTCGAGCGCTTCAAATCTTAATAAAAACCAAGTAGGTAGCCCTCTGGGCGGTTAGTGCAAGTTTTTGTGGCAACAGACGTCACGAATCTCGTTCAAGAGGCAAATATTATTAAACAATTTGTTGACGATACGTGCCGCTAAAGGGCGCTGCCAATTCGTCCATAGTAATGGAGACGCTAAAGCCGTCGTTTTGTGTTAAATAAGTTGAACGAGGCATCGAGCATCTAATATAAGTTTTTTACACAAACAACTCCTCGACACGTTCGTGTTTACGTCTCAATTACTATGGCAAATTGACAGCGCCCTCTGAAGGAGCGTATTGACAAACTATTTATTGTATTTGATATTTAGCACAAACGCGTTCGAGGCGTACTTTGTGACCGAAAACTTGCGTTAAGCATAGCATACAGATATCGCCGGTGGGGCTGTTTCAGTAATAGTTATACCAAATATTAAGTAAAATTTTGTGATTTGCAGTTGTGTACTTGGGTGGTCATCTTGGATAGCCATCAGTAGCTGCATCTTCGGGGTAAAATCTGTTCTGTAAAATTCTGTTTGTTTGAATCTCCATTCAACTGTCATCTTGCTTTGTTTTGTTTTGGTTGTTTGCAGTTAAGTAAAAGGTCCAAGGATTTCCACTCATTGCAACATTTATAAGCTGCAACAGAAATATTTATAAACATTTATGTTCACTTTGGTGATGATTATTTATAAATATGGTCGCTGACAATTCATCATGGTCATCTCCAGCATATAAAGTTCCCACTGCTGGGCACAAGCTGCCTCTCAGAATGACAATTGTTAATAGTCGTTTGATTTTAGCGAAAAATAATAATTTTCATTAATTTTTACATTTAAAATTGTCAATGACCAGTTCACATATTTAACAAGAATTCCCTCTAATATTCTACTGCATGCCTTGGTTAGAAGCTTTCTAATTTATAAAGGTAGGTAAGTATTTTAGACGAACTTTCCATGCAGACCACATATAATTTAAAAACATTAATTTCATGCTCAAATGGATTAGTTTCAAAGACAACCGTTCTTTCGAAGTTCGTTAGTTGGAAGTTAATGTCCATGAAGACTTTTAGCGGATCAGTACTAACCGAATTTTTAGTAAGTTAATAATCATGTTATAGATATGTGCCCAGGTTAAAAAGCCCTTGTTAGTCGCAACTACAAAAAAACCTGTCAAACTTTACTGACATTGAATTTGTACTGGCATCGGGTCATTCCGATACGAAATCCACCTTCTCCGGTAAATCTTTGTGTAGATGACGTTCGTGCAACAAGAGATTGTGTTTCTGATAGGCGCGGTATACACAGTAGGGGCATTTGAAACTGGGCTGTTTCCGGCACTCATACTTTATATGCCGCTGCAGAGAACCCTTGTGCTTATATTTGTTCCCACAATCGACGCATTCGTACAGAGTCCACCCTGCCTTCCCGCCGCTCAACCCGGAAGTACCATAACCCAATATATAAGGAGTGTACAACTGTGCAACTGAAAGTAAAACGCAAATAAAAATAAAACGTGCAAATAATACTTAAGCTACCACCGTTACTGTAAGCAAAGCCACCGTCAAATAAGATAATAATAAAATAGGTATATGTGCTGCCAAGCATAGGATAATGCACCATGTCTCCCATTAATTTGCTTTTTATCTACGGGTATAACTATATCTACCTCCTTATATGTACGTATATATAACATGCGACCTCTTAAACCATAATCTTAACAATACTTAAAAATCATATAATGCAAGCATCAGTCAGGTCCGTAGCAATAAGTTAATTTGGAATTTCTACAATTACTTATAAGACCTAAAGTTGACTGATGCTTGTTTACATAATAGTCCAAATTTATTACAATCATGCCGTGTTAGTAATTGTTAGTATTTGGTCCCGCACAGTTCATCCCACTCCAAGTGCCCGTTTAATTAAACCATGTAATTCAACATCATTTAAATTAAAACAAATTAATATCAAGTATAGCAACTTTATTAAAATACAAAATGGTTATAAAAATACAATCAAATGCATTTAATCACTGTAATTTTCATTGACAGATTACACATGGTTTGTCTACCTAGCAAATATTATATAGGGAGTTCTTAAAAGTAATAAGCATCGCTCATTTAGACTCAAGATATAACAGCTGCTCGAAAGTGTGCCGGCACAATTCTCAGTCAGAGCCGTTTTTAGCAGGGCCGCGAAATGAATGTCTCAAAATATTTAAAAATAATAAAATTGTAGGCAATGTTGTATCCAGAGTATAAATGATCAAAGGTTGTTCGCTAGCATCACTAGGTTCGCGATCTATCAATTAATTAGATGATTAGGTACTTATGATTATTGTCCTAGTGTTATCCAAAGTTCGATTCCGGGAACCATGTCGTTTTAGCAGAAATGACATTATCACAGTTTTGAAAATGTTGTACTTCTCAGAAATTTGTCAATTTATGCTCAATTCTCTAGTAAAATGATAATAAGATCAGTTTATTGCTTTAATTTTTTATCTCTTTTTTTCGTGTAAATTAGAAACTGGGACATTTTAAACCCTAATGACTAAAGTTTTGAAGGCACTTAGTTTTATACTGACAAGAATTTGTATGGTTGTACTTTGTGAATTCTACATATTGATTGTATGATGGTAACTCCAGCGGATTAAAACTACAACGGTACCATGTTAAAAAACTAATCAGAATAACAAATCTTAAACAACAAATATTTTAATGTTTTGTAACGAATTTTGTGCATGCTAACACGGTACCTACCCTAATCTTAAAATAATGTCTAAATGGTAATGAATGCGTAAATATTTACTTATTCTATGTGGAAGCTTGTTTGACTCTCTCAAAATATAACATGATGTTGTAATTTATTGATAAGATTAACTTTAAATGGCAGTGTCGTTTGACTCCACGATTCAATAACTATTTTAAGGCACTTTAAACTATTGCAGGTCTGACCTTACAACCACAATTGGACCCCAAAGACGGTAAAATTACAGTTAAAATCACAAGATGTATCGACAAACAAACATTTCCAGGAACTACCGAGTTAGTCAATTGTCCACTCAACTGTTACGCGGCTAAGAAAAAACCTTAAAATTAAGGTAAAATAAATGCATTAGACGTAAAGAGATCTAAAAATAATTGAAAAAAATTAACTTAAATGAGTATTACAATATAATGGAACATGCATTATGGCAGAGAACTAGAGCTTGCTAACTAAGCGATAATAGCTTCATTTTTACTAAAAACTAAGATACATAATGATATATTATAGAACGTAAAAACTTAAAAAAACCTTTAATCAAGATTTGTATGATCTCGATCGAAACGTCATCACTTCAATATCTAAATTATATCTGGCAAGCTGTACTCCTCAGATCTTACCGTAATCTGAAATTTAAAATCTAAATTGTACGATCTACTTGTTCATAAGAAACCTGTTAACGATGCTGTGAGATAGTAACTGGAATTGGTAACAATTTTAAACAATTAGACGAGAGCAAATATATCTTACGCTTTGTTAGGATCCATCGATGCTCCAAAACTACGAAACTTACGTCCTAATACAGGAATGACAAGTTTACATAATAAATGCTGTACATAAAAATAAAAGAGTATAAAGCGTAACTATACACATCACTTGATCTTAACTTATTGTATAAATGCAACAGTTGCTTACACTGTCGCAAATAAACTGCAACAAGTGCGAATACTATGAGTAACTCGTCGTTTGTGGTATCTAAAGTATTGTTCATCACTAGTGGATGTCGCATTAAGCTCGAAGGTAACGATTTAAGGCACCTTTTGTGACCTCGCGGGAGACGATTACATCTAACGTGACTGTCTCATGCCACTATCACAAAGAGATTTCATCACAATTATCACAATCAGAGAACCTCAGATTTTGATACGATTCTTACTTTATCTGCACGTCTTTATTAATATAATCTTCGCGTACGATTTATAAAAACTGTAAATATAAACATGAAAAATTGGTCCTTAACGATACAAAAATGTTTCAAAATTCATCAAAAAGACTAAAATATGTAACGCTAACATCGCAAACGGCTTTTCAAAATTCTTATAAAAATATGGAGTATTCAATAGTGACTATGTTTCACTGAATCTGGCACCTATGTGCAAGCGTCGACGTTGTCCTGTTTTATGTACTGTTCCGGCTTCATGTGTACTTCGCGGTGCATCCTCTCCATGTGACGCGCAATGTGCATCTTCTGCTTGGCGCGGTAGACACAGTACGGGCACTGGAACTGCGGCTCCTTGCCGCACTCCCACTTCTGGTGGTTGCGCAGCGAGGACTTGAGCTTGTAGACGCGGCCGCAGTCGGGGCAGGAGAAGGCGGGCTCTCCGGGCGCGGGCGGCAGCGGCGCGCCGCTCACGCGCATGCTGGCCACCAGCGGCAGCGCCAGGCGCGCCGACCACTGCTCCCACGACAGCCCGCCGATCCTAGTGAAAGACACGTCTTCCGGCCCGCCGCCACCTCCTGAAATCGCCAAACATGTCATAAAATGATCACACGCGAACACGCACGAACACGCAACATTCAACATTCCCGTGTGGTTAAACAGTTACAAGCAATAACTTATACATGTTATATACATAATAAAATATATATAAAATAAAAACAAAGATATACATATGATATAGAAGATAAAACTACTGTGAGTTTCCACCGAGTGCTGTGATGAAAGCTTTGCAAAGGAAAAAGTAAAAAAAAAGAACAAAAAAGAAATCAAAACGTTTATTTCTATGAATATCTCTTCTTTTGCGAAGATGTATCGTCGTACGGTAGTCCGTTTGCTGCTCTATAGTACATACATTATAATCTTAACCGGCTTCACTCATTGGGTGATACGCGCGATGCTAAGAAATGGCGTTACTGGACCGATACGGATCTATGCACTGCTATTGCTACTCTAACAAGTTTGTTACTTAAAAGTAGTCTCCCGACCCATGGGTTTTCTTGTCTACCTGAAATTTTTAATTATATTAGTATGAACGAAAATAAGGGAAACTATTGGTACATGCAAAGTTGAAAAAAAGCTGCGATTGATTCAACATATCATGCAAAACATGCATTGTTAATTAGGTGTAAACATAGTATCATAACAAGACTTACCAACAGTAACAACCTAATTTGTAATAAAATTTCAAGTCAAAACTCAAATCAAGAGAAAGTGGTACATTTGAAATAGTTCTATTATAAAAAAAAACACATTCTTCATATATATTATAACTATATTTGATTAACTTTTCTACCAGATAAACCCCAAAATATTCATATAAAAATCACACTAATTAATCTTAGTCTCCAATAACATTAACAAACAATGTAAACATTGTAATAATCATTTTGAATCATGCTACACACATTCAGTATTTAGGGAGGGTAATAAATATGATATGATGGGAATATTGCGGTTTTGCATGCTCGACATAATGACTTGAATGTTTTTACAACAAATAACACGTCTTATTTCTTACCATCACGATAAATAATCTAATACTGACTTTGGTCATAGCTTGTTATCCTAGTTTAACAAAAAATATCAACAGTCAATATGTTAAACAAAACTTGATTAGGTTATTGCAAAATAAATATCAGTTAATATCAAACACTTTATAAAATTTTGAACACATTTTCTATCCCAGTTTACCGAATAACAACAATATCAAAAACACCATAGTATTATAATATTATAACTACAGGTAACATTGTAGGCACATTATGGATGAGCTTTAATTACCTAATCTTGAGAAAACCAATAGATTCTCAATTTACTGATATACAAGATGGAATAGCCTCAAATCACTCGCAAACAACAACTTTCAACAATTCATATCATTAGTCGTTTGAGAGATCTATTGTTTTCAAATAAAGGACTGCAAAAGCAGCTTATTAACACTATCCTAATACTAATAAATAAACAATTTAAATTAACATAACTTTGGGTTCTCTACAAAGGTGTATATGTATAGATAGGAAGACAAGGCAATGGTCCCTCGAAAGTTAATACTAAAAAAAACAAACAGGTTTGATAATAAATTAAAAGGATTAACAACAGTTTGGCTATCTGAAACCAAATAGACTTGACCACCGCAGAATAATAGTAATTTCTACCAGCGACAGAAAGACAAAGGAAAAGTATAACCTAAAAACAATATATTTTAACATTACTAAATAATAACTAATCTTTCTAATATCATTGCACTACGATTAACAAATTTGGAATTACATATCCCTTAAAGGAATGATTGCTTGATTATAAAACTAGACAAATTCGAGTTAATGTATGGAAATTTATTGCTTCATCAAATTTAACTAGATAATATCAGTATTCGCAATACGATCCATTAATATTTTTAATATATTAATTTATATTTTATCGACTTGGAACAATAATGAACGTGGACTCGAATTAATCGACCCAGGGTCGCCTATCTCCGAATAAAATACTTAGGGTCAGTCTTAACTACAATCGTAAACTCTAACAAAAACAACAAAATTAACGCTAATGCCTTTAGGGAATGTGCACATTACAACTAATCTGTGTATATAAAACTCTTTTTAACAAAAAGTGTTAAAGTATAAATAAAAATTATTGCAGTACCGATTTGGTTAGGTATCTACTTTGGTCGAATGTTATTTTAAAACTAGATGGACGTCTTCTTATTGCGGCGGACCTTGTTGGTGGCGTAGACGTACCACTCGTTGTTGTGGTGCTTGCGGATGTGCACGCCGAGGTTGCCGCGCTGCTTGGCCTTGTAGGAGCAGTAGGGGCACTGGTGCGCCGGCGGCTTGCCCCCGCACTCCACGTTCTCGTGCCGCCGCAGCGTGGACTTCCAGCGGTACTTCTTGCCGCAGTGCCGGCACTCGAACTGGCGGCTCGCATCGTCCGAGCTGTTGCCGTCGCGGCGTGCGAACGCTTTGCTCTCTTTGGTTTCGGCGTCGTCTTCGCCCCCTTCGTGGTCATAATAGCCCTCGTTGTCTTCAGGCAGCACGATATCGTCGGTGTCGTCATACTCTGCGTCGGAATCGGGCTCTTCCTGCTTGGGCGGCGCGTTGTTGTTCTGCAGGAACGCCTGCTGCAGCAGATGCGCCTTGAGGTTGTCGGGCATGTCGGGCATCCTCATGGCGGGCATGGCGGGCGCGGGGTAGGGCGCGAGCTCGGGCTTGAGCACGTTGGTGACCTGGATGCAGGCGGGCACGAGCGCGGCGAGCGACGAGGCCTGCGCGTGCGCGTGCTGCGCCGACAGCAGCGACAGGAGCGCCGATGTCACGTGACCGTCCTTGTGCGACTCTGAAATCCGATACGTTTAACATGTTGCAAAATAATAAAATAAAAGCGCGACTAAGTACGGAATTCGTATGTTAATACTACCAGAGGCTAAAATAAATTAAGGAACCAAAGAAATGCGTTATAATAATAAATTAAAAAAATAATCTCTGTTAGGAATCATAAAAGGCGAAGCTTCTAGTTCATGCAGACATGCACAATCAGAGTGTCTCAAAATTATTAATTTTCTTCCCATAAGAACGGAACGGGCCGGGATCGAGTCGGGCGTTCGAAATGAAAGGCCCGTCGTCAATCGTTTGAGTCGTTTAATAAGTTTTAAAAAATATCGAATATCATTTCAGTTATCATAATACATAGTACGAGGCTCATATAAAATTCACGTTATTTTAATATCATCTAAGGAAGATCGAGAAGTGATAGTATTTAAGGCACTAGTATAAAGCACAGTATCGTGTATCGTGTTAAGGCGTCACTCGACGCGGATGGGCTTGGAGATGGTGTCCGGCGGGCTGGGGCTGCGGCAGTGGTCGGGGTGCTTGCGCTCCAGGTGCTTCTTCAGCTCGTTGCGCCGGTGCTTGCTGTACGAGCAGTACGGGCACTTGTACTGCGGCTCGCGGCGGCACTCCAGCGTGATGTGCCGCACGAGATTCTTGCGCGCGTTGTAGCAGCGCCCGCAGTTGGGGCACTTGTACTTGTTGTTCTCGGTCTTGTACTGCGCGCACGGCAGGTTGGCGGGGCGGTCGCTGCGCGGGAATATGTTGTAGCGGGACTCGGTCTTGTCGGGTTTGGGCTTCGGCTTGGGCTCGGGCTCGGGCTCGGGCTGCTTGGGCCGGGCCGGCGGCGCGGGCGCGGGTGGCTTGGCCGGCGCGGGCTTGGCGAGCGGCGCCTTCTTGTTCTCCTTGGTGTCCTCGGGCGGCGGCAGCAGCACGTTGGGCGAGGTCACGTTCTTCAATACTGCTAGGGTAGTCGCGGTCGGCGGTTCCTCGACCATTCTTTTACTACGCGTCACGACTCTATTCGGCAGCGGAGCTCCTGAAAGAGAAAAGCGAATACAGTCTATTTCGTCCACCTGTGAAAGTAAATAATTTATTTTATGATATTGAAAGCGCAAATAAAAACCAAGTCACGTAAAGAAAACCGTGTATTAAAAAAAAACAAAAGTTTAAACTGATATAAAGAAAAGATGATTTCGTCTTCATAGTCTAACAAAAAAAATAAACTTCTACAACAGATATATTAAAACAATAACTAACGCAGTTGGACTGCCTAATCACTAAATCGATTCGGTGGCGGAACGCAGTTCTGCTAAAGTAACGTAGCAATAATCAACAAATATAAATATCTAGTATATTTAGGAATGTTATACATTCGAGATCAAGTTTTACGATTTAAGTCTGTAAATACTGGATATTGGTATCTAAACTAGAATCTAACTAAAGTGATAGAGAGAATATTTAGTAGACTTAGATTAAATGGCACCAAATATTTCGTAACTTGATAACACTATGCTAATCGGTAAAAGTATTCATTCTAAAACATAAAAAAAGAACAATGTAAAAAAAATCAAATATAACGGAATGTAAATAGCGATCTTGAATGATCAAACTGTTAATGGCTTTTTACGATCTTCCTGATAGTCCTCCAGCCAATTGGGATGTTTTTGGGCGATATGCGAAATCAAAGTTTTCTTTTGAGAGTACTTCTTGCCACATTTCTCGCAGCCGAACTGGGGACCCGTGACGCATTCGTACTTTTCATGTCTCAATTTATTCCTTCTATATTTGTACAGTTTTTTACAAATGGAGCAGGAAAAACGATTGTCTTTGTCGGCATGGATCGGTTTCCTTCCCCTTTTTTTAGGCGGCATCGCCTCTACTTTACACTTAGGTTTTCGTCCTCTTTTTTTGTACTTTCTCTTTACAATCTTCGTTACAGTTTCTATTTCCGGGCGTTCTTTTTTAATTTTATCTCTGTCTATTTGCGTTACAAGTTCTGCGCTCTTAAGGTACCCTCGTGTTAATGGAAAAGGAGATTTGGCGTAATTCAGGTCGTTAATGATAGCTATGGATGGTTCTGGAAGGGCAAAAGAATGAAAAGCGATAATAAAGTAATATATTAGGTCGATAAAGAATTATAAAGATCGTTCATTAGAAATGCAGGAAAATATATCATCATGATTGCGTTGAAATTTAGAATGACAAATGCATAGTTGGATGTGAAGACAAGTAGGTTTTCGTCGGTTAAGTATTTGTCATTTACAGTCATGCCATGCACCACAGAAAAGGAGTGATAAGAAGGCATTTTGTGCATTTTCTTTGTTATAAAGCTTGACAATGGTTAGGCAGCGACGTACGTGACAGGATGGTGATGGAAAGGGTTTCAACTAGCTCGAGAGCCTAATCCTACCGGCATAATTTATCTGCGTATGCGTTTGCAGCATCGCATAGAATATTAACTGCATTGAATAAATACAACGTAGTACAAATATGTATTGCTAAATGAAATGCGCATCCAGTAGTAACGAATACTTTACGTCGTGAGACATGCTTTCAATAATCTCATGGTACTGAAATTTAGCCTAAATGTGGACACTGATGTTTTCGTCTAAAGAACATGCACAATAAATGAAAAAGACACCTGGCGTTTAAATAATCACGATTTTTAAATGATTTAATACATGATTGGCTAAAAAAAGACAACTGCAGTGAAATCACATGTGAATGCAAAAAATACAGAAATAATAAATAAGATAAATAAGCCACATTACCATCAAACTACAAAATAAAAATGAAATAATTAGGTTTACCTTTTTTCGTGAGCCGCTCCCCGAAGTCACAATCCATTAAACTCTTCTATAAACAAATATTGAATTTTGAAATAAGTTGCATCACACTATCTGTGCCAAAGTAAAACCGTCCACGTCGTAGCCGCGGTGGGAAAACGCGAAAGATAACTCGCTAGCTTTCAATAGCCGAATAGAATTCGAGGGTGAAGTGAGGTGTTGTGCACATTTATTATGAAATTCTATTGTTTACAAATAAATACGTGTAAGTATAATAATAAATATGAGAAATTTTTACTTACCAATAAAATGAGCCATTCCACTCCACATTAAGACAGAAAGTTAGCACTATTGAAAGTTAATAATTGTTACAAAATATGCAATCTAGTATAATATACCATATATCTATGAATAGTTCTAGTAAGCATGCAGTGATCTAGCGGCCCGGCGCCCAACATACAAAGCGAGTACACATCAATTCATACACATTCATGTGAACATAATCAGAAACAGCGACTTACCTTAACAGTTACCTCACCTTTTAAATAAAAAGGCTACAATGACTTAAACATAACCTTTATACCAATACCTTTACCTGTTGCACTGAAATATTTTCAAGTTCATATGGATACAGAAATATAAATTGTGATAAGATTAGTAATTTATAATATTAATATTAGATACTAATTAATATATGGTTGATTTTCACATGTGAAAACACTAGCACTCTTATAACCGCCGTCGTGAAATATAATATTTATATATAACAAGATAAATAGATTATTTAAGCAATGACTGTTTATCTCATTTCAAATTATGGGAAGACATTGCGCATTTCATCCGTTCCTTAGACGTCTGAGACAATGGACTTTATTAGTGCAGAGAGAAAAAAAAACAGAACAATGTTTTTTAATGACTTAGTCTTGAATACAAAGTTCATTGTCCCAGAATATCAAACTCAAGTCCCAAGTAACACCTTGCGTCAGCAGATACAGTAGGTATTCGAGATATAGTTAGGTGACGCAAGATGTTGATGCGCGCCGGCGCGGGCGCACTGTCAGCGCGGTGCTGCGCGCGCCGGCGGCAGTGTCGTGTGCGGTGGCTTACCTTGCGAATCTCGTACACTGTCACTCGAGTTCATAATTTCATCCTGAGATCGTTCCATGTGCCATTGAAAATCTGTAACGAAACAACGCACACATTAAAACACCTTTTACTGTTCACACGTGTCGCCTGAAACATTCAATGCATTGTAGCTGTAACAAATTTGAATGATAATAGAATATTTAGTAGTAAGTTATGATCTTGTTACAATGTCGACTTGCCCTTGCTTCAAGATTGTAAGCTTGATACTTTGGTTTTACATAAACTTCAACACATGACGCTACTAAATTGCTACTTGTGTAGGAAAAAGTGATACAAGGCTATAGCTGAGACATGATATTTCAGACTTCTTTAAGTTTAGAGGAACACACAACACAGTTAAGCATCTGATTTTGTAACTGATTAAAAAGGGATGAGAAATGTAAAACTTTTGCTACCGGCTAATTTCATTGTCTACACCTCTATACCTTAACCTTGGCTTATTAGCAAAAAGCTTGTTATGGGTGATAAAAAAGTTCATACAATTCAAAGTATTCATAATGCAGCATAATGGCCATACAGAAAAGTAGGTGTAATATTTTATTTAGCAGATGTTTTTAGATTTTTATGAATATTAACACAGAATAATAAATATGTGGAATTGAGATATTGTTTCAGAAAACAGAGAATGTGTAGCTTTTAAATGGCTAACTCAAGATGTTAAAATTGACCACGCATTTTAGAGGCGGAAAACGAGCAAACGATGTAAAACAATAACCGCCACCTACGAACAGCCTATTTCTAACGATTCAAGTATATTCCCACCTAATAAAATAATGTTAATTGTTTGTACCTATTACACTATTTCTCTTAGAATGAGAAGGAACAGGCCCTTCTTTCTGCCACTCGTCCCAATTCATCAAAATAACATAAAACGTGTTTTTATGGCTTTGTTTAAACCTTCACTACAGTTTCTGTTGTTACTCTCACATTTCCTACGTGTTGCATAGCATACTTTGTATCTCAAATTACACATTACTATGTAGCAGTATCAGTGGCATTGTGTTGTGCTTAAAAATGCACAGATAATATTACAGCCTGCGAAGTACAATCAAGCCTAACTCTTTGCCCTAATAACAGACTTAATTTTTGTCTTGTTTTCGAAAAGGCTCATTTCAGATAGTTAGCAACGTGTACCAGTTTTTTTTTAATTCCCCACCTTTCAACACATTATGGAACATTCTCAGACCAAATAAACAGAAGTGGTGAGGCCAGTTTCAACCGCGCCTTGCGTACCTCAACCAGTTTGGTTGCACATGACTGTGTGCGTGCAACCGTATTCACACTCAAGCGTAGTTAAAACCAGCCTCACTTCGACGTTCATAGGACTTGACTTTTTTTCAGGAACGGTAAAAAATTTGATACTAACTGCGTACGACGTCGTTGTGAGCCACGGCCGGCTGATCATCGGCCTCCTCGTCCAACGTGAGATCCTCTACCCCGTCCCTTGCGTTCTCCTCTTTACAGGACGGGGGCTCGTCGCCGTTGCCATGCGCGTGCGCGTGCTCCGCGGCCGGCACCGGCGCCGGCGCAGGCGATAGCGACATGCGACGCGCTTTCTTCCGGCGGCGAGTCGGGCTTATCGACCCTTCACGACTGTCTATGCTCCCGTCGCGCACCTACGGACAATCCAAGGTTAACGTCATTTTAACCAACGTCTTGGAAGAATTATTACTCCTATAAATAAGATATACATACATACATCACGTCTTTATCCCTCACAGGGTAGAGCGAGCCTAAGGCAACAAGACTTAAAGGCCAAATTTCGCATGATTGTGGGCGTGTAGGTGTAAAGCGCAGTCAAAATAGTAATGGGTTGTTAGCGGGATCGCCTATAACATGATTCCTAAGATTTCCGCCCATTCCTTCTATCAGTTTTTACCATCTGTCCGGGAAGAGCAGCAACTTGGTTCTTTGCTCCCAGACCAGCATGGAAGGGAAATAAGAAAAACTTGTACCCTAATATAATACTGGACTAGATACTAATTAAGACTCCATAACATTGTCTAATGCGTCAAGAGACGTACGCACATTGATGATGAAAATGATTGAAGATGATGACTTAAACAGAAATAGGATGAGTTAATAAATATCTTGGGACAATTGACACTCGTTGACCTTAGAGCCAAATTAAGCAGAGCTTTATACTATGGGTACTCTTCTTCAACCATAATCCACCCAGTGCCGAGTGTAGGTCTCTTCTAATGCACGCCATTCCTTCCGATTTTGTGCCTTTCGCATCCAAAAGTGGCGTAACTATAGGGTGGCAGGGGTGGCAAAATGCCAGGGGCCCCTAGCTCTACGGGGCCCCGAACTGGCTTGGTTTAGAGCACAGAAGGGACGCTGATGCACTTTTTTAAATTGAGGAAGGAGCCCCATCTGACGAATTTGCCACGGGACCCAGACGTTATAGTTACGCCACTGCCCTCACCATGACTAAATCATTGGTCAATCTCATCGGTTGCCTTCCCACATTCTGTTCTATGGGGTCTAATGCATGTTGTCTACTTAAATAAACTTAACAACCAACTTTCATAAGTCATATCTACCACAAACAGGGATTAAACTCAGGACCTCAATCTAGGTTCTCTAACCTATAGGTCACATGGTTATAGGAATTAAAAATGATGTTGATATTATGATCCTATAGCTACCTTTTGATAATGAGCCGCGATTGTGTGCAAATTGCCATCCATGGCAAAAGCATGCGCTCAATTATAAAATATTAAATACAGTCATAGAGTAATAATATTGTAAGATCAATTGAATTGGTTCAGTTTTTTATTGCAGACATGAACAAACATCATCATAATTCATATCATATCCAGTCTACAGTGAACTCATTGTAGGGTTTTATGGAGCACAGGTCTCCCCACAAAACTTGGGCAGCAGTTGTAAGAGTGTATAAATACAAATTATAATTGCTTAACTTTCCCTTCATGAAACCAAACATTAATGATCAATGACTGTGAAAAAACAAATTTAGACCCGTTTCTTTTTTGGTTAATAGTAGTTTGACTGGTACAGTTGGTAATAATAATGTGTGTATCTAAGTATATTAGGTACTCTTATGTTCATTACCAATATACAAATCCCATTCAATCACATAAGATAACAAAAGTAACATTTAATTGATTCCATTAGAAAAGCGTAATTCATTCTAGGTGTTTGCAGTCTTCCGATACAACTCATATTTTATACAACCACTGTTTTACAGTTCGATGTATTAGTTGGTTTTTATTATTATAATTACCAAGAGCAAACAAGTGGTTTTCTGAAATACAAGCAAGACATGCAACAAATAACTAGTCAAGTAAGTAACTGGTAGGAAAGGAAGCTATTAATCATAATGAATTGCCTAGCCTGCAATTTGGACATAGTTTAGTTTAGTTCCATTTCAACATGCTAGAATTGTTAATAATAGAAGATCTCAATACAAGTGCATTTTAAATATAAATATGCTGACTGGAAACAAATTAATAAACAAGTTTCGTCATAAATTTCGTATTGAATACATGCTTTTATGCTGAGTGTACTTGTATTGTCATCAATCATACCTAATTATGTATACCAAATTTGAAGTCAATCAGAACAACCATTGAAGAGTCCCCCTTGTGTGCAGATGGTTCTGGCCGGACCACTAGATTTAACTACCGGACTATTGTGTTGTCACCTGACTAAAATAATCAGGGTAGGACTTACAAGATTTGACCAAACATTTACTTTTAAAAAAGTATTTTCTGCATGTTTAGCAAAGTTGGTTCATGTATTTTGATTCATATGGAGTATTGTACTTCTTAGGCCTTAAATATAGTGGTTGCGAGATATGATTTATGACCAAATAATAATATTAGAGGGACCAACTGGTTACAATCATTCAAGATCTTCTTGAAAGGTGTAAGTTTTATTTTATCACCATACCAGTCTTCTTATAATGTCAGTATGCTGTATTATGCTGGACCACTGTGTGGCAGTGTAATCCTCATCACACATGTTGGGGCTGAATCAGAGCATTTGTATGTAAATCCGAAGCATAAATATTTACTTTAGTAAAGTTTTATAGGCACTGAATGTCTTTTTACTATACCAATCAATTTCTAGTTTTGTTAGGTTGTATATAGTTAAGTTGGCGAGGTCCAGTCAGCATCAGAGTTTGAACCTTCCAAGAATCTTGAATATTTTATACTATATGATGCTGACTGTCAATATGTAGTCACACTTGATCCCCAAAAGTAGAAACTATTGACCAGACTAATCCTAAAAGCTGTTAGATAAATGGTAGACTTAGCATTAAAAATGATTATGACACAGGTACAATTTCATAATTATCTGAAGTAGAAACGATCAATCTAGGTTGAACTGCTAGCAAGCAACCTTTGAATGAATTTAGGTAGTGGTATGTTATTGCTCTCGCAGGAAATTTTACTATTAAAGCAAGGTGTTTAATACCAACTTACTAAACAATAGTACATTAGTTTGACTTGTGCACAACAATGCATGTAAACTGAAAAGCTTCAGTTGAAGGCTTGTTATGGGTATCATTAATACAACATTGTAATCTAAGTACATTAATGCTGCAACACAAATTCAAGTATTTGTATTCAGATCAGCAGCATCACACATACATTAGTGTTTTCCTAGGGCGTGTCACAATGGCATGTCAGCAGTCTATTGTGGGTGTTGGCATTCTTGAGCGGAGATGGATATTGGCCCAAGCCTAGAAGTTTAGGGCTAAGGGGAAACAATCTGTCATACATTACATACAAAACAAACCATCATAGCATAGATACTTGCATCTACTTCTGTTTACTGACCTGAGGTGGAGGCGACGGGGCTCGCGGCGGGTGTGCGGGGGCGACCTGTGCGGGGCGCGACGGCGGCCGGGATGGCTTGTTATCGGAGAGGCCCTTAATCTGCAGGGACTCCGCTGCCTTTAACAATGCGGCTAGCTGGTCCTGTGAGATGTTCACCTCCCCACGGTACATATAGTCCATCATAGCTCTCAACTCTGCATATTTTACATCTTTCAGTATTATTATCGGATGCTTGTCATACTGCTGTGATAATACATTCTGCAACAAAAACATTGTGTTGTTTGTTCTATCCTGTAAACATTGATCTGATCTTGCTTGATGTTATTGCAATTGTCTATTGTTCCTAGATTTGAATTGAACTTTTGTTTGATGTTAATGACATTCTGGTCACAAAACTTAAAATAAAAACAAAGTCACATGTTAAAATTAATTAATAGTAATTTGTTTTTGTTATGTTAAAACGTCATTGATGTCTTTTGGCAGATCGTGAGCGTCATAGGGTAATTGACTTGATGCAAATGGGCGATTTAGAAAAGTAGTTGCATTAACTTTCTGTTGCCAACTCAACTATTCATCAATCTAAACCAAATGCCGAGGCTTGAAAGCTAGAACGAAACAACTGGATTGTTTATTAGAGCAAAACTGTGTTGCCTTGTAAGTTAAACACGATAGCAATTGACCTACATTACGTGAGCGCGTTAGCAAATGACCAACCTCGAAATAGGGACTGCACGCTGACAGGACGACTTTGTGCGCCTTAAGCGTCTGTCCCTCGGCCGCCAGGGTGCAGTCCACGTGAATGCCCTTCTCCAGCAGCGTGTCGAACACTGACACCAGCGTCGACTGGTGGTTGTTCCATCGCAGGCAGAACTGCTGGTCGTCGTCCATTCTCGAGCCACTCGCCGCGCCCTCGGTCCTACGTCAAAACATTCTCTCATCAACAACGTTAAAACACCATGCAATAATTAGGGCACTCTCGGAAACTGCTCCCGATCACAATAAACAACGATTTATCAGCCGCGATTATCACGCGCAAACTCTAATCTTCTCACCGATTCACTTCATAAATTGATATCACACACCAACTTTAACTTTAGGGACCACATACGAGTCGGTCCTAAGCGACGCGGCACTCTAGACACAAAGAAAATGGCCGCTTTTCCAGCGCGACAAAAAATAAAATGGCGACGAAAATTCTAAGTTTTACTATTTTCTGGACAAACTTTTCTTGACACACATAACAGATTCAAGTTCAACACGGGGCCGCGACACGGTGAACTTCGCAAAAGTTCGAAGTCAACAAAGAAACTTCTGAGAAACTTTACTTCGAAAGTTCACGAGTGGAAATTTTCAAGATGAAAACTCGTAGCGAGCACTGCTTATCGCGTTCGTAACGCTACATCGGAGATCTAAACGCTTACCTTGACTATTTCATTAACTGATGTATGAAGTTTTAACACTGTTTTAGATAATTTTAAGGTATTTTAACAATACTAGTGTAATAGATTAGCACATTTGCACACCCGCCAGCTTTCTTGAATGAAAACACCTACTTTAGAGTAGGTACTAACTACTATGCTATGTTGCAAGTTTAGAGAAAGGCACCTCTACAAAAATCCAAATGAAGTACAAGTTGGATTGGAAGCGACGCAGTGACCCAAAATAAGCTCCAATGTGTTGCTATAGTTAAAAAAATAGAAAGCTTGAAAACAAATGCTAATAAATCAATTAAATTATTGTATAAATACAGTAATCATTTATTAAAAATAGTTTTATGTGTTAAAGATTTCATTATTTTATTTCAAGCAGACACCAAGCGTTATGTTGCCGAGAATTCACGTCCTTGACCTAATTTGGTTGAAATCTCGTGACAGCTTTTATTAATATAAAAATTTACCACATTAAGTAAAAAAATCAAACCAGTAAATGAATTGAAAATAACGAGATATACTATTATAAATTGTAATAAAATGAGTTAAAAAGGTGTTGCCAATAACAAAATAGATTAGATGCTTCTTCGGCAATAGCTCATTTCAACGCCATCTACCGATTATGTTGGGTACTAACACAGTTTTATCCTTTCTTCATCGACATCGAAGACGCTGCATGGCGCGGCGGTATGCAAAAAGGATGGAACCGATTTATCAATTCCGCGAAACTTCTACTCTCATTTGAAAGTGGTAAAAACTTGTGTATTTCTGTAAAATAACCGACGGAATAAAATTGACTAGTTCACAAAATAAGTTTAGATACGTATTTTTTTGCTCTCAGACGAATCAAACAATTTATTTCTCTTGAACTGGATGTTTGTGTATGTCCAAACCAGTATAAAATGACACCACAATGCGTACACGATGGTTCGGAGTAGGGCCTGCTAACAATGGATTCAGAAATAGCCGTTCCGTTTGTGACAATTGCTGAACATTGAACAACTTACAATGCGAGTCCAACGCGCGATTGGTCCGTTTTTATATTCAGGAATTCTTTTCCAAAGTATTTAGCTAGTGCCAAATGTCACAGATAATTAATTCAGAAGGAAAACTAACACATTTGTCTAGCCAGCGTAGGCTATATGTACTGAGTTAACGAATAATAATCGCCCAAAAGTTAATACAGCATAATTGACCACATAACCGGATTTAACGTATTTAGTAGGTATGCAAGGCAAGTCAAGTGGAGTAATTTAATAGTTATTAAGTAATTAGTATTTATTGGGTTTGCTTTTCTTCGTCACGAATCTATTTAGCTATTATGTATTATGATGTAGAGTGGTAAACGAGCATACATACATACATACATACATAAATCACGCCTTTATCCCTTAAGGGGTAGACAGAGCCTGAGGTAACAAGACCTAAAGACCACGTTTAGCATGGTTGGGCGTAAGGATAAAAAGGGGCTAGCCAAATCGCCGATAGCCATGAGTCCTAAGTTTTTGCCGATTCCCTCGATGGCCTTTTACCATCTGCGCGGGAACAAACGACGACGAACACGAGCATGTGACAATTTAATGATAATTGAGCCCCTCCCCCTCCCGGCTTCTTTTGACATCAGCAATGCTAGAGGATGGAAGATGCGTTACCAGCTAAAAAGGTTAAGATAGAAACCTCATGTAACAGTCATTTCACCAGCTGCCTCACTCTCTACTCTGGCTGCGTTTCGAAGTAGAGAACTGCTAATATTCAATGACTTGTTCGTCATATCGGTGGTTATCAATTGTATCTATAACTAGCTGTTGCCCGCGGCTTCGCTCCCGTTTTTTTTTCTTCTAAATTTCAATATGAAAAATAGATAGTAGCCGATTCTCAGACCTACTGAATACGCATACAAAATTTGGTAAGAATCGGTCAAGCCGTTTCGGAGGAGTATGGCAACTAAAACTGTGACACGAGAATTTTATATATTAGACTAGCTGTTGCCCGCGGCTTCGCTCCCGTTTTTTTAGGGTTCCGTACCTCAAAAGGAAAAAACGGAACCCTTATAGGATCACTTTGTTGTCCGTCTGTCTGTCCGTCCGTCCGTCCGTCCGTCTGTCAAGACCCTTTTTCTCAGGAACGCGTGGAGGTATGAAGCTGAAATTTATATCAATTACTCAGGTCTACTGTCCCTTGAAGCTGTGAAAAAATCAAACTTCTAAGCCAACGCAATCAAAAGATACAGCCGTTTATGCCGCAAATTTCCGCAAATTTTCAACTCTCAAGGGAATCAAAACCTACAAGGTACTTCCCGTGAACGCAGAATCTTGAAATTTGGTATGAAGGTAGGTCTTATAGCACAGATTAAAGAATAATTGCGAAAACCGTAAATGTGTATGTATGTCTGTATATAGCAGTGACCAATATAAAGTAACCCCACACTGCGTACATTTTGCTTTGGAGCAGGGCTCTGCTTACACTGGTTTAAAGATATTTATAGATAATGATACGGAACCCTCGGTGCGCGAGTCCGACTCGCACTTGACCGGTTTTTTTTTCTTCTAAATCTCTTTATGAAAAATAGATAGTATACCTAGCCGATTCTCAGACCTACTGAATACGCATACCTACAAAATTTGGTAAGAATCGGTAAAGCCGTTTCGGAGGAGTACGGGAACGAACATTGTGACACGAGAATTTTATATATGTACTAGCTGTTGCCCGCGGCTTCGCTCCCGTTTTTTTTTTCTTCTAAATTTCAATATGAAAAATAGATAGTAGCCGATTCTCAGACCTACTGAATAAGCATATAAAATTTGGTAAGAATCGGTAAAGCCGTTTCGGAGGAGTACGGGAACGAACATTGTGACACGAGAATTTTATATATAAGATAAGATAAGATTAAGCATTTTATTAAATTTTATTTAATCAGGCGTTACGGAGGTCGATTTCAATGAACAAAAAATATTTACCTTGGTGCCGCTTGCGTCGCCGCTGCGCCGTGAGTAGCGGAGTAGTAAATTAAATATTTTTTGTTCATTTTATTAATTTGCATTACACTTAACTACATATCCCCGGTAGTTCGCTGTTCATTCGACATCCACACCGCGCAGCGGTTAAAGGGCAAAACACGCAATGAATTACAAAAATTCTCACCGCGTAACCGATCGCATGTGGTTAGCAGGATCGTTTCCTGCTACCAAGTTGTCAAAACCAATTTCTAAATAACCTAACTTAAAAACATTTTAGATACAAGCTTTTTTGCTGACTGTACTTGCATTGTCATCCGTCCTACATATGTGAACCAAATTTCAAGTCAATCGGACCAACCGTTGAAGAGTTCCCTCCTGCGGAGACGGTCCTGGCTGGCCCACCGGAATTTTACCACCAGATTATTGTATTGTCATTTGACTTACATAGGTACCTATGTAAAATTTCCGCTCAATCGTATGAAGATATCTGCTTCAAAATTGAGTCGCAAGATTCCGGTAGGCAAACGAGCAAGCGGGCCACCATTTTATGAAGTAAACTATTTAAGTCCCTGACCACAGGTGCAAGATATGACCTAGATACTCTGGAGCAGCTCTTGAGCACTTACCTAAATCGGACGGTGTAGTACGTACGGACCACGATGCGTCCTAAACAAACTTTAGTTGCTTAAGGCCTAAATACTTTAAATAGAAATGCAATTGTATAACGTTAACTAGTATTTCGCGTGGGGGCCGCGGGCCCCAAGGGCCCCGCGGAGGTCCCTGCCACCCTGTTTTGTTTTAATAATCCTAACCTTTTTTATTTTATTCTTAGGCCGCAATTTCGAATCCGCCATCTTGTGAAAAGCGTTTCGCGTGGGGGCCGCGGGCCCCGCGGGACCCGCGGAGTCACCCTGCCACCCTGTTATTTTTTTCAAATATTTCTGACCTTTTTTTACTTTATTCTTTGGCCGCAATTTCGAATCCGCCATCTTGGGAAAAGCGTTTCGCGTGGGGGCCGCGGGCCCCGCGGGACCCGCGGAGTCACCCTGCCACCCTGTTTTTTTTTTCAAATATTTCTGACCTTTTTTTACTTTATTCTTTGGCCGCAATTTCGAATCCGCCATCTTGGGAAAAGCGTTTCGCGTGGGGGCCGCGGGCCCCGCGGGACCCGCGGAGTCACCCTGCCACCCTGTTTTTCTTTCAAATATTTGTAACCTTTTTTAGTATATTCTTTGGCCGCCATCTTGGGAACAGCATTTCGCATGGAGGCCGCGGGCCCCACGGGACCCGCGGAGGGTACCCTGCCAGCCTGCTTTTTTTTCAAAAATTTCCAGCTTTTTCTACTATATTCTTTGGCCGCCGTTTTGAAACCGCCACCTTGGAAAAAGTACTTCGCGTGTGGGCCGCGGGCCCCACGGGACCCGCGGAGTCACCCTCCCACCCTGTTTTTCTTTCAAATATTTTTAACCTTTTTTAGTATATTCTTTGGCCGCCATCTTGGGAACAGCATTTCGCATGGAGGCCGCGGGCCCCACGGGACCCGCGGAGGGTACCCTGCCAGCCTGCTTTTTTTTCAAATTTTTCCAGCTTTTTCTACTATATTCTTTGGCCGCAATTTCGAATCCGCCATCTTGGGAAAAGCGTTTCGCGTGGGGGCCGCGGGCCCCGCGGGACCCGCGGAGTCACCCTGCCACCCTGTTTTTCTTTCAAATATTTGTAACCTTTTTTAGTATATTTCAATTTGGTATGGCGGCCATCTTGTTTTCGCAATTTTGCAAAAAAATTACCGGTTCACCCATAGGCTGGCTGTTCTGAGCGACTTTAGTTCCGGGCAAACTCGATGGGGCAAGTCGTTGCGGAGAACTGGCCCATGTGTCAGGTCAGTTTCTACGTTCAGGACAGTTTTGCATTTTTTTTGTTCTTGTGATAAAATTTCTTATGCGATGGTGTATAAAGTCGAACCCTATTCCTAAAAGCTGCTTTACAACACAAGTGAGCCAATGAGTCTGACATTACTTTGTATGGCGGCCATCTTTGAAAATGGCGGAATCGAAAAATTAAGTATGGCGTTTGAATTTGTGGTCTCGAAGAGCCCCGGATGCAAAATTTCAATCGGATCGGAGTAAAAGAAACTTTGGCCGCCATTTTGAATCCGCCATTTTGGAAAAAAAATTAGGTTCATTTAATTACTCCGCTCACTTTGAACGATATTTGTTTGAGCACCACCCACCTTTTTTTTTTTTTTTTATGGTGTGGAAAATGCGCCTTATGCATCCGGCCCGGTACGGGGTTACCGAGGGTATCTGGGGCTCTCCCGAGGCGTCAGGCATACCCAGTAAAAAACACACGGATTCCCACATTTGGCACTGTTGCAGGGGGCCGCGGGAGAACTTTCGTGAACCGCGACGTCCCTGCGGGCCCACCCCGGGATGGGGCTACCTCCCTGCGACACCGAGCACCACCCACCTGTTGCGACTGGCCTCTGAGATATTTGCGTTTCAATTTTGTATGGCGGCCATTTTGTTTTTGCAATTTTGAAAAAAAAAAACTGGTTCACCTATTGGCTGGCTGTTCTGAGTGACTTTTGTTCCGGGCAAACTCGATAGGGCAAGTCGTTGCGGAGAGCTGGCCCATGTGTCAGGTCAGTTTCCACATTCAGGTCAATTTTTCATTTTTTGGTACTGAACATGAAATTTCTAAAGCGACGGTGTATAGAATTGAACCCCATCTCTTATGGGCTCTTCAAAACAACAGGTCAAAGATACAGAAATTACTTTGTATGGCGGCCATCTTGGAAAATGGCGGAATCGAAAAATAAAGTATGCCATTAAAATCTGTGGCCTTGAAGAGCCCCGGGTGCAAAATTTCAACCGGATCGGAGCAAAAAAAAATTTGGCCGCCATTTTGAATCCGCCATCTTGGAAAAAAAATTGCATAGTCAGATTTCCCCCTCAACTCTGAATGACATTTGGTCGAGCACCACTCATCTATCTCGACTGGCCTCTGAGATATTCGCGTTTCAATTTTGTATGGCGGCCATCTTGTTTTCGCCATTTTGAAAAAACTTTGACCGGCTCACCCATTGGCCGGCTGTTCTGAGCGACTTTAGTTTCGGGCAAACTCGATAGGTCGAGCCGTTGCGGAGAACCACACCATGTGTCGGGTCAGTTTCCACGTTCAGGTCGATTTCGTATTTTTCTGGTGGTCGTAGGAGCATTTCTAATGCGATGGTGTACCGAGTCGAGCCCTACTTCTTGTGGGTTCTTCAAAACAGCATGTCAGTCAGTGAGTCAGTGAGTCAGTCAGTGGGTATTCAGCTATATATATTATAACTAGTATTTCGCGTGGGGGCCGCGGGCCCCAAGGGGCCCGCGGAGGGTCCCGTGCCACCCTGTTTTGTTTTAATAATCCTAACCTTTTTTATTTTATTCTTAGACCGCAATTTCTAATCCGCCATCTTGTGAAAAGCGTTTCGCGTGGGGGCCGCGGGCCCCGCGGGACCCGCGGAGTCACCCTGCCACTCTGTTATTTTTCAAATATTTCTGACCTTTTTTTACTTTATTCTTTGCCCGCAATTTCGAATCCGCCATCTCGGGAAAAGCGTTTCGCGTGGGGGCCGCGGGCCCCGCGGGACCCGTGGAGTCACCCTGCCACCGTTTTATTTTTCAAATATTTCTGACCTTTTTTTACTTTATTCATTGGCCGCAATTCCGAATCCGCCATCTTGGGAAAAGCGTTTCGCGTGGGGGCCGCGGGCCCCGCGGGGCCCGCGGAGTCACCCTGCCACCCTGTTTTTTTTTCAAATGTTTCTGACCTTTTTTTACTTTATTCTTTGGCCGCAATTCCGAATCCGCCATCTTGGGAAAAGCGTTTCGCGTGGGGGCCGCGGGCCCCGCGGGACCCGCGGAGTCACCCTGCCACCCTGTTTTTTTTTCAAATATTTCTGACCTTTTTTTACTTTATTCTTCGGCCGCAATTTCGAATCCGCCATCTTGGGAAAAGCGTTTCGCGTGGGGGCTGCGGGCCCCACGGGACCCGCGGAGGGTACCCTGCCAGCCTGCTTTTTTTTTCAAATTTTTCCAGCTTTTTCTACTATATTCTTTGGCCGCCGTTTTGAAACCGCCACCTTGGAAAAAGTACTTCGCGTGTGGGCCGCGGGCCCCACGGGACCCGCGGAGTCACCCTGCCACCCTGTTTCTCTTTCAAATATTTGTAACCTTTTTTAGTATATTCTTTGGCCGCCATCTTGGGAACAGCATTTCGCATGGAGGCCGCGGGCCCCACGGGACCCGCGGAGGGTACCCTGCCAGCCTGCTTTTTTTTCAAAATTTTCCAGCCTTTTCTTCTATATTCTTTGGCCGCCGTTTTGAAACCGCCACCTTGGAAAAAGTACTTCGCGTGTGGGCCGCGGGCCCCACGGGACCCGCGGAGGGTTTCCTGGCACCCTGTGCTTTTTTTTCAAATATATCTAACCATTTTTTTACTTTATTCTGTGGCCGCCATCTTGGAAACAGCATTTCGCATGGAGGCCGCGGGCCCCTCGGGACCCGCAGAGGGTACCCTGCTAGCCTGTTTTTCTTTTTCAAACATTTCTAGCCTTTATTACTATATTCTTTGGCCGCCGTTTTGAAATCGCCACCTTGGAAAAAGTACTTCGCGTGGGTGCCGTGGACCCCGCGGGGCCCGCGGAGGATAACCTACCAGCCTGTTTCTTTTTAAAATATTTTTATACTTTTTTACTATATTCTTTGGCCGCCATTTTGAATCCACCACCTTGGAAAAAATTAGGTTCATTAGATTGCTCATCCCACCTAGAACGACACTTGGTCGAGCACAATCCATCTATCTCGACTGGCCACTGAGATATTCGCGTTTCAGTTTTGTATGGCGGCCATCTTGTTTTTGCAATTTTGAAAAAACAATACCGGTCCACCCATAGGCTGGCTGTTCTGAGCGACTTTAGTTCCGGGCAAACTCGATGGGGCAAGTCGTTGCGGAGAACTGGCCCATGTGTCAGGTCAGTTTCTACGTTCAGGACAGTTTTGCATTTTTTTTGTTCTTGTGATAAAATTTCTTATGCGATGGTGTATAAAGTCGAACCCTATTCCTAAAAGCTGCTTTACAACACAAGTGAGCCCATGAGTCTGACATTACTTTGTATGGCGGCCATCTTTGAAAATGGCAGAATCGAAAAATTAAGTATGGCGTTTGAATTTGTGGTCTCGAAGAGCCCCGGATGCAAAATTTCAATCGGATCGGAGTAAAAGAAACTTTGGCCGCCATTTTGAATCCGCCATTTTGGAAAAAAAATTAGGTTCATTAAATTACTCTGCTCACTTTGAACGATATTTGTTTGAGCACCAGCCACCTGTTGCGACTGGCCTCTGAGATATTTGCGTTTCAATTTTGTATGGCGGCCATTTTGTTTTTGCAATTTTGAAAAAAAAATACTGGTTCACCTATTGGCTGGCTGTTCTGAGTGACTTTTGTTCCGGGCAAACTCGATAGGGCAAGTCGTTGCGGAGAGCTGGCCCATGTGTCAGGTCAGTTTCCACATTCAGGTCAATTTTTCATTTTTTGGTACTAAGCATGAAATTTCTAAAGCGGCGGTGTATAAAATTGAACCCCACCTATTATGGGCTCTTCAAAACAACAGTTCAAAGATACAGAAATTACTTTGTATGGCGGCCATCTTGGAAAATGGCGGAATCGAAAAATAAAGTATGCGGTTGGAATCTGTGGCCTAGAAAAGCCCCGGATACAAAATTTCAATCGGATCGGAGCAAAAAAAAATTTGGCCGCCATTTTGAATCCGCCATCTTGGAAAAAAAATTGCATAGTCAGATTTCCCCCTCAACTCTGAATGACATTTGGTCGAGCACCACCCATCTATCGCGACTGGCCTCTGAGATATTCGCGTTTCAATTTTGTATGGCGGCCATCTTGTTTTCGCCATTTTGAAAAAACTTCGACCGGCTCACCCATTGGCTGGCTGTTCTGAGTGACTTTAGTTCCGGGCAAACTCGATAGGTCGAGCCGTTGCGGAGAACCGCCCCATGTGTCAAGTCAATTTCCACGTTCAGGTCGATTTCGTATTTTTCTGGTGGTCACGGCGGCATCTCTGACGCGATGGTCTATAGAGTCGAGCCGTACCTCTTAAGGGTTCTTCAAAACAGCATGTCAGTCAGTGAGTGAGTGAGTCAGTGGGTATTCAGCTATATATATTATAATAATAACTAGTATTTCGCGTGGGGGCCGCGGGCCCCAAGGGGCCCGCGGAGGGTCCCGTGCCACCCTGTTTTGTTTTAATAATCCTAACCTTTTTTTATTTTATTCTTAGGCCGTAATTTCGAATCCGCCATCTTGAGAAAAGCGTTTCGCGTGGGGGCCGCGGGCCCCGCGGGACCCGCGGAGTCACCCTGCCACCCTGTTATTTATCAAATATTTCTGACCTTTTTTTACTTTATTCTTTGGCCGCAATTTCAAATCCGCCATGTCGGGAAAAGCGTTTCGCGTGGGGGCCGCGGGCCCCACGGGACCCGCGGAGTCACCCTGCCACCCTGTTATTTTTCAAATATTTCTGACCTTTTTTTACTTTATTCTTTGGCCGCAATTCCGAATCCGCCATCTTGTGAAAAGCGTTTCGCGTGGGGGCCGCGGGCCCCGCGGGACCCGCGGAGTCACCCTGCCACCCTGTTTTTTTTTTTCAAATATTTCTGACCTTTTTTTACTTTATTCTTTGGCCGCAATTTCGAATCCGCCATCTTGGGAAAAGCGTTTCGCGTGGGGGCCGCGGGCCCCACGGGACCCGCGGAGGGTACCCTGCCAGCCTGCTTTTTTTTTCAAATTTTTCCAGCTTTTTCTACTATATTCTTTGGCCGCAATTTCGAATCCGCCATCTTGGGAAAAGCGTTTCGCGTGGGGGCCGCGGGCCCCGCGGGACCCGCGGAGTCACCCTGCCACCCTGTTTTTCTTTCAAATATTTGTAACCTTTTTTAGTATATTCTTTGGCCGCCATCTTGGGAACAGCATTTCGCATGGAGGCCGCGGGCCCCACGGGACCCGCGGAGGATACCCTGCCAGCCTGCTTTTTTTTTCAAAGTTTTCCAGCTTTTTCTACTATATTCTTTGGCCGCAATTTCGAATCCGCCATCTTGGGAAAAGCGTTTCGCGTGGGGGCCGCGGGCCCCGCGGGACCCGCGGAGTCACCCTGCCACCCTGTTTTTCTTTCAAATATTTGTAACCTTTTTTAGTATATTTCAATTTGGTGTGGCGGCCATCTTGTTTTCGCAATTTTGCAAAAAAATTACCGGTGCACCCATAGGCTGGCTGTTCTGAGCGACTTTAGTTCCGGGCAAACTCGATGGGGCAAGTCGTTGCGGAGAGCTGGCCCATGTGTCAAGTCAGTTTCCACGTTAAGGTCGGTTTTGCATTTTTTTTTGTTCTTGTGATATAATTTCTTATGCGTTGGTGTATAAAGTCGAACCCTATTTCTAAAAGCTGCTATACAACACAAGTGAGTCTATGAGTCTGACATTACTTTGTATGGCGGCCATCTTGGAAAATGGCGGAATCGAAAAATTAAGTATGGCGTTTGAATTTGTGGTCTTGAAGAGCCCCGGATGCAAAATTTCAATCGGATCGGACTCAAAAAAAATTTGGCCGCCATTTTGAATCCGCCATCTTAGAAAAAAAATTGAGTCATCAGATTACCCCTCCTATTTTGAACGACATTTGATCGAGCACCACCCACCTGTTGTGATTGGCCTCTGAGATATTTGCGTTTCAATTTTGTATGGCGGCCATCTTGTTTTCGCAATTTTGAAAAAAAAATACTGGTTCACCCATTGGCTGGCTGTTCTGAGCGACTTTTGTTCCGGGCAAACTCAATAAAGCAATTCATCGTGGAGAGCTGCCCCATGTGTCAGGTCAGTTTCCACATTCAGATCAATTTTTTATTTTTTTCGTACTTATCATATAATTTTTGAAGCGAAAGTGTATAGAACCAAACCCTACCTCTGATGGGTTCCTCAAAACAACAGGTCAAAGATACAGAAATTACTTTGTATGGCGGCCATCTTGGAAAATTGCGGAATCGAAAAATAAAGTATGCCATTAGAATCTGTGGCCCCGGAGAGCCCCGGATGCAAAATTTCATCCGGATCGGATAAAAAAAAAATTTAGCCGCCATTTTGAATCCGCCATCTTGGAAAAAAAATTGTTTAGTCAGATTTCCCCTTCAACTCTGAATGACATTTGGTCGAGCACCACCCGTCTATCTCGACTGACCTCTGAGATATTCGCGTTTCAATTTTGTATGGCGGCCATCTTGTTTCCGCCATTTTGAAAAATCTTGAACCGGCTCACCCATTGGCCGGCTGTTCTGAGCGACTTTAGTTCCGGGCAAACTCGATAGGTCGAGCCGTTGCGGAGAACCGCCCCATGTAACAGGTCAGTTTCCACGTTCAGGTCGATTTCGTATTTTTCTGGTGGTCGTGGAGTCATTTCTGATACGACGGTGTATAGAGTCGAGACGTACCTCTTAAGGGTTCTTCAAAACAGCATGTCAGTCAGTGAGTCAGTCAGTGAGTGGGTATTCAGCTATATATATTATAACTAGTATTTGCGTGGGGGCCGCGGGCCCCAAGGGCCCCGCGGAGGTCCCGTGCCACCCTGTTTTGTTTTAATAATCCTAACCTTTTTTTTTTTTCTTCATACTTTGGCCGCCTTTTTGAAACCGGCACCTTCGAAAAGTGATTCGTACTATACCGCCCTGTTTTTTTTTTCAAATATTTCTCACCTATTTTACTTTATTCTTTGGCCGCCATCTTCGGAAAAGCATTTGGCATGGGGGCCGCGGGCCCCACGGGACCCGCGGAAGGTACCCTGCCATCCTGTTTTTTTTCAAACATTTCTCACCTATTTTACTTTATTCTTTGGCCGCCATCTTTGGAAAAGCATTTCGCATGGGGGCCGCGGGCCCCACGGGACCCGCGGAGGGTACCCTACCGTCCTGTTATTTTTTCAAAAATTTCTAACCTATTTTTACTTTATTTTTTGGCCGCCATCTTGGGAAAAGCATTTCGCATGGGGCCGCGGGCCCCACGGGACCCGCGGAGGGTACCCTGCCGTCCTGTTTTTTTTTCAAAAATTTCTAACCAATTTTTACTTTATTTTTTGGCCGCCATCTTGGGAAAAGCATTTCGCATGGGGGCCGCGGGCCCCACGGGACCCGCGGAGGGTACCCTACCGTCCTGTTTTTTTTTCAAAAATTTCTAACCTATTTTTACTTTATTCTTTGGCCGCCATCTTGGGAAAAGCATTTCGCATGGGGGCCGCGGGCCCCACGGGACCCGCGGAGGGTACCCTACCGTCCTGTTTTTTTTTCAAAAATTTCTAACCAATTTTTACTTTATTTTTTGGCCGCCATCTTGGGAAAAGCGTTTCGCGTGGGGGCCGCGGGCCCCGCGGGACCCGCGGAGTCACCCTGCGACCCTGTTTTTCTTTCAAATATTTGTAACCTTTTTTAGTATATTCTTTGGCCGCCATCTTGGGAACAGCATTTCGCATGGAGGCCGCGGGCCCCACGGGACCCGCGGAGGGTACCCTGCCAGCCTGCTTTTTTTTTCAATTTTTTCCAGCTTTTTCTACTATATTCTTTGGCCGCCGTTTTGAAACCGCCACCTTGGAAAAAGTACTTCGCGTGTGGGCCGCGGGCCCCACGGGACCCGCGGAGTCACCCTGCCACCTTGTTTTTCTTTCAAATATTTGTAACCTTTTTTAGTATATTTCAATTTGGTATGGCGGCCATCTTGTTTTCTCAATTTTGCAAAAAAATTACCAGTTCACCCATAGGCTGGCTGTTCTGAACGACTTTAGTTCTGGGCAAACTCGATGGGGCAAGTCGTTGCGGAGAACTGGCCCATGTGTCAGGTCAGTTTCTACGTTCAGGACAGTTTTGCATTTTTTTTTGTTCTTGTGATAAAATTTCTTATGCGATGGTGTATAAAGTCGAACCCTATTCCTAAAAGCTGCTTTACAACACAAGTGAGCCCATGAGTCTGACATTACTTTGTATGGCGGCCATCTTTGAAAATGGCGGAATCGAAAAATTAAGTATGGCGTTTGAATTTGTGGTCTCGAAGAGCCCCGGATGCAAAATTTCAATCGGATCGGAGTAAAAGAAACTTTGGCCGCCATTTTGAATCCGCCATTTTGGAAAAAAAATTAGGGTCATTAAATTACTCCGCTCACTTTGAACGATATTTGTTTGAGCACCACCCACCTGTTGCGACTGGCCTCTGAGATATTTGCGTTTCAATTTTGTATGGCGGCCATTTTGTTTTTGCAATTTTGAAAAAAAAATACTGGTTCACCTATTGGCTGGCTGTTCTGAGTGACTTTTGTTCTGGGCAAACTCGATAGGGCAAGTCGTTGCGGAGAGCTGGCCCATGTGTCAGGTCAGTTTCCACATTCAGGTCAATTTTTCATTTTTTGGTACTAAGCATGAAATTTCTAAAGCGACGGTGTATAGAATCGAACCCCACCTCTTATGGGCTCTTCAAAACAACAGGTCAAAGATACAGAAATTACTTTGTATGGCGGCCATCTTGGAAAATGGCGGAATCGAAAAATAAAGTATGCCGTCTGAATCTGTGGCCTCGAAGAGCCCCGAATGCAAAATTTCAATCGGATCGGAGCAAAAAAAAATTTGGCTGCCATTTTGAATCCGCCATCTTGGAAAAAAAATTGCATAGTCAGATTTCCACCTCAACTCTGAATGACATTTGGTCGAGCACCACCCATCTATCGCGACTGGCCTCTGAGATATTCGCGTTTCAATTTTGTATGGCGGCCATCTTGTTTTCGCCATTTTGAAAAATCTTGGACCGGCTCACCCATTGGCCGGCTGTTCTGAGCGACTTTAGTTCCGGGCAAACCCGATATGTCGAGCCGTCGCGGAGAACTGCCCCATGTGTCGGGTCAATTTCCGCGTTCAGGTCAATTTCGTATTTTTCTGGTGGTCACGGAGGCATTTCTGATGCGATGGCGTATAGAGTCTAACCACACCTCTTGTGGGTTCTTCAAAACAGCATGTCAATGAGTCAGTGAGTCAGTGAGTGAGTGGGTATTCAGCTATATATATTATAATAATACTTTGTTTATTCAACTTTCATAAAATGAAACGTTACAATTTACCAGGGAAACGGTTTAGTTCCTGGTTCAAGCAGATCTCCCGTCTGCCATCAAGTTCTAAAACAGAACCCGAATAAAATCGAACGAGTGTTCGATTTATAAAACTTGAGCACAAACACGAACTAACCAGTCCATAAACCAGCCAGTTCGTAGACCTATAAAACCTAGCATAACAGTGCCTACGTCTGTGGGAAACACTCTTCATGCAAGGCCCACCCACAAACCATAAACCGTTTCCAACACTATGCTACTCTACCTGATTATCATGACTCAATCCTTGATATCATGTTATAAGACATCTGAAATGCGGTCAAAATGCTGAGAAAATTATCCAGTCTTTAGCGCAAGTTTTGTTGTAACAAACGTCTCGAACGAATTATAGCTTAAGTACCCTGCTAAGTTTACTGTGATAAAGTGCTAAGGAGTTCAGCTACGCTTAAAGTGACATTCTATCCACAGAACCATTGCTAAAAAACAAACCGCCATATTGAAAATGTCTCTGAATGATTAATTTAATAGTGATGTTAGTTTACATAGTTAGCCAGTTCCATAGACACTTTAAGCATGAATGTACCCATTTTATATGACTCATATGTCTTATGCCCGAGGTTTCAATCGAAAATGTGCATAACCCGTAAGGCGTACTTACATCAGCCTCACTCTGTCATTGGAATCCGTTCCTATTTTTTTGTTGACTGAGAAAGGTACAGGTAAGATATTAAGCATATTAGTCCATAGAGGTCTAGCTTCCACTAAAACTATTTTCTGAGGGTAGTTTTACTACAACATTTTGATAAGCAAGAGAGTCACAAGGTTCAGGAAGCGAAAATTTCCCTATTGTCATGTCAACGTATTAAATATAATGTATTGTAATTGCAAACCTATAAATTGTACATCAATTGTAATGAAAAAACAGCGGAAGTACCTACTACGAGTGGAATAAGCCGCCAGGCCGGCCCCGCTGTCGCTTCGTTATAAAAATCAATAGCATTAGTAAGTTCGTACAAACGAATTATACGAATCCCGTTGTGTGCGTTCGCCGGCTCTCGGTGTGCGGAAAACAAAAAAAAACCACCAGCGAAATTCTTGTAATAAAAATCAATCGGAGCGGAGAGAGAGAAGGCGCCGCGCGGGGCGCCGGCCGGGCGCTCCCCCGCATACCTACACGCGCTATAGTGCATCTACCCTCCTGCCACCCCACGCGATTTATTCAGCGATTTTTACTCTCCACGCCGGCTCGCTTCCTAAACAATCAAAACTTTCTCCGAAACTACCGAGCCGACGGCGGAATCTCGCTCCAAGTCTGTCCCGAATCGTAATAACGTTTGCGAAACTCGAGACGACCGTTCGGAGGGCCGCGCTCGGCCGGTTCCGGGCAAAAAGGCGTTTGTTTTTATTTCTTCGGCTCGGGAAAAAAATCAGCACGCGCCCGCCCTGCACCTCCTAAACATGCGCCACGCAACGACGCAGACTCGGCCGGGTGTGTGCCGAATTCACTTTCATTTGCGACATCCCATCGTGTCCCGAAGGTCACCGCGGAGCGCGTGCATGCGAGGCGGGCAGGACTGGCAGCGGCGGGCCCCGCTGACCGACTACGTCTAGGTGAGGTAAGTAGAGTGAATTTCGCGCCCTTCGCTTCCCTCGCGTTTATCGCCTCCGTTTTACACCGTCCTTCGCGTCGGGAAGACGGTGAGTGCCCGATGTGTTCGTATCTCGCGGCGCGCACGTGCGCTGTGTCCACGGTAACGGTTCGCGATAGAGCGACATGGGAGAGGGTTAACCGCGCAACTTTACATTCACTACTTCGCAGGTGTCGGCGCGAGTGCCGCGATGCCGCCCTGTCCCTTTCACAAACCCGTTCGTCCCAGCGATCACGTGTCAGTCTCGATAAAGTTTTGAATTTTATTCGCGGGCAATTTATAACATAACTCGTAGCTCGCAGCTCGCAGATGACGTATAGATACTTATGTATGAGTTAGGTCGAGGCGTCCCGGCAAAAACAAACAGAATTAAAAAACTCGGGAGACGGCAGCCTTGCGGGCGACAGAAAGGGAGGGAAATTAACTTCGCACTCTTCATTTGTGCACCAATCGAGAAAAAATTCAATAAAGCTCGCTTCCTTTTGTCTAATTGCCTATGTATACGTACTTATGCCGACTGTTCGATTGCTGCGACATTTAGAGGAAAATGGAGTATTTCACTGTATCGCCCTCGAGGGCCCGCGGACGGGGCATCTCGGAGAGGTACTTCGGTTAGATTACGTTTATATTCATATTTTGATGGCGGCAAGGACGCAACTTGTACTAACTTTTATACGCAACGGTTATGGCGTTTCCTTTGTTTTAATTAGGTAGACTAATCTTGTTTTACATCTGTTCAGCGATGACATGGTTAAATTCATTCGGTTTCGGTCCCGCTCTGGTAGTACTTCGTTTGGTGTAAGAACCGGAGTTCTTCCTATGGAGTAACTTTGTACTACCCGAGTTCCAACGGTGTCCGGTGGATAATCCGGCGCCGGCGGGGCTCTATCCCGGGTATTGCGTTATTTTCGTGTGTTATCCAGGAAATGCCCGGCCGCGGCTTCACGCAGGTCAAATGCGAGCCGGCCTCCGACGACGACGACTCCCAGTTCGCTCACAGCTTCCTCTCAAATCAGGTAAATTTTCGAAAACTAGAATTCATTGCTCGTAGAATGTTTACAATCTCACTAATTACACTTTAGCTCTATGAACCTCAAGGCTTGTGAATTTCCCTACTCTTTCAAATTTCTTTTGGGCACTGTTTATGGTTTTAATCTTGTTATTTATCTTTTAATTGCTTTCATAGTATTATATCGGCCCGCGAGTCTTTGGGAAATCTTGGATAAATCCTCCTAGCTGATGATATTTCAGGAACAATCCTTGTATTTAATTGATCTGTATACTTATTTAATTTTAATGGACCTCGTTGAACTGATGGATATTTTCAGATTCCGTCTTTGGAACTTCGGGCGGTGAAGCTCGAGCCGCAAATAGATGACAATGCGTCTGCGCACATGCTGCACCACTTGCAGGTCAGTCATGTTATAAACCAACCAAATATAGCTAGAGCGTCAGACTTTGCGGTTGGATCCATTATGCTCTACCATTGGGATCCCCCTTCACCCAGATACCAAAATAATAAGCAAGGGATCCAATAAGTAAAGCCTAGTGGGATACGGGAACGTCCCAATTCTTATGCTAGTTCATCAATCTCTTAAGTTTTTAAATCGTTGTTTTAGGAACTTTGATCTAAATTGTAATGCCAGCTCCAAACAGGCCCTTTTACTAAAAATGCAACCACATTTTTCTGTAAAGAATCAAGTATAATGTACTAAAACAATTTTAGCCATCCATGACAAGGGTTCTACCTAAACTTATCCATTTTGGATCGAATCTTTACACATTCCATTAGTAATTAAAGCACATCCTAACTACCCCGCGCTCATTATAATTTGACGACTCTACTTTTCTCATTAGATGCGTAAATTTATTTAACCAGTCGTGTCCGCACCGAAGCTTATACGCTCCAACGACGTATGCCCTAGAGAGTCTAGCAGTTTAATTACTATAAGTGAACTGGCAGCGCCGCTAACGGAGAGAAACGGCAACAAATAGTATGCTTGGTGCAAGTTTTCGATCACAAAATAAGTTTAGAACGCGTATAATAATATTGCTGTTTTGTCCCGCAAGTGGCGCTGCCAATTTTCCCATAGTAATTGGAGAACTTTACGCGCGCGTTCGAGACTGTGCGGTCGTGACTGTTTTTGTGTGTAGGTAAACTTACTGTTACTTAAAGTTAAAATTCCCAGTTTACGTGCCAAATTTCAAGACTAGTATCTATTAGTTACGGAGGTAGGCCAACTTTACAAAGACGTATAATAATCCCCATTTATTCCCTATCCCGGTGCGAATTTCGAAAAAACCCTTATTAGTGCACCTCTATGATACTGATACATCCATACATAAATCACGCCTTTATCCCTTACGGGGTAGACAGACTTAGGTAACAGGACCTAAAGGCCACGTTTAGCATAATAGTGGGCGTATAGGTGGAAAGGGGATACTCAAGGAATATGTCTGCCAAGTCTGTTGCGTCAGTGGTTTAGGCTGTGGGTTGTCTGCTGGTCGGTCAGTCACGTTCCTCTTATCTATGTGTCTACGTGGTTGGTGCAGGGGTCGGGAGAGCTGGAGGAGCTGGGGCCGCCGGCGCCGTCGGGCCCGACCGCCACGCCCGTCTGCGTCAAGCAGGAGCCCGCCGAGCCCGCCGTCACGCTCGAGACGCTGGCGCCCGCGCCGCACTGCGACACGCTGGTACGAACCATCATACCATACAATGATAGTTGCCATGCAGTGCCCAGTAGGCTTATTACCTAACTCACTCGCAATCGCCATCGTGTTCATTTTGACAGTTCACGTATGGGCTGACAATTGGCATCGGAATCAGCTAGCTGTCACATACGTACAAGAACTGTCAAAGTGAACACGATGGCGATTGCGAGCGAGTTAGGTAATAAGCCTACAGGGCCGTCTTAAACTAGGCTGGGGCCCTTGGGCGCACAAGAATTTGGGGCGCTTTTGGAAAGTAAGAAAAGCGTAATGTGCCCGACAAAAATGTTTTGAGAATAAATGTGAGGGAAATTGTCGGCACGGGCCCCGTGTGCCCTGATGGTGAAGACGGTATTGGCAGTGCCAAGTGATAAATAGAGGAGGGGTGGCTTCTGAGTCACAATTACCATATGTTTATTCTAGTATTTTCGGTAATCGAACATTTAAGGCTCACCCAGCCAGGGGGAAGTGTTTTTATGTCTCTTTATGATTACGTCTGTGAAATTTCCAGGGCGCTACTCTTATCGACAGGCACAAGACGCTACCAGGCGCGAACGATGCCGACTCCATGGATTTCATGCCTCTCCTGGCTGTCAAAGACGAGCCCCTATCAGAAGGAGGTAAGATTATAGATCTCTCCATAGCATGAGCTATATTTGCAACTTTGATTTGCCTACAAGTCATCTTGACAATTCCGACCTCTAAAAATTCTCAAAAACGTGTGACAAGGTGACATCACATTTCCAATCCATGGTCTCCACGCCGTTTTCCATTCTCCTTTGGTTATCGTTTAATGGTAAATCCTGATTTCTATGGAATTATTCCATGTTTACAGAGCAACATCACCTAAGCGGGTCCGATACGAGTGACTCGAGTACGCAGCCCGACCTGACGCGGAGCCCTAAGAACTGGACGCAGCAGGACATGCAGCTGGCTCTGGAAGCGCTGCGGAAACACAACATGAGCCTCACTAAGGTGAGTTGTTAACAACCATTTCGGTTGAAGAGTAGTAACTGTTACTGGTTGTACAAAGGAAAAAAAATAATTCTACACAGGGACCAAATGGTTGAGCACAGGGTTACCAGAGGGAGAATGGGATAGTAATGAGAGCCTGAAGTCCGTAGAGAAAGAATGAGACTTTTTTGCAACTGAATATAAACTCTCTACTTCACACTCACCATATCTGTTAGTTAAATATGTTTATCAGCGAGTTAGAGCCCTTTAGTGCCTGTTCCACAACTCTCAGTTACGTTCCTTTCCTAATATAATTATTAAGCGTCATATATCTATGGTGGCGTCCTTAGTAGTAAATACGAAACAGACAGGGACTTAAAGATATCTATAATGACACTTAAGATTGAGCCTGTAGTGTAAGTTATTGACACAATAAACTTCTCAAATGCATTTGCGTAAACGTCTCAGATAACATGGCAAAATTAGCAGCACCACAGTGGGTACTTGATGCTTCTATGCGAACGTGTTCGCGCCGTTTTGTGACAAATAACTTGCACTAACCACTCAGGAACTTGATACATTGGTGCACTTGGATCTTAAACTTCAAACTCCGTGTTCCAGGCATCAGCCACGTACGGCATTCCGTCAACGACGCTGTGGCAGCGCGCGCACCGGCTCGGCATCGACACGCCCAAGAAGGAGGGCGCCTCAAAATCCTGGAGCGAGGCCGACCTAAGGGGAGCTCTCAACGCGCTGCGCTCGGGGGCCATCTCCGCCAACAAGGCCAGCAAGGCTTATGGTCAGTATCCGATGACCTGAAGTACGGCGTGAAGTGACGCTCCCAAGAAGGAGGGCGCCTCGAAGTCCTGGAGTGAGACTGATCTAAGGGGAGATGTGCTGCGCTTGGCGGCAATCTCCGCCAACAAGGCCAGTAAAGCGTATAATGACCTTATTTAGCTGAAGTACGAAGGAAAGTGAGTCTGCTGCAACGGTGGTGCTGCTAGCTTGTGTATGACACTAGAACATCACTTTATTTGTCAATTTCACACCGACTAACCTGGCCCCAATCAAGGCAAATTACCTATTACAATTTTTAGACTTTTGGCAAAAGTTAATTTGGCAGCCTGTTGCCTCGCGAGAGTTATGCTTACTTAGCAGTTAAAATGACAATGGTGAATTGTATTGTGCGAATCGGAGTTAGGAGTTAGTAACTATACTGCGGTCGACAAAGCCTAGTCATTTGCGACTGTAAGTGTCGTAATGTAAATGTAAGTGAATGAAAATTTACAAGCTCGGTTATCATTTTTGCTTTTATGTAAATTATGTAATCGACTTCTGTATTATAGGTATGCGTGTTCTGTGACATCTAAAGTGCCCTCTTTTGACAAGCTTTTACATACATATTTAACTTGCAATGTTTCAATATGGATCAAATCTTGTTGAAATGGAATTACGGGCGCTACAAAAAGCGTGTATTTCTGGAGCTCATGGGTAATAGTCACCAATTTCGTTCAGCCATCCTAACGCCAGCTGGTGTAATTGTTTGCAGGCATCCCCAGTAGCACCTTGTATAAGATAGCCCGGCGGGAGGGCATCCGGCTGGCTGCGCCGTTCAACGCGGCGCCGACGGCGTGGCGCCGCGCCGACCTCGAGCGCGCGCTGGCCGCCATCCGCGCCGGCGCCTGCTCCGTGCAGCGCGCCGCCGCGCAGTTCGGGATACCAACTGGTGCGTGCCACTCGCCGATAGATAGCGCTGATTCAGACGTATAAATTTAAATTGCCGATTTAGTCGAATGAAAATGACGTCATTCGACTGGAAAACGTTTTTCGTGATCAGAAATATTAGAAATAATTTATTTCAGTAAAGTATGTGGTCCAATATTTTATTCAAGCAATTTTCACAGATTTTCGAATTCTATTTTAACGGGTGTAAATTCTAAAATCGCCCTCCCAATTTTCAGTTGTTCGCATTCCTTTTCTTTTGGTCGCGCTGATAGACGTATACCCGCGTCACCTACTGCGCACTTTATAAGATAACAGGAAAACAACATGTCAGCAGATGGCGCTGTTTAACTACCCATTTTCGCTAGTAGATGGCGCTAGAATTGTTTTATCTTATCTCGTCAACTAGCATACCTGTATAAATAATACCAGGGTAAATTTACCTTACCTGGTGATTTTGACTCCGGAACTACAGGGGCCCGATTTTTGAAAGCACGTGTGAAAATACCACTCGAAAGTGGTGAAAAATTGTGCTGAATTTGAAATACGAGTAGCTTAAAAGATACTTACTACGGCTCTCATTAATCTTGTGAACTAGTCAAAAATTTGATGAGAGCTGTAGTTTTGATAATATAAACAGATTTATAGCACTTTTGAGTGAATGTGCTTTCATAAATCAAGCCCCAGGTCTGATTTAAAAAATATCCCAGTGTCACAGTGCCAGTGTAGTCCAGTGCGTATTTATCGAGGAAGGCTTTAATATTTGTGCCTATGTACCATCACGCTACGACGGTTGAATGTTTGCCACTAACTTTTTTGTAGGCGATGAACGTAAGCTATCCAAAACACCTACTAATTCCACGTAAACGAAGTCGCAGGAAAAAGTAAAAAGAAGTAAAGTAAAAAAGTCTTTATTTATAATATGCAAAAGGTTACAACATGTTTGTACGGCAGCCTCCGCACTAGACTCAGGGCCTGTGTCGCGGAGAAGCAAGTGAATAATTCGCCTTGTGTTCTTATAGCTGACATCACACTGCACCATACTAATGTGCCGTTTAGTGTTGATTGATATTCTTAGTCGAAGCATTGATTCAAGAATAATTACGATAAATTCCAGGTACATTGTATGGCCGATGTAAGCGTGAAGGCATCGAGCTATCCCGGTCCAACCCTACGCCCTGGTCTGAAGACGCCATGGGGGAAGCGTTGGAGGCAGTCAGGTGCGAAGCCGTTCATTTTCATCTGTCAAATACCACTTCCTCGTGAAGTTCTTTTATGATTCGTTGTTACTGTTTTTGAATTATTTACATTTTTCAGAGTTGGTCAGATGTCGATAAATCAAGCAGCGATACATTACAATTTGCCTTACTCTTCTCTTTATGGACGATTTAAGAGATGCAAATATCAGGTAAGCCTTTACAACATTTAGTTTTTCTTTTAGTAGTATTGTGCACTCATTGTATCATGCATGGACCTTGGCGCCCTCTAGTGCACCAACCCTATACCATTCAAACTTAACATTCGGCCTTTTACTATTTACAGAGTCCTCAAGCGTTACCTCAGCAAACAATGGCAGATAACGTGGAAATGGAGGCCCAATCTCAATCCCAAGAGATGTACTATCAGCACCAAAACGTGCCTGTCAGCCAGGGCTTGCATCACCCCGAACAAGAACTACAGAACCCTTACCTTCAGCAGAATTACGTTATGAGCGACCCAGGGTTTGAAGCGATGCACAGTAGTATACTGGCAGATCAGGGCTATGGGATGTATTACCAAGGTTGCAGCAGCATTGCCACGAGTTGAGGGTACAGTGCCTCTGGTAATGAGGCCCCTTGACATTGTGCTTTTTGAGTAGCAGTTTAAGATTTAGCTTACTGGTCTGGACACAGTGGCCTGATATCTACATTCGTTCTAATGCTGGGAACATGCAGACCTACAGTGAAAAGGTTCGAGTTTTAATTCCCAAAAGCCTGTCCAAGTTAGTTCGATATTCATTGTTTGTTTAGATCAAGTTTTTTACCTGTATAGTTTAGTTAAAAAACGAATTTACTGCTGCCAGGAATATGTATAAATATAAATTAACAAAACAACCACAATTTTCTGTACTTTACATACTTTTATCTTCAAACGTAAAGTTCTACGGCTATTGTACTTAGAAACCACGCCCAAGTAGAATTGTAATAAATAATATAGGTAATTAATTAAGGTAATTAATAATTTAAGTTGTAAAAATGATTAAAAATCATTTGTAAACCGAAATACGTAAACCAATGGCAATTTAAAACAAATAATATACCTAGTTTGTAATTTATGTCCGATAAAGTTTTAGTCAGCTCATATTTTTATATAAAGTATTTCGGTAGATGTGACTTATTTCTTGTAGATTGTTTAGATCACGATTAGAACTTAGGATATTGTCAATATTGACTCAATCGTTTAAGTAATCGTGGACTTCCAGTATAAATTATAGCAATACTAAAACTTTAAAATCATTAGGATGTTTACAAAGCATTTTATTTCAATCGTGTTGTTTATTTCATTGATAATGTAAGTTTGCTACCTAAGACAGATTTCAAACTTTGTCACTGTTTTTCGCAATATCGAAGTTAAACACAAAAAAAAACGTTTACCATCAATTTGCTTCGACTATCACTTAGTAAAAAATCTCAGAAGGGTGATCTTCAGAATGGATTTAGATTTTAAAGGTAGAGAAGACGATTGAGAGGCTGGCTGTTTAAAATATTTTTCTAAGACACTTTTAACTTCCAACCCGTTTAAAAATTCTAATTAAGGATCTCAAGGAGTCTAATGGTTAGTGAATATTCAAGTTTTCCACATTATTGTTACTGTTGATTTTTGTCTTTAGTGAGTAGTAGACTGCTAGATTATGAACTGCCATGACATACGTAATTAAATAACTATATTTAAGCATTTAAGGACAAAAAGTAAGAAGTATTATTTTTCCACTGTCTAGATTATGTTGACAATAGGTTTACAACATGAATACAATTTTAAAAAAGTGAATAGACGCCAGGGGCCCGATTTTGGAAAGTGCATGTGTGAAAATACCACTCAAAAGTGGTATAAATCTGTTTATATCTTCAATACACAAGATCAATGAGAGCCGTAAGTATCTTTTAAGCTACTCGTATTTCAAATTCAGCATAATTTTTCACCACTTTCGAGTGGTATTTTCACACGTGCTTTCAAAAATCGGGCCCCAGTATCTTTTTAGAATTATCCATCCTTATGTTCAATAGTTGTATTAAAATTAAACCTATAGAATCTATTCATTTAAATTTGATGATTTATGACAAGTGGTAATGGTAGCCACGTCCGTTATGTTTGAAAAATAAAATACGTAATAATAATGTGATAGCTCTCATTATTGAGTCAATCTCGTCCGTTGTAGGGTAAAACTCGGAGAATTATACTCCGGGGAGTAATTTTAGTGGATAGGTTTATGATTTTTTGTCATACTGTTAACATTTACTAAGTTATAGATTGTATTGTTATATTGTGATACATCTTAAAAGCCTATCCAATTACACCGCTTTCATTTATAGGCTTTGCTGGGTGTTCTTCGTTACGGCTGAAGCCTGTTGGCTGTACTGTAAGGTTAAGAGTTCGTTTCATAACGCAAAGATGGCGCTTTTATGGAGTTTGTAACAGCGCCATCTATCTTTTGGAAAGCATAAGTTACTACTTGACACGGGTTTTTTGTACAACATCTAACATGACTTTTATTTGCTTAATGTTTTTGTTAATCTGTGGCATTTGCAAATTAGAAAGTATTATAATTTATAATAGCGGTGGTTTGGGGTGGGGCACTATCAGCTGTTATTAATTTCAGTCGGCTTCAAAAGTGGTCTTATTTTCTCGACTGCAATTCCTCTATAATTTACAGAAATGGAAACTTAGAGTCTTTTAAATGTCTCTTTCTGTTGTTGGTTTTTTGATGATATAAGTACGGCAAAAGTAGGCCTCGATCTTTTGTCTCTGATGTGATGATTCTAGCGTTCTCAATCGGGTATTTGATTTCTTGTATTCTATTCTTCCGTAGAGTTTTATAGGTGGTTATCTGCAAAACTTTGAGTGATAAGGATGCAGTTGAAGGACAATGTTCAAACTAGCAATAAAGTTTTTATATTCTTGTAATTAATAGCGCTTTTAGATCTCAAAAAAAATAAACTTGATAGACTGGAGCAAGTTTTTTATTCAGCCCTGAATGCTTATACTTTTGCTTGGACACTGGTGTTTATTTTTTTTGTTATTTTGTGTATCATTGGTCCTTATTCGTTAGAGGCAGCTGAAGAACAAGATAAAATGCAGGTTTGTACATAAAAAAAGTCGCTTTATTTATTATTATCTACAGTTAGATATAAAATAAATTACATATAATGATTTCCGTGCGACGTCGACCGCGGCGCGGATACATTTACAATTCTCTCTCAGTCACTACTACAATATAAATTAACAATGTACAAAATTACACAATTGCACGTCTAAATCTATAACAGTATCTTTTTGAGCGTTTATTTATAAAGCGTTTACAAATACGGTCATTTTTATTTATTACGATGGCAACACTGTCGTTCAGTCGATCGATACCACAGACGCAGTTATTTGTTGTTATGCCGTTTGTGTTGCGCGTGTAGCCATACGCAAATACAAATGTATGGTTAATGGCCCAAGTTTTTAGGGCATTTTTGAGAAATAGCACGTCACAACACAATGTAACTTCTGATTTAGAGCGGTACAATGGTATTCAAAAGTGAAGCTTCATGGCACTTAGTTAATCTACTCGTTCATAGATGGCGCTCGTGCTATCCTAGACGCAAGCGCAGTTCTATTTTATTACAACTGGATTTAGCAATATTAGACAGCATCATGCGTTTAAAACATTATCTATTTAATATGGCAGGAAATAGCATCGTCAGAGTATAAACATTAAAAGTCTCCAAAGTTACGTAATTATTTATCATTTAAGAGTGTTCGCGCCACCAGTCAACTAACAATTATATCACTTATTTTTAATAAACTTGTACTTTGAATCGGCAATAGCAGGCATAATGAACTTTTTCCAAGCGAGTGTAAAAGTAAATAAAAAGACTGATCAGTATTGAAGTAATACAGCAATCAAGTAGAATAAGAACTTTCAATAGTGATTTGCCTTTAAAATACTAAGTGTGTACTTGTCTAATTGTTTTCATACGAAGGGTCACACTGAGCGACAAAGCAGACGGTCTGTCATGCTGTTTAATAAAATATAGACATGTCATACAGTTGGTCAACAAGTTTTGCTAAGTTCGCTCTAAACATAACAGTTAAAATAACCATCTTTGGAACTGTATGTTAATTTCTATGGCGAATTTATAGCGGTTTTGAACTCGACGCAACAAACAAATTAGCTTCATATTTTATTTAACACATGCGTAATTAAAATTGATTTATGAGGCCAACACGTGTTCAAGTCAGTGTCATAAACATCTGCACATCTTAGTACATTGACAGTTTAAGTATGAACATAACAATCATGGAAATAATACCTTCGGCCGTTTTCGAAACCGTAAGTTCGAAACCAGTAGAGAAAACGGAATTATTTTTCTTTTTTGGAAACCTGGTTTCGAATCAAGAATAATAATTCTGTTTTCTAAATTGGTTTCCAATACAGAATGTACAGTCTTCTTTTGAAACTCAAAAAGAAATAATTAATTAGTAATTCTCTTACATTAATATGATATAACATTAAGTGATGTACTTTGTTTCTAAAGTAAAGTACCTGGTAATAAATTTGAAAAAGAGTCAAAAGAGTTAGGTACGACGACGAGCAAAGCGAGGAGGAGGGTTAGGTTTTTGCGACCACAGTGCGCGAGCCGAGCGAGCGTAGAGCGCCAGAACCGAACTAAGCTTGCGAAAAGTAAAAGTGAAATAAAAATAAGCAAAGAATACACAAACTTTCAAAAGAAGACTGTACATTCTGTATTGGAAACCAGTAGAGAAAACGGAATTATTATTCTTGATTCGAAACCAGGTTTCCAAAAAAGAAAAATAATTCCGTTTTCTCTACTGGTTTCGAACCTACGGTTTCGAAAACGGCCGAAGGGGAAATAATAAATGACTTTGAGAATTATTGAAGTGCTGAAGTATGCAAATATTTGAAGCTGACTGTGCCATATTTGGTACGTTATCTGTCAGTTGCGTCGGGTCCAACTGTTTAGAATCTTGACGGTAGGTAAGTGTATCACTTCGTATGGGCAGTTTTAGTACAACTATAATTGCACATTAGTCACGCTATGAAGTTTCGCTTGTTTTGCGTATACGAGTAGTTCCTTTCTGACTTATGATAGTTTACAAGAAACGGTAGTTATTCACAACGGGATAAATAAAGCTTGTGGTTTAATTTTAACCTTACACAAGAAACAAGCCAAATAAGTAATTTGTTTAATTGTACAAATGATAGTGTTTTTGGCAGTGACATTTATCGCTAAGGAACAGTGAAACAACTCACTTATTTGGTTGTGCTACCAAACTTGGTGCAATAGCTTTCTAACACATAGCTCATATTTCTCGTTTCTTGATGTAATTTGACCAGTAACTCAATTTTAAACTGTACAAAACTTTTAATAGGCCTAAATAAATTAATAAAGTGAATGTGTGTTACACAAATATGACGCGTGTAGAAATGGGTCGACTAAAACAAGCGCAATACTTAATTTTTATGGCCATCGTATCGTTCGCTACAGTTTAATATCGAGCAGTCCAAATCTCAAGTCCGAAGGTACAAGCGACCGGCAATATCGAAGTCGACTCTAGAAACGCAGGGAACAGTTCAACAGTTTCACCACACGGACGAGGGGCGCCGACGCCACGGTCGCCATTCCGTTCTTACACACTATTTACGTATATTCGTGCGCCGCGCGTTCGTTATATGCTAGGACTAGACAACGCGCGGCCATCGTTCACCTCTCTCACTCGCACAACACGGTCCGTCCACGCGGCGTCGCGAGCGAGCTCCGTCAGGACGCTGGCTCTCGATCATACTTTATTGCGGTTCGATTCGTTCTCACGAGTCTCAAGTATCCGAGTCTCCGTCGCGAACTCGTGCGCGCCTACACGGGCCCGTAGTCGGAGAGCGGCTGGGCGGAGCGGGCCGAGGGCGCCGTGGGCGGCGCGGGCGGGGCGGGCGGGGGCGGGGCGGGCGGCGCCCCCCCGGCGCGTCACACGCCGCCCTTGACCAGCGCGCGCTGCTGCGGGTGCGCCGCCCCCGCGCCCGCGCCCCGCCCGCCGCGCCACACGCGCCGCCACGACTCCAGCGTCTTGCCCGACCAGATCCACACGCCCGACGTGATGCCCACCGCCAGCGCCATGAAGTACTTCAGCATCAGCGCGGCGTACAGCGGCCGCGGCCCGCAGCGCGCGCCGCACGCCACGCGCCGCAGCCAGGCCGCGTGCCCGCCGGCCTCGTACGCCAGGCAGCCGAGCACCGCGCCCGCCGGCACCGCGTACAGCACGCTGAACACGCCGATGCGGATCATCAGCTTCTCCAGTTTATCGGCTTTCGATCCGGCGCCGAGCCCGCCCTGCCGCTTGATCACAGAGCGGATGCGGAAGAGGGACACGAAGCCGGCCAGCAGGAACGTCGCCCCGAGCGCGAAGTACACGATCAGCGGCGCCAGGACGTACTTCTTGAGGTTCTCCGGCGAGGAGTTGCCGACGTAGCAGATGCCGGCCACGGGGTCGCCGTCCACCGCGCCCGCGAGCAGCACGGCCACGGTCTTGGCGGCCGGGATGAGCCAGGCCGCCAGGTGGTAATATTGCGCGTGCCCCGCGATCGCCTCGTTGCCCCACTTCAGCCCCGCCGCCAGGAACCACGCGAACGACAGCACCACCCACCAGATGGACGACGCCATGCCGAAGAAGTACACCAGAATGAAGACCAGCGTGCACGCGCTCGGCCCGGCCGCGGAAGTCTTCAGCAGCGTGCCGTCGCAGGCGATCTCGTCATGGCCGATCGCCAGCCGCGCCAGGTAGCCTAGCGCCACCATGAAGTAGCACGCCGACAGGTAGACGATGGGGCGCTCCGGGTACTTGAAGCGCTGCGAGTCGATCAGGAAGGTGGTGAGCGTCATGAGCGTGGAGGCGGCGCAGAGGCCGCTCCAGAGCGCGACCCACACGGCCGCGAACTCCTTCTCCTCGCGCGTGAAGAAGGCGCCGCGGCACGGCAGCGCGCAGGCGTCCGGGCCGGCGCCGCGCAGCACGGCCCGCAGCGCCGCGCTGCCGTTGTGCGGCGCGCGCGTCGCCACCAGCGGCGGCCGGCACGCGCACGCGCACTCGTCGCTTGCGACCTCGCCCGGGCTTGCAGCCGGGCCGCTTTCGCAGTTTTTTGGATCCTTGTCTTTGCAGTTTTTGAAGTTTGGCCGGCGGGGCGGCGGCGGGCGCGGCGGCTCGGGCTCCTGCGCGCGGTCGTTCTCCTCCATGCAGAGGCGGTCGGGGTCGCCCATGCGCGGCAGCTGCTCGCACGCCATGCGCTCGGGCCACTGGAACCCGTACTTCTGCATCAGCGGCGCGCAGCCGGCGCGCGCGCGCTCGCACACGCTGCGGCACGCCGGCAGCGGCTTGGCGTAGTCCTCGATGCAGATCGGCGTGTACACCGAGCACAGGAAGAACTTCAGGTCCGCCGAACACTTGATCTCCACGAGGGGCCAGTACTGGTGCACCTGGAACGATACACGAGCGGATTAAATTAAGACGATCGCTGAAATATGAATAAAAATAGACTACTCCCCATTCGTTCACATTTAGATAGGCATTTAGTTGATCGTGAGTCACATTAAGATTTGTCACTAAAACCTAAAAAGCTTTTAGCAAAATTTGACTCACTTTTAACTTTAATATTGGGCAGAAATAACTGACTCATTTAACTCATTTTGTGGCCAGTAAGAACACTGCAGAACTATTTAGAATATTTTATGATCCTAATAAATATTTTATCTGTCCCATTGACGTGGAGACGTAGAATTGTGATGACCTTATATCCATCATACTTGCTAATCCTTGGTCAGAGTTCAAAGGTCGAGCATTTGAACCTGTCAACAGGATTGTCTGCCATGGCTTGCATGGGTTTGAAGGAACTTATCGATGCTCCGCAGGGAGTCAGTTTTTGAACCAAGATTTAGGACTGCGACTCTTCCCAGTTGGCCGCTTATAACTGTCGGGGTTTGGAGATTGCTTGGTAAGCCTTGACAAGCGTGTAAAGTAGTGTTCTTTACTTCAAGACCCTCCTGCCTTCAACCTTCTCGCTCCCAGCGTTCACAACCCCAAGCTCCATGCCTTATGTACGGTCGAGGGTCCGTTTTCTAACCTAGATCAAAGACCTGGTGCGACGCGCGACACATTTTAATAATGGCCACCTGTCTCTATCGTTGGTACGGTGAATCCCTGACGCATGTGTATTAAAAGCGTGTTTACCTCAAGACCAGCCTCCTCCTGCGTGTCATGGTCCAGCGAGTTGGGGAACGCGGTGAGGTTGTACCCGATGCCGCGGCACATGGGTATGGAGATCTCTTCGCAGCGGGGTTGCAGCGCGCCGCCCGCCGCCGCCAGCGTCGCCGCCAGCCACCAGAGCCACATCGCGCTAGTGACGCATCTGGAAACAATCAGAAGCAGGATTTAGTATAACGGTCAGCAAAGATGCTTTTGGGACTAAGCTCTCTTAGACGTATTTGCTACTAGACCGAGATCAGTTTTCTATTCGCCATTTTTTCCGTCTATCCGTGACATTATCGAGCGAATATCGGAGTTCATAAAAGGCAATCGGGGTCTATATTCCAAATTATTAATGTAATTAAATAGTCGTTAATCATTTAAAACCATCAGCAAAAGAGCTTTGGAAAGCACATCAATCAAAAGTGCCACTCGAAACTGCTAAAAACGTGTTTTTCTTCAAAACTACAGCTCAAATAAAAATTTTGACTAGTTGACTAGATTAATAAGAGCAGTAATTTTCTTCCACTCTACTCGTATTTCAAATTCAGGGCAATTTTTCACTATCATCGAGTGGTAATTACACATGTGCTTTCAAAAATTGAGTCCAAAACTTGGCAAGCAAACGAATGCGGAATGTATGCTTTAGCAAAATGCTTCTATGAGAAAAGATCAATTTCAAGATTCTGTTTTGATGAGTTAAGTTAGTTCGAGTCGCACCCAATACAATAGAACGAGCGAAACGAAACGTTTATAAAAATCTTATTACAAAGCATATTCATATAATTTACTACAAAAACTTGTTTCATTCATCACATCGCGCGATTAATGATAAGGAACACGATAACCCAAAATTTTCGTGTTTGTAGCAACATTCGTCCGAAACTAGAAAAAATTAACTTCCGCATTTAAAATATTACAAAACTTTACCGTTTGTCGGAATAAAAAGTAGGCTTTGTCAAATCTGGGACAGTTTGGATGAGTTTTCTATTAGTGAAATATTTTTTATAGCAATACCAGGATTTTCTATTACCATATTTAAGAGCAACATTTCTAGCAAATGATACCCACCCCCCATTAGTTCCAGTCTTCCAGTTATACGTAATTAAAACTTAAATGTAAATTATTATATTCTAAAAACGTTATGCTTATTTGGTAAAATATCATCATCTAAAAATAAAAATGATTTCAACAATCGTGTAAATTGTTTATTTTTTGTATTTTCTCATTGCAATAGCTTAAAAATAGAAATGGTACACATACATACACAGATCACGTCTGTTATCCCTTACGGGATAGACAGCGCCCAAGGTAACATGATCTAAGGCCACGTTAAAAATGATTGTGGGCTTATAGATGGAAAGGGGAATCAAAATAATAATGGGTTACTAGCCGCATCGCCTATAACATTCCTAAGATTTCCGCCCGTTTTGCCTCGATGGGCTTTTACAAACTGCGCGGGCAGAGAAGCAACTGGTAACACTATGTTATTTCTTTGCTCCCAGACCAATAGGGTTATTACCTAACTCGCTCGCAATCGCCATCGTGTTCATTTTGACAGTTCATATATGGGCTGACAATTGGCATCGGTATCAGCCAGCTGTCACGATCACGATGGCGATTGCGAGAGAGTTAGGTAATAAGCCTACAGTTTGGAAGTACCATACAAATCATGGTGAATTTGGAGCTAGGATGACAACAATATTGTCCGTTTTCGTTGCATCGATGCACCGCATGGTTCAAGGCTGTGTGTCCACTAGCGATAGCTTGATAATAATGATGATAACCGTATCGGCTACCGTTCGTGTCGTTGATAACAGTAATCAGCGGTTTCGTTGTGATTCCAAATTTCGAGTCATCGATTGGAATAGGGTATTGATAACTCTATATGACTCTATGAGATTTGTATTTCAAGCCGCTGCCTTCTGGGTAGGGGAGACGGGCGAAGTCAACGGTTGATTTTACGTGAAAAGGTTCTTATAGAAGACTAACCCTTATTCATAAACGCTCTGCAGGCTTCTGCTGACTTAGCAATCGTTTGCCCTTATCTGTCAATTTGACATTTACCTTTCACAGATAAGGATAAACGATTGCTAAGTTAGCAGAAGCCGAGAGTTTATGAATAAGGGGGTTAGGTCCTAGACTTTTGGGTTACGGTGAACTACATTTACGAATTTAGATAAAATGGATAGAAAGCAAAAAAAAAACAACATAAAACTACCGTGACACTCAATGACGTTCAAGTGACGTGATCAGTGTTGTGTCCTGCCCTACTTTGACAATAAAAAAATGACGATGAAAACGAGGGTAGTTGTGCGCCGCTGTCAGTTGCGTCGAGTAGCCGCGCGAGCAGTGTTCGTTTCGCCGCCGCCGGGCGAGCGCTCCAGGAGGAAGGACTACGAATTAGTCCGAAGCATCACTCGACTTTTATACGCGAGTAACTAAAAAAAAGTTTTTCGAATATATTTTGATTTTTTGTACGACCGTTCAAAACATGTTGGGCCAACTAAGGTTTCAGTACTAGAAAGAAAGTCTAAAATCGAAAAGACAGTTCGATTGAGGCACTTGATGGTATTTCGAAGTTGCAGGTAGGAAGCCATTTTGTTTTTGCTCTTATATAGTACAGATGCTCATATTATCGTGATCGTATTAGCTAGCAATTTATAAATACATCTTAAAGCAAATAAAACTCGTTAAAGGGAACTTCCTCGACAGGTCGTCGGTCGGATTTAGTTCGGTAAAACTAAATAGTTTTATTTATTTTGGGCGGAACATGTGCCCCGTAAATGTAGTTATAGATTAGACGGCGATGGCGGCGTAGACGAGACAGTGTTCATTTTGTGCCTACATGGATGACTCACAGAGGGGAATTGACCTTTGAACCCTCCAGCAAAAATGCTAAAATGGCTTTTTGTCAAATAGACCGCAAAGAACACTTTTATATGTCTTGTTTTGAGTCCACCAGCGCTTTCAGACAGACCATTATTTGCAAGAAGAATGCGCCGCATGAAACTTAACAGAAAGTCATTGTCTTCCACTTTACAATAGACAGCTGGCTGCTGGGGGCACTAAGTTTTAGTGTTGGGACTCCCATCAACAGTGATTTTGTATATTTTTTATACATGTTGACATCAAACATTACTGCTGGCAACACACTTTTATGGCTCATCTTTCGTCTAACACTGCGACTATGGCCAAACCATTGTGTGCCAAACTCGTCGCAATGAAAGTGAATATCCTCGTATTATTATATACTCTGTGGCACGACGCCAGCATCGCCGACGTCTGAACACGACTTAATGCGCTTTTAACGACACACGATATCGACACGTGGCGTCCATGTCCAGCTTTACATTTCGAATTTGGAATGTTAAAAAATATTTTTTATTGACGTTACGCTTTTGTAGCCGGCCTGCGGTAGAGAATAGGAAATGGGAAAATCGTGTTTTGTTTTTATTGTGTTGATTCTGGAATCAACATGTTGGCAACATTGCGTGTAGGTAGTTTTGAACAGGAAAAGTTAGGTCACAATTTGTGTAAATAAACAACACGCAGTATACAATTTCATAGTTATGGACTAGCCTTTATTCGTAAAAAAATACTAGCATTTTATTGTCAAAGGCAAATGTCAAAGTGACCTAACAGTAAGACATAAGAGTAGATGTAAGTTAAGTTATGCGTAACAGGCGTTTAAGAAGTGTCTTTAAAATATAACCTGTAAATGGTCGAAAAAGTTGAACGTATAAATATTCTCTGAACGAAAATTATTTACTGTACGCTTGATTAATATTGTCCAAATTACCAGCTAGGAAAATAGTCTAAAAATTTCTTATAAAAGTTTTTAAATGGACACTTCACAGCGACCCACCTCTCCATGTTTCGCGGACTGCCACACTGCCAGCGTCAATTTCAAGCGCTAGCCATTGTTGGCGGTTGTTCCCTGAACTAGCGAACATTCCCGGTTATCAGGCGCGCCGGATAAACAAGCGTTTAATCGTAAAACTAAAGCCGGCGTTCCCCGTACCGGGCTAGGCAGGTGCAGGTCGGGCGCCACTGTTAGCGGGAAAACATCTTGTGATTTTACCCTTTTGCTATTTCTGCTCTTAGTTCACAGTGTAAACGGTTAGAAATTTGGGAAAGTATAATTGTTTAACTGGATGTTTAGTTCGCAAGGTAAGCCGTGTTGTAAACACTGCGTGGGCAAGATGATTGTCAGGTATGCCACAGTTACACTTGCCAAGTATATATTTATTAGTTTGTTGGTTAAGATATTCCGGGTTCATGCGCGTCGGGCCTTTTCAGTAATCTCATTGTTGGGTTATTGTTTTTAACCTATTCAGTCAACCAAAAAGCATGATAATATGCAACTATATTCTACAAACACAACTCTAGTGACTGTATCTCCAGCAAAAATCGCTGCCGCTTGTGCCCCCGCTTTCCGCCTGCACTAGCACCCCACCCCGCCCGTTTATTCCGGTCCAGTGGAAAGTCGCCTTACTACCCGAACGTGCGACCAGCTATTGAGTTATTACGCCTTCCGGGAACTAAACTGAACCAATATTGTGCCTGCGTGAGCTTTAATTGCTCATTGTTGGCCGAGGGCATTGCATCTAGAAGTCTAGAAAATTCTCTGGCTAAGTTAAAACCGTACGGGAACTCGAATTTCAGCGAACTTCCAGGAAACTAGAGAATGTTAGAGGAAGTTTTGAACTTTATTTGTTCGCGAGTCGAATTCATGAAGTTTTACTTCTCAGCGCCTGTTGGAGTTACACCTGCATGTAATTAGCCCATTTATTAGTCAATTGCTATGGGAACTAAACGCGTTACCTCTTGCATCATGAAACTAAAAGTAAACTGTTTTTAATGGCTCGTCGCATCACAAAAATATCTGGGCGTGATGTCATCGAACGTAGGTCACGAAGATAATGTATGAGCTTTCGTAATCAGTGACTTGCTTTACGTTCTTTTACAGCCTTAGGCTTGTCACCGTACAAACACGTCAAAATCAGAGCGAGATGCAGCGTGTCAAAAAATGTTAAAACTATGGTTAGGTGTATAAGTCTAAGTCGGGCCCCTCTAGGCCTTTAAAATACGGGACTGGGAAGAAATAAGCAAGTGGGTAACTTGATCGAAGATGGCCAGTCAACGCAAGTTGAGACTCGCTCTTGATCAGTGTTAAAGAATTTATATTCGCTCGGTATTTAGCAGACATAAAATGATCTTTAAATAGTGTTAGCAGGTAACGTAACCGAATGGATCCGATGACATTTCTGATTATGCCGGTTGGAGCGACCGGGTTGACGCCCGATCGCCTGGCACTGCTCCAGCTCTTTAAAAGCATAGGATTTGTTCCCTACACAGAGGCAATCTGTTCGTGATATAGGTTCTCGTTATAAGCGAAATAACGTTTTTTTTTATACAACAAGAAAGGCAGCTTCATTTCCTGTGATTGCAGATGCGTCTAGCCTAGAGGGCTTAGATAAATACCTCATGTGCCAGTTATTTCATTAGCTGTCTTACTCTTCACGCCGGAAACTGCAGCAAAAACGCTGCTGCTTGGCGGCAGGATTAGCGAGACGGTGGTAGCGATACGGACGGACCTTGCACGAGGTCCTACTACAGAAGTTAGTTTAATGTATTCTTTTATACTTTCAATAGTACTAACATTTTATACTAACACTAACTATTTATTCTTTGGTTGCTTACTAAGTACAGTTAGTTAATTTAGTGCGTGCTAAGCAACTGATTTCAAAATCATATCAAAACCGCATAATACAGACATTAAAGGGCTTAGATTTCAAAAGGCGCCTCGCATTTGAAACGCCAGGCGCTTATGCCTTGTGCCGCGGTTAAAAATCGTTACTTCGCTAATCGCTATTCGTATATGAATTGCGTGTGCAAATTCCCCTATGCCCGAGAACGTGGTTTAATGTAAAGTAGTGCGTATTTTCCGTTGGATTCCTCAGATGCGAGCAAAGCTTTGTAGCCAAATTTAAGTAGAAAATGTCACTGAAAAAGTGTAGGCGTGTACAAACTTGTACTTCTGGTGTCGATAATTAAATTGTAAGGGCTGTTCCACCACTCTCACTTAAGTTCCTGATACCTTAAGCTAGATACTTTTCTGTGATAGTGATAGCGTCTATTTTTGTTTTGAAGGAACACACATTTACACGTATCATTTTGCGGGTGGTATATCACTTGCTAATCCTGCCGCCAAGCAGCAGTGCTCTGTTGCATTCCAGCGTGGACAGTACAGCCGTTGAAATTACTGGCACATGGGATATTGCATCTTAACCCTCTAGGCTGGCAACGCTTCTGCAATCTAGCGTTGCAGGTTACTTACCATCAGGTGACCCACTAGCTTGTTTTTTATCGTATCAGGACTGTGCAAGAATGCACATCCTTTTTAAATAATTTTTACCTTTTTGTTATTGTTTATGGTTTTTACCAGTGCCTACGTATACATATTTTATTTATATTTATTTATATAGCCTTTTTATTCCGAATTCGCTACAATTTCATTTTTTGTTGTTGTTGTCTTTTTTTATTATTATTAAATAGTCGCGTAATTCGGCGTGCCTCATGGCATAGGCCTCCTCCGTGTATTGGAGGGTTTGGGCTATAGTTCCCACGCGCGCCCAGTGCGGATTGGGAACTTAACACACACCATTGAATTTCTTCGCAGATGTGTGCAAGGTTTCCTCACGATGTTTTCCTTCACCGAAAAGCTCATGGCAAATTTCAAATGTAAATTTCGCTTATACATATTTACTTAGTTCCTAAATATAAGGGCGTTAACAGATAGTGATGAAACAGACTTGTATTCACAGTTTTATTAAGGGGAGGTGTTCACGACAGGTCCTTAAGCTGGAAACACACCGCAGACTTTACGATTACGAGGTCACGTAATACAGGATGTTTATGATCAATGAACGCGCGTGGAAAGCGCGAATGTGCCAGGTGTCAACAAATTACGTAAATATTAAAATTATGTTTCTAATAACGTGTCAGTGGTTTGTTATGTGTTGTATTTGCCTTAAGCGGGCATTTAAATTCATAAGGCGTTCATAGGTAGCGATTTTAACTAGTTTTCCTTTCCTCACTATACCAATTCCGTATAAATTGATTTTTATGTCAAATTACTTGTAAGTATATTCGTAACTTAAAAAAAAACAAAATAGGTATGTCAAATAATCTAATTCATTGAAAATACCTAGCGTAGGTCAAGGTACTAAAATTAAAAGAGGTTTCATGAACAAATAATATTTACCTTGCTACTCCGCTACTCACGTGCAAGATAACCAAGCCTGTGTGAAATATATATGTTTTAATAAAATAAGTCAAGTGTTGTGTGGTGTAAGGGATAATTAAGTTTGTGGAATTTATATGTGTTTCATGTGGCAGTAGTGGAGGGAGGGTCGCATGAAAAACATATCTATTTCACACATGCTTGGTTATCTTGCACGTGAATAGCGGAGTGGCAAGGTGAATATTTTTTGTTCATTAAAATGGATCTACGCAAATGCCTGATTCAATAAAAAAGAGGTTTAAACTAAAAGTCAATGCCCCAGTCCAAAATACCTGAACCACAAGGGGAGGTCTTACGCAAGCAAACGTCACATAAGGCCGGCAGCGCACGCGCGGCCGCGGACGTCGTAAAAACGCAGTAAAGCCGCAGCGACCGCGCTTTACGATCGGCATCCTGCGAAACTGCTGTGTTGTCGAAATTAGAATAGATAGATACATATCTAATACAACACCTCATTGTTCGGCGTGGGTGTTATGTGAAGTCGCCATGTTATGGCAGCCGATGCTTCAATAACGAAGTTACTATGTAAACACACCAAAGCTATTCGGTAAGCAGGATAGATACGGCGCGAGCGTGCGTAGGTGCTTACCTGATTATATTGCCGTGTGTACTTATGATCTATGATATGACTAACGAAGTAATCTTAGAAGATTTTGTCAAACAGTTCTCTGTTAGGATCCTCAGTCAGTTACGATTGGCGTCACATCCAGCAACACCAAAATTCCAACATCACCAAAAGCCACGCCTCTTTCCAATAAGGCTAGAGAGAGACCACATTATTCCACTTGCCACAATTCAGACATCTCTTTCGCTTCATCTACATTCATCAATCTCTTCAAACATGCTCGTCGGTTTAGGGTACTTTTGATTTGACTTACACCAAAATTACATAAGGAACTATAACATTTCCTTTTTCTAGTAACTTTCCTGTAACAACTAGCAACAAATAAGAGACAAGTGCATTTTAATACCTGTAACCAGATATTAAGTGGCACTTTAAACGATTGGCACCGGCGCAAGTTAAGGCGGATGCTCGCGTTAGCTCATTGAAGAAGTCCCGTTAGATGGCGCTGTAATCAATGATGTGTGTTTTTTGTAGTTTTTAGAAAATTCTTAGAACACTTATAGATTATCAATTGATTTGCGCACACAGTTTAATACGGCCGATTTTTTGAGACTACACTCAGAAGGTAACAATGCACCAATTCGGAGAATAGCTGCACAAACGCTGGTGTCACTAACGGCCCTATTCAGATACTAGTCTTACACACACATGCAAATAGGCGGCAACTGGCGGAAAAATATTGCAACACCTTGCTAAGCTGTTAGCGTAATTTTTCACGTTATATTTACGTTTTTATATCAACTTTACTTTTACCAGAAATTTTACAAATTATACGTACAAAACTTAAGTCGTGTTATTTCAACCATTTATAACTTTGGAATGGCTGCACGGATTTTTATGATTTTTGATTTGTTAGCTTTCTCTCTTCCTCGAATAGCCAAATATCTTATCATAAATATGAAAAATGCACAAAAAAAAAACTCTTTAATTTTTCGTATGCAGCGCCATCTCTGACAAAAAACTGACTTTAAGGCGGAATATTTTTTGCCTGCTCGGCTAGTTACAAATACAGAATAATATTATATATGAGTCTAGCAGATGCAAACATGTGAATCAATGCCACCTTCAACCCTTTTTGAATATTAGGGAGTATTTTTTGTACTTTGTTAGATAGAGGGCTATCGTATTTGTACTCACTAGTTGGCGCCACTGTAGAGTAAGGTATATCATATCAGATTATTCAGGATTTCTTTTAATTTATCTTTAATAGCAAGCTATTTATTACCCACAGTGTTGCACAGTCCCGTTTATCCTCTAAATTAGCTGTCATTTTATTTGCCTTCTTAGTTTGGCTCCTACTTTTCATAGCTTTTCTTTTAACATTTTAATAAACCTGTCGTATGTCTGCGAAAATATTCGGAAACAATTTAAAGTAAAGCCGGAATATGCAAGTTGTAGGTAGTACTAATTTTACGTTTATTTATAATACCTCAAGTTACAATAGCGCCTCTAGCGGCAAATTCATATGCCGTCATTATCTTGAAATGTCTTTGAGTAGTATTTAGTATGTAGGAACCCGCGATTCATATCTGATATTCGCTCACACGTAGAGACATCATCATCACCATCGTCTGACATTTTATTAATACTCCTATGCATTGCATTACAAACGTTTCGTCTGGGGCATCTAAACAAGTAGCGCTGTACTATAGGTATTGTCGTTTCGCGTCATAGGCTTTCGTAAACAGGTAACTTGAGAATCAGCCTGCTTACAACAATGAGACGAAGTCATTCGTGCTAGCCATTCGGTTCCTTTCCTTTCACCAAAATGCATTGGAGTATAGGATCACATAAAGGAAATTAAATAATAACGCATAGCGCGTAGGGACTACGTCTGACTGCTTTTTGGCTAGGGATTTCGATAGTCATCGGTCGTGGGCCACCTGCCTAGTTCACCTGGGTGGACCACGGGCACATTTTCTTGCCGATGTTCCACCTCAGAACACCTAGGTGAACCACGGGCAAATATGACTATGGGTCATGGTCCAAAAAGTGCCCATGGTTCACCTAGGTGTACTGAAGTGGACCATTGGCAAGAAAAATTGTCAGTGGTCCACCCAGGTGAGCTAGACAGGTGGTTTTCGGTTAGATATTTGTTCCGGAGTTGCGACCTGCCTTTTTATGTTGTGTCATCATAATTCATATCACTAATTCATGGTACATCGCATAAAAGGAAAAATAATGTTAGATAATTATGATGACTTTGCAATAGGTAGGTACGACAAATAAATAATGACAACTCCAAAACAAATTGAATCCATCTGAACTCACTTTTACTTACTGATACTTACTTCCACAAAAGTCGAACTTCATCCATCGATGGTTTTGAGTAGCGTTACCAACAGTGGGATAAAGCAGATTCTCGCGGTGTCTAGTCCACACGCGAAAAATAAAAACTGCAGCTCGACGCGAATTATATCAGCGCATGGACCAACTCTATATGCACAACTGGTTGTGTCAATAGGAATTTCGGGCTTATAAAAATAAAAATTCTCATTAGATAGATAGATTAGATAGTAAAATTAGGTTAGGTTCATTAGGCATCTTCAAATGCCCGAAGGGCAAACCGAATAGAAATAGGAACCCCGCCGTCAATCTTACGGTGGAGTGAAATTCCTAATGGCACAACTAGTAGTCCATAATATAGAGTAGGCCCAGGAGAAAAGCGTCATACATTTAGGCACAAATCGTGTGCATAAAAATGACATAGAATTTAGCTAGCGTCGTGCAGCAATAGCGCCTGTACTATACGCGCGTTGACCAGTGAAACAGGGAACAGAGACGTGCTAAACTACGAAACTCTCTAGATATTTTTTTCGGTCTGTAACCATGATCCACCTGCAGTTTGGCCACCTGGTTTTTGACAGAGCTCCGCTCCTGGGCGGAGCTCCTTTTTCTGGGTATTGAAATTTCAGTGGTTTTCTGGGTGGACAAATTAGGTGAGCTACGGGTAGACTGCAAACAAACTGCACAGTCGATTTGCAGCTAGCTTGCAGTTCAAATCCTGACCGTCTAGTTTATTATAGGCGTTAGATAAGATCCCACAATAGCTAGGCCAATACGCCACGCAACACGTGGTATGCGCACATAAGGGTTGATTTAGCAAAGCACTGATAGTTTAAAAAAACCTCGATATTTTTAAATAAAAGTTAATACTTTTTTAAATGAAAACTCTTTTATGATGTATGTAATCAATCATATTGGCAAAATTCAGGCCATTATTATCAGGATATTTAAAAGGAAACATTGACATAACTACACACTTCAAAGTCAAGAACATATATTGTAATGATTAGATGTTTTCTATACCAGGCGTCAGGCTCCAAATGAAAGAGATGAGACGATCACTGACAAGTTAGTACTCTTCTCGGTGATTGTCAACGTCAAGAGATGAGCTTCGCTAGAATCAAAAACACGTCAGGCCATATTAAATCTTATGACGTGTTTATTTATTTTTCACTTGACACGAGATTAAATCTTATACCATTTAAAATAAAGCTCAGTTTTCTAGTGTGTTCCATACTTTTGGATACTTTGGCTACACTACTACTACGCTACCAGTGGCGGTTTGGATGTTACGGTACTAATGTTGGCTTGAATGTTACTAAGTATTTGGCGATGTGTGTGCTCCAGTATATTTGTGCACGATGGATGTCCCGAACAATTTGACCGCTTTGGTTGAGTCACTGTTAATGACCATTTTGGGTGTTTCCAAGTAAATGAAGGTCTTGACTTCTACTTACTATATAACGCTGACTGTACATACACACATAAAACACGTCTTTATTCCTTGTGTAGTATATACAGTGTAGTTATCACCTAAGAAAATAAGACGAAAAATACAAGCCTTTCCAAATACACGAGTATCTCGATACGAAACTCAAAATATTTATTAACTTATCAAAGGATGTCACGAAATTGTAGTTTGTAGATCACGCAACATACTTAATTCATAACTGAATTGCATGTAATGGAAATTTGCCACTTATTTATTGTTCACAAAAAATATTTTTTTACATGCATACAAGAACAATCATAACTTATTTTACTAGGTACTTAGAATTATATAGGCTGACTTTTTTTATCACCGTCAAAAGAAACAACACGACGAATACAAGCATTATTTTTAAGTTTGGTGTTAAAATATTGCAAATGGTATCATTAAATGATACCTGTCATCATATCAGGTGTGTGACGTCCACTGTTGAATATAGGCCTTCAGATACCGCCCATAGAACTCCAGTTGCCTCGGTTGGAAGTGGCTTGCATCCACCATGAACCCGCGACTTACGGTACCTATACGGTTGCATATGATACCTAGGTCAACCTAAAACTTGGACGGTGATATTAATATCATTCTGAATCATACAGTTTCCTTTTCCTTCTTTCTACCGATCATAGGTAATGGGAACATGAAAGACGGACTAAAAGTCTTCAAGTCTTCAGAACAGGGTTGACAAATCTCCGCTGTTGGACATCTGGAAATTCACGGTCTTGATAATTTCCCTAGTAACATAAAGTAATTAACCAATTAGAGTGGAAATAGGGGTTACAAAATTTTGCAACACCGCACTATGGATACATACATACATACATACATATCACGTCTTTATCCTTTACGGGGTAGATAGAGCCTAAGGTAACAAGACCTAAAGGCCACATTTAGCGTGATTTTGAGCGTATAGATGGAAGAGAGGAATCAAAATAGTGATGGATTGCTAGCCACATCGCCTATAACATGATTCCTAAGATTTTCGCCCATTTCCTCGATGGGCTTTTACCATCTGCGCGGGAAGAGAAGCAACTGGTACATTCTACGCTTTCTTTACTCCCAGACCAGCATGTAAGAACATATATTGATAGTTTGGATGAAACAAAAACAGACCATATCGATTAAATCGAGAATTTTACTTCCCAATACTGTAATTAAGACTTTCTTAGGTTTTTCTATGACAGTTTTTGGGTCTCCTGTGCATATATAGATATGTATACATACATACTCAGTAAAGCATAACGAGGTTTTTACCTCGTAACGTTATTTGTATTGATGTAATTTGACATCAATAAAAATCTGTGTTTTTAGACCCAACCAATTTTTTTGTCATCACACCAGCAGTAAAGTTCTTGCTCTTCTTGCACAATAATAGCAAGTAAAATCTCGCGTCCAATGGATGTATGATTCACTTATTTCCTGTTAATGCACAAAAATTACCTTCCGAATCCAATGTGAATCTGAAAAATTAACGTACAGTCAGTACAACAAAAGGATAAATAGATATTTTTTAGGCTTGCTATATTTCACTAAGAATTAAACTCAATTCAAACGTTTTCTGGATACAAAAATACTTGTTTTGCACATGTATACTAGTTAAGATGATTAACATAGACCAATTGAATGCTATCTCACTCGCAAAATAAAAATAAAACAATTGAAATAAAAATCAGTTCACAACATAGGAAACCAACAAACATACATACTGACACTCACAAACATAAACAGACCACATAAACTTCCGCAAGTTAAATTCAAAGATTATACAAATTTATCCCCACTTTATAAACACTCAGAAAAACGTTACCAAAAAAAGTTACATGATGATAAACTGCTCGGCCCGAAAATTCTTGAAAAAATCTTTAGAAATTAATTACTCGAAAACTACAAAAATCGGCCAACATACATGGGGTGTATTCGGATAGCCCCGGATGTGAGGCATGTAAATTTTTTTTTTAGACGTCAGTCTTTGGACCACCCTGTATATAATAACATTATATTTATTGTTGAAAACCGCATGAAAATCCGTCTAAAAGTTTTGAGTTTATCGTAAAAAACACACAGACAGACAAAACGACGCGGCAGATGACTTTATTATATAATCATACTATTAGCGACAGGCAGACGGACAAACAGAAAGACAAACGGACGGATGATTGGACGACGGACGTACATAATTAACAAGCAGACGGACGGACGGACGGACGGACGGATGGTCGGAATCATAGACAAACAGACAGACAAACCAACGGATGGACCGCCGGATTGATAGTTGGACAAACAGACAAACTGACAGACAGACATACATACATACATACATACCTACAGACAGGCAGGCAGACAGATAGACGTACGGATGGATGGACTGCCGGATGGATGATCGGACGCACAGACAAAAAGACAGACAGTCAGAAATATTTAAAGATTTTTTTTATTTATCACAAAAGAAGTTAAAAAACAGAAGTATCTAAACATAAAAAAGCTTAAAATATAAAAGCCACTGATAAATAAACTGTCGCAATATGGCCCAGAAGACTGGACAGACGGAAAGATAGGCCGACAAACGGACGGACCTACAAAATATATGTGCTTCTAACAATGGTTCCTTTTTTCTATATGACGTAAGAAACCCTAAAAAAATCAGACAATACAGTCATGTGTATTTATTTCACCTCTCTTATACCTTTCAATGTACATACGTAGTTTTTAATTATCATTTTGACTTGCGTTCGCCGATTCGGACGTAAAATATACATTCATACACAAATCACGTCTATATCCCTTACGGGGTAGACAGAGCCCAAGATAACACCTTAAAGCCACCAAGAACAAGCATGATTGTGGGCGTGTAGGTCGAAAGCGGAATCAAAATAGTGATGGATTGCCCTATCGCGTATAACTTGATTCTTAATATTTTTGCATTTACCATCAACGCGGGAAGAGAAGCAACTGGTACATTCTGTTTTTTCTTTACTTCCAGACCAGCATGAAAGGGAGTAGAAGATAGCTACCTAATATGGGTAAAAAAGCTATAGTTAAACAGACGGACAGATAGACGGACGGATTTGAACAATGTGGCCATAAAATAAACCACGATACAGCGTGAACTTGGTAATAGATAAGCTCCTTTGTGTTCCGAACACCAAAACCTGGCCAAGTGCGAGTCGGACTCTCGTACTAAGGGTTTCGTCCAAATTCAGCAAGTAAATATAAAATCCAGTGTTAGCAAAGCCCTGCCAACTAAGCAAATTGAAGGCTGTGTGAGGTCATTTTATATCGGTTACTTACATACTTAGACAGACAAAAATATTCTGTTTTTAGTATTTGATGTTAGAGCGGCAACAGAGAAACGTCATTTTGTGAACTGTCGCCAGACAATCATGATAGCTGATAGCCATATCACGGTTCAGACAGACAGACGGACAGACAGACGGACAGTGGCTCCTAAATGAAAAAAATATAGCTACGTAATATGGGTAAAAAAGCTATAAAGTTAGGACAGACGGACAGATAGACAGATATAGACGGACGGATTTGAACAATGTGGCCATAAAATAAACCACGATACAGCGTGAACTTAGTAATACATAAGCTCCTCCATTGGTTACTTACATAGACAGATTGACAAAAATATTCTGTTTTAGTATCTGTATAGCGGCCACAGAAATACATCATCTGTGAAAATTTCCTTTATCACGGTTCACGAGATACAGCTTGGTGACACACAGACGGACAGACAAACATATACACATACAGACGGACAGTGGAATCTTAGTAATAGAGTCCCGTTTTCACCCTTTGGGTACGGAACCCTAAAAAAGCTGGTCAATAGCAAGTTCGATTCGAGCACTAAAGATTCCTCTAAGTTCTAAGAGTTATAATTAGATGTAAGCGTAATGTATGGTTAGTTGTTACTCTTTCTGTTGATGAGTTTCCAACTGCGGAAGCGACCCTGGCTGGGTCACCAGAATTTCACTTCAAGATTACTGTATTGTCATCAGACTTATGCCAGATTTCACGTCAATGTGATCAATTAGAAATGGGTCAAAATTCACTTGCAAGATTTGATTACATGCAGACACCGGGACTGAGCACTTCAATTGCGTTTACAAAAATAATTTGTACCAATCACACAAACGTTGGAATGTTGTATCTTACAAAAATTTATTATGATTAATTGATAAGTACATACCTGTACGTGTACGTACAAATAAATGTTTCACGCTGCGTCCAATATCGTAGCCTGTAACGTCTTTTACTTCCTTCCTTTGACTTCAATTGATTACGAATAAAATGAATAGATTATTTTTATTTTAAGACACCATGTTCTGTCAACCATTAGTTTATGACAATTCATATCATTGTTTTTTTTATTACCTGTCTAACCAGCCAGGTTTTTGACTCGCATGTTTTTTTTTAATTGTTCTGCAATTGAGAAAACCTATTTACTCGGCCTATTTTGTATTTAGCACTTGTCGGATTTCACGAATCATTGCCGTGGTATATGGCCGTGATTTGATGCAGAGGGTTAGGGTTCGATTCTCGTGAGAAGCATTAGAGCAAAATTAACTGGAAGCCTTTTTTATTTTTAACTTGCTGTGGTCGAGTACTTTTTTTAAAATATATAAGGCAAAACGTGTTTTTAAGGCGGCAATATGACTGGGTGGCGCCACCATCTATGCCAAATTAATAAGCACGTGTGATCCTAATACTAGAGAACTTACTAGGCATGAAAGCTTTGCCAAGTTTAGGACTGGCAATGCCACCCGCTAAACCATTCAAATTGGCGATGCCTCACTGCTACAAGGTTATACAAAAAAAAAATACGAAACTATGTGTTAGTTTAAAAAAAAATCTTGGCTAGAATAAGTTTACCATCACAAGTGTATATTTTATTTTCAACTAATTGATGGTATAGACCATTTATCGTAAACAGTAAAATCTAACTAGGGTAAGCTTGTGGTTGTTTAAAAACCACTTAGGTAGTACTTTCTTTGGTTTGATTTGACAAGAAAAATATTGAATTTACCATAAAGTTTTCTACATCTCATCGAGATAACTAAGTAAGTAAGTTATTAAAACAATGTTTATAAAATTAAAAAGAATCGTTCATGGCCTCGAGATTTGAACTTGGTTACTAACTATTCAGTTCTTTAAGTCACGACCACTGAGCCAGATTGGAGGTCACGTGACAGCTCGAAATAGCCGATTGGTTTTTACAACATGTTTTATTTGACACTAGCTACTCACACTATTGTAAAATGCATCGAAATTTACTGCATCATACTGCAATTTAGGTATGATAAATGCACTCTGTTTTGTAATTTGCGCAGACAATATATCCATAGCTAACTATCCTCAAAAAACCGCATTGAAATTAAGCCTGTGGACGAAATGCAGCTGCACGGAAGGTTTGTATGGAAGAGCAACCGCCTTAAGAGCGCGCAGCGATTTTACGGTGCGACTGTTTTACCAGTGTTTGTCACAATGTTTTAGCAAATGTTGGTACAGCACAGCCCTATTCGCACTAGACAAGGGTTCTCTAAGAACCTATACATCACGTCTCAAGCGTTTTTGTCCCAGTGAAGTTTTTACGAGGCCGCGGTGTCCGAGTCGTAAAGAAGTTTCCCCGTCGAATAAATTCTCGACTCGGGTTACGCTTTACGCCGTTTTTGATTTACGAACGTTATTGGAACGGAATTATTGAATGTAATTCGAACTTTCGAAGGCAAGGCGTTCTAAAATCGTTTTAGAAATACTCGAGTTTATGACTGTTTTTTGTCTAAATCGTGGAAGCCAAAAGTAATATAGCCAAGATCCATGTCAAAGGAGAACAAACTACCACTATCAAATTGCCATCAGTTCATCATTTCTAAGTTTTTAGATATCAGGAATTTAGAACTTTATTAAAAAGTTTCCCGCCTTCTCCAGACGAAATTATTATTGGATTCGTTCGAGCAAAACTCGCAATACAATGCCCAAATAAAAGGAATACGCTTCTGTATTCATTTAAGAAGCAAATTAATAATTGTTATTGACCGGTCGTATTGTTCGAGCTCGATCAGAGAACAATGTGCCAATATCGCGAGCAGTTAAATCAAGAACCTATCGAGTTACGATTTTAATTTCGTACGAACCGGTTATAATATAGGTTTTGAATTTGACGAAGTTCTCTCGTTTAACGCATCAGAATAAAAAGTTAGTTGGGATCAACTCACAGATGAAAGTCAAGCTGATGTACAGGAGTAGCACTAGACTAGTGGCTTGAAGTGAGATTGATTTAAAAATTTACATTATGTTTGTGTAAAGTACCTATATAAGCTGAAAATCTTGTCACTCTGTGCCTTGCTTGTTTCAGCTAGAGAATAAAATAATTTCATTAACGTATCGAAGTATAGAGGCGATGTTAGATCATTTGGAGATGCCTTTACCTCGATCGTTGCAATTGCAAATATTGCAATACGGAGAAAAGGTATGCAAAGGTAGGCATGTTTGTGCAAAATCCAGTTAAGTTACAGGACAAAAAAGTGTACATGATGGATGTCTTTTAGTTAAATTAGCCAATAATTACCCGAATAATGCTATAAATAAAAAAGATGCACAGCAAAGTATAACAATAACAAACAAAATAATATGGATGAGGACATATTACCTCAGTAGACGGCAATGATACCATAAACTTCCTAAATAAAAGTCAAACGGGCTTGACTAATACAATAATCGCGGTGTAATTTACATACAGTTTATAAGCTAAAATAGGCATGTAAATTACCATTATAGACGGTGGCGAGTCAAAACAAAACAGTGTTTATAAACAAGGCGGCACGGTGAGTTCTTGCACGACGGGATTTTTGAAAGCAGCCATTGTTACGGTATCTGCACTAGTGAGTCACGCGGCTATTCTCGGTCGCTAATTGCCTCTACCTTATATCAATCAATCTTGTTTTATACGCGTAGAGATAACGTTTACAATATAAACATGCGTATCACCGTATTAAATCGGGAAATAAACTAGTTCAGTGTATACTTTTTACTGGAGTTAAGACACGGTAAGACTTTTATGGTGTATTACGTACCTACAACTTTCTGTATGATTTTTTTAAATATTGTGGCGTATAATATAACTTATAACAGGCTAGTTGGAGCTATTGCTAGGCAGGTTGCAGTTTAGGTGCGCGCTCTTCGTCAGAATAAAACCCACTCGGCTGGCAACCGGCTTTTTAAAAAACTAAAACAACTAAGACTTAATGCTCGTCGAGCCGACCATTCCGTAATCTAACAGGACCCCAAGCGCGAATCCCATTAAGTTTAAACCATTAGTTATAGTTCGTGAGCAAATAGACTCGCCCAATTTGTGCATGACAGCAAATATTGTGCCAATTAATCAACGATCGTTTCAGAACCGCTCCGGAATCAGCCGAATTCACCCGAATCAAACGATGTTAAAGCAGCCATTAATTTGCACGAGCCCTTTGCAACGCAATCAGGCCAACTGGGTCAGCGTTTCTTCGGCGTGGAACAATTTTCCGCTTGACAAATCAAACTTGCGCGGCGCGGTCCGAGCGACGAGCGACACGCTTTATCCGAAACCTAAAAACCGCTGTTGCCATATGCTAGCTTTACATGTTGACACGTTGACCATTATTTATTTATTTATTTATTCATTGTCAAGTCATGTACATACATATGAAGAGGTTAACATTGTTCAAAGTCAGCCCATGACGCCCTGTAAGGGCACACAATAGTAGTTAATTATCCAAATTTAGGATTTTAATATAAGGTCAAAACATGCCATGAAATTAATTAAGTACATTAAACTATACATTGATATTATTAAATTCATTAATGTTATTCTATCCTAGTTAATTATTTGTTAATAAAATGAGATGATTTCAGTAAAATAGCATGACGATTAAATCTTTCATTAAATCATTACAATAGTCTATATTCAATACGTTCGTTGTTATACGCGAGCACGGTAACATCGTTAGAAGTTGATATAACATGGAATGTATAGAACGATTGACTCCAGAAAGGTAGTATCCAATCCGCATGCTCTCTGACAATTAGATCGATTTTGCAAGCTCTACCACGCCACGCTACCGCTCGTGCCTTGCGTCACATAATCAAGGGAATTTAGCCGAATTTACAATTTCCCCGGACAGTTGGCCGGCCCGGATAAACGGGTTAACTTGAGATCCGGCCGGACGACTGCCGTGTTGACGGTGCTGATTTAGAATTAGTCCTGTCCGGTGCGAAACCGGCAATTGAGTTAAGTCTAAGATCTTACCTATTTGAATTTATTTGTTACCTACGAAGAAAATTTCCTTTACGAAAAAGATAAATTCCGTACAAATTCGACAAGTCAGTAAAATCCAGGTTAGTAGAGCCCTGCCTCTTAAGCAAAATTCAGGCTGTGTGAGGTCAATTTATATTGGTTACTGACATAGACATAAAAATATTCTGTTTTTAGTACTTTTTGTTATCACAGTTTCTGTGGTACAGCTGGTGACAGGCAGACGGACAGTGGAGTCTTAGTGATAGGGTCCCGGTTTTGCCCATTTGGTACGGAACCCTAAAAACGGCGTTGTAATACATAAATCTAAACTTTCACCATCTTAACACACGGAGATGTAGATTCAAACGAATCCAAAGTCAGTGTACTGCTGTACAGCTTAACAGATAAGTGCTAGCCGAGATTACATTTACAACCGCTCGCATAGCATCAAGTACACGCATAGCTTGTCTCAGTAATCCATAGTCGTCCAGGATTAGTGCGGGTTCATAGCCGGCGCTAGCTAATCCTCCCGTCCACGCCGACGCGATCCAGACGCCGCGACGCGTCGAGATTTACGGATATCCGGCCCCGGCATTTCGCCTCAAACGGCTCTAAAACAATATTTGGCTGTTCAGAATGCCTTTGCGTTCGATTTGTAAATCTTTGGAACGCTTTGAAATATGTGGACTGCCTAAACTGGAGCAAATTTCTTTACGGACGCGATGGACCTTTTTACACGTTTTGTTATTTATGATGGATCGTAAAGCTGTTACGTTGCTCTTCTGCTGTCCCTTTGCCTATTGTTTTGGGCTTTTAAAAAAAATTGCAACTAAGATAATGGCACCTTTAGTTTATTGGCGAACGTTGCCGAGCCAATCCGGCATTGTCTGTCGCCCGAACAAGGCCGCCGGCGACAACGACAAAGCCCGCGTAACGGTCAGTGACAGCACAATGCAGTGTCACAGACAACGGCTGGACCAAGTTCAACCAACAGTTTGAATAATGTTAGCCCAAAACTATCCTCAAAAATATTCTTCGGTCGTTCGAGCAGCGTAATGACGAAATGTTTTCTCTAATTGCTTCCGCGGATCACGATGCTTTGTTGCGACATTGTCAATTTGGAATTTCTGACATCAATCAAGATGGCAGCGGCAGTGTACGTTCCGGTATGTTGGTTGTTTAATCAACAATAGCGCGAGTCAGCACGATCATTAACATGAATATCGCAAAGCAATTCCGACGAGGACCGTATAAATTAATTGGCAAGGCAACTGTCGCAGCTCGCTAACAAAAGGTGTGATTTAGTGTGGCCTTATTTAAATACGGGCCGTTCTGGCGAGGACGCCTGCGACTCCAGAAATGTCATTCCCTGTCCCTTTTGTTTCAAAACGGGGGCTTTTTTCGTATCGATCCCTTGCAGGTAACCGGGAGCGGATGATTTATTACCAGGCTTGTTGGTTCAAATAATCGATTCCCCGACGAGTCGCGCGCGGAACTAAACTAGCACGACAGGGTTTTGCCGTAGGACGCTTTTGCCTTGCAGCCGGCCGGCGCATCTCGAGTTAATGGCTCAAACGAAAATACCCCGTGTGTAGTGTTGCTCCGTAGAAATATTTGGACAATAAGCGAGCTTGCTAAATTTCAATGTGAATTTATTAGCGCACTAAATCGGGGAGTCATCGCGCAGTTAGCACGTGCACAATAAAATACACGGCCGTAATTTAACTCGTAATCCAAATATTTTGCTTCGCATGCGAATTATTATGACTGTAAACAGACGCTCCGGTATGAGAGATATGTCGACCGTTTTTCAAACATTCTTTTTTAAAAGAATAATTTACGTGGCGACGAGCGAGTCGCTTTGTTCTGGAATCCGCGACTGCGAAGTTAATTCAAACGGTATGTTAATTACAATTAGGCGAAGTGCAACTGTGTAAATGCGGCATTATGATTACAATGGGCGACGAAAGTTGGGGTTCGCGTCGAGTGTTTGCCGACACGAGTTTTATTGCGGCAGGAAATCGTTTTGTCCAAAGCAGTGTTAGTTGCAATAAATTATCTTTACAAGGTGTAGCTTGCAACGGATTGCGCGATAGCTGGAGATAGCGCGGTATCAAATCGCACGAAAATGTTTCTTTATCTGAGGTGCGAGATTACTTTATGGTACACTTGACTCCAACATTTCTATTACACCTCGCATTATTGTAAATAGACTGTTTAGTGTTTCCGCATTCCGCGGTGTCAGAGGTCCTCGCTTGTCAGATTGCCAGCCCGTGTTTTATGGTATCAGGCGAGATGTAATCTGTTATGTCTTTAGATGCTGAACTCAACCTTTGTACAGCCAATAAATAAATAGACAGTAGCTGCGAAGGATATTAACGATTTATGTACTGTTATCGTCTCTCTGTTTACGTTTTAACCTGAATTTACGACATGTTTCCACTCCTTGATTAATGTAGCCTGAGCGTAAGAGTAATCTTCTGTTCGGTGAGATATTCAGTATCCCTTCAGACTTTACACAGTTGTTATCCATCCAGTGTAAATATGTTTTATTTGCCATGTAAACAGAAAGCTGAACCAGAAAGATAACGTAATGCATCGAAGGCGTCTAAAAATATGAAACGTTTTTTGTCGAAATTTAGCCAGCGTAGGGTTACCGCGCGACATTAAGAGGGCCATAAATTACATTACCGCGACAGCAGAGATAAACAGAAACGTGAGAAGCGAAGCATATTTAACGGGAAAACACCTGCGAAAAAATTAATGGTGCCACTACAAAATCCAGCGTGTAATGCTGCGTGGAGGCACTTGAACGAGGATTGAGAATTTGGGAGTGGTAAATGATTAGTGTTACAGAATACGCGGGAAATAAACATGTTTTATAAGTTATGGGAAAGAAGAAACTAGATAATTTCTAAAATGAAGAACTAAGTAGTTTTATTTACAAAAAACAAAACTTAGGTGGTTGAGTTATATAAAACAGTAGCATTCCTGATTGTTATATGATGTCAACCTTTGGTTATTTTAAGATATCGCACGGTAGTTTATCAAACTATGTTACATGTGTAAGCAATGTGTTTGATAAGATTTTTACAATCTTTATAGAGGTAATGTGTGGACGATACGAGATCGAAATCAAACAATTCTGCTTCATCACCATATATACTACTATTTGACTGTTTTTAGACTATCTTAGAAGAAGGCAGATGCTGTAACGATATCTAAAGTGGGAAGATTCCTTTGATTCGCAACTGCAGTCATCTGAAAGCACATGCAAGTGCAGAAATATGATAGTATCGAAGTACCTACCTACAGTGCTTTCGCACCTTCATTAGTATGGAATAAGCATGAATCTTTTCTCAGACATGTAAATTAAGATTCTTAAGACTGACGAAATCGAATTTGTGAATTAGAGAAGAGCTTTACACCGATTTTTGATCAAATTAAGACTATTATACTACGTCTTCGACAACAATAACATCGTCAACGTAGACTTTCGTGTCGTATATATTTACTTGGTAGTTATTAATAAAAGTCAATTTGAACCTCCTCGGTAGTGTTGGTCCTGGTCGATAGCGCGATGATCGATCATCGGCCATGTTTAATTACGCACTTATCGCTGATGATTTATTGATATTGCCCGTATCGCGCGATAACCGCTGACACACTAAATGTTTGTAGGAATCGCTCCTTCCAAAATTGTGGAATTCTTTTAGATGCCTAAATTCAAAGTAAGAGCTCTGTATTTTATTATGTGCCAGTGCTTTGTTTTATCTTGTTTTTCTGGGATTAGATACGTCACGAGACCTGCTTATAGATAACTCCAAGGCCAACGTAATGAAATGGAGTGCATTATTATCTTTTCAATTATAACACGGCGTGAAAACCAATAAGAGGATTAAAACTAACAAATCCGCAGGAACTCATCAATAATATTATTTGTCCAGATATGATTTAAATTGAGTGTAGGCAGGTTTATCGTGCTTGCTTTTGAGCCAATATTTATTAAGTTATCTTTAGTACAGATTAAGAATATGATTAATCTGAGCATTTAGAGTACCGTACCGTTAAACTACCCAACTGTACAGTACAATAACTATGGTCCATAACTTCAAGACGACTTTAAGTATCCATACCAATATTCTTCTTGCTTTGATCGAGTATTTCCTTCCGTTGACGAACATATTTTAACCGTTGCACTTGAAGATTTGGACCATAGTTGCAAGCTTTTGGACTATAGTTGTGTAGTTTTACTGTAGATTTTTATCCTACGTCGCAGAAGCGTTCGTGATGAAGTGTGAAATATTAAGAGATTAGTTTGTTGCCGTTACGTTCCGCAAGAGGCACTGCCAATTTGATAACGTTTTTTGTGTCAAAACGTATTAGAGGCTTAGTTTCATCGCCATTATGAGCATTTGGTGATGTTTAATTTATAATGTAATTAATGGATTTACCACGACACAAGGTTTCCTCTTCAGTAGCGGCCAACGAAAATAGGTTGTGACGATGCCATATTTATGAGAGCGTACAATAAATTGTCTTCGCCGATAACGAAACACGGCAAATAGATCGTTTATCGGTCCAGTAGCAGCCGATAATCAGGCGATCTTCACTCACACAAGCAGACTTGCGTTTATTTACAATAGTTTGTAATTTAGAAGCAACATTACTTGAGCGTACGCAAGCGCGATTAGAATCTTTTGTTAATCTAATAAACATGGCTCTTCATAGTAGTTTGGATATAAACAGGTCGAGTGATATGTTAGTCGAATGCTGGCAATTTAAGGGTAGTGAGCTACGTAGTGACGTAATCACAAAGCCACAAAATCTGACGAAGCGAATGTGGAAGAAGTTTTGCAGTTTGTCATAATAGAAGATGGCGTTTTTAGGAAGGATAATAATATGCATTGTCAACCAAATGCCTGGGCCACTGTTTAACCTTATCACAATAAGTAATCGGCTTGTTATTTGTGTCTGTCAGTGTCAAAATACTCCGACGTTTGATTGTGAAAAGGTTCTTCAGTGGTTCTGTTTAACTGACTGTCCAGTCAAGGGCATAAATATATGTGCGTTGCCAAGACGTCAAAAAATCTATACAAATTTATGCCATAAACAATGACATATATTTGACATGATGGCTGTATCTTCCATGCTGGTCTGGGAGTAAAGAAAAAACATAGAATTTACCAGTTGCTTCTCTTCCCGCGCAGATGGTAAAATCCCATCGAGGGAATGGGCGAGTCTTAGCAATCAAATAATGTAATAGGCGATGCGGCTAGCGACCCATCATTATTTTGATTTCCCTTTCCACCTATACGCCCTTAACCACGCTAAACCTGGGCTTAAGGTGTTGTTACCTTAGGCTCTGTCTACCCCGGGATAAAGACGTGATGTATGTATGGCTGGATCTGTACCGATGTTAATGCCCTCGACTGTACTCGTAGTGCTTGTGTTTTAAAACTATCTCCGGTGTATTTCCAACTTCAAAGTTGCGTAGAACTAAACCATAAAAGGTAAAAAGCAGATAGTTAAGTCAATGGGTGGGCTTGTAGAGGTAAGTATAAATAATTTGATAAATGTGCGACGGTAGCTCAGCGGGCGACGGACGCCGGTCTCGTTATAGTTAATCGTTTGGTCCCTGACAACATGGGACGCAAGATGTTCCGGGATTCATAGCGCTTATTAAAATAAGCGACGGGCGCCATATTGAATAGACTTGGAACTTTGAAGATTCTATATTGGGTAGATTACTTCCATGCTGGTCTGGGAGCAAAGAAAAAACATAGAATGTACCAGTTGCTTCTCTTCCCGCGCAGATGATAAAGCCCATTGAGGGAATGTGCGAAAATCTTAGGAACCATGTCAATGGCGTAACTATAACGTCTGGGGCCCGCGGCAAATTCGTCAGATGGGGCTCCTTCCTCAATATAAAGATGTGCATCAGCTTCCCTTCTGTGCTCTTAACCAAGCCAGTTCGGGGCCCCGTAGAGCTAGGGGCCCCTGGCATTTTGCCACCCCTGCTACCCTATAGTTACGCCACTGAATCATGTTATAGGCGATGTTCACTTTTTTGATTCCCCTTTCCATCCATACACCCACAATAATGCTAAACGTGGTCTTTAGGTCTTGTTAACTTAGGCTCCGTCTACCCCGTAAGGGATAAAGACGAGATTTATGTATGTAGATGTAGGTATTTTAGGATGAGTTAGACACAAACTTGCGAAGTAAGCAGACTTAACTTTTCAGTTAAACCTATTAGTATTCTAGTTTTTTTTGTTTACAACCCCCAACGCAAAAAGAGGGGAGTATAAGTTTGACGTATCTGTCTGTGGTATCGTAGCTCTCCAGCGGCTGGACCGATTTCGATGCGGTTTTTTGAAATTCGAAAGCCAGTTTTCTTGCGATGGTTTTTAGCGTGTTGGGTCCAGCAGTTTGAAGAGTATCAGCTCTTTCCCAATGATGTAAGGCATTTTTGCATAGAATTGTATGTTTTTTTTTCAATTAATACGTGGGGGGTTTTATCAATTTTTAATTTAATATTATTAAATCATTTACTGTCACAGTCGCTGCATTCATACATGCGTTGACAAATTGGAACGTTTCATAAAGTCAGCGGACTTGGCACGCTTTTTTACCATGTCTATAAGGTCTAAGTTCTAGATGAGGTAAACAGACCTTATAGACATGATATATATATATAGCCCCTTTTATTCGGATTCGCCACAATTTCAGTTCATTGTGTAGTTTTTTTTATATAAATTATCGCGTAATTCAACGTGCTTCATGGCATAGGCCTCCATTTATTGCATGCTTTATGATAGTTACCCGCGAGTAATATAATCTAGTAATTAACAAGTGTCAATGACCCAATTCACAAAAACAGTTACGTAATTCGCGAATTATATTTGCGCCGTAAATTACCTGGACATCCGTATTAGCGGGTTTAGGTACGCCGTAACAGGTGAGTACCAACATACAAACAAAGCATTGTTGAAACGTGCTAGCAATGTTTGCGCCGAACGCTTTTCCTAACCACTAATTATATTTAATGCGTTTTACTTAATTAGAAGGTGTTAGATACGCGGAGCAGTGTTCGATGCGAGCTTTATGAGGTGCGCTCGCGCAAGCAAACACGGATGAGCAATCTAATGATTATTGTAAACAAACGGTTGCGTAAAACTGTACATGGTGTTGTTTGACAACGAAACAGCAGCTTGTGTGGACCCCTCATAATGATTATTGAAGATTTTTTACATAATCACTACTACAATTGGCATTGTTCATTTTTTTTAAGCTGTGCTTTTAACACCTTTATTCGATAAAATGGACTATTTCAAGCAACTAATTTGAATATTATGCTTTTACGTAGCTTTGTTAATTAATAATAAATATTTTTTCGCTGTTTGATAATTCGTGAATTTAGACAGAATCCCAATCGCCTTCGTTCGGCTGGCTATAAAAAAAATGGCTTTGTCTTTTTGTAGATTTGACAGTGACACGTGACAGTTGCCGTAGCCAAACTTTTTTTTTCATTTTTGTGGCAAACATTCGATGCTGGATTCTGTCTAAAAACCCGGTCGTTCGGTCAAACAAAGGTTCAAAGTACTTTTACAAAAATATCTGCAATCATAAAGTATTTTTGAAATCGGACAAGATAAATCGGATAATTGATGGTTTTCCTCGAAATGGTTTTCGAATTGGAGCATATTAAAAAAAATGAACAATGCCAATTATAAGACAAGGAAGTCCTCTGCCGCGTCTGTCAAACTCAAAAACTACTTAATTGATTTTCATGTGGTTTAACTTACACACTGGTTTGGGAGCAAAGAAAAAACATAGAATTTACCAGTTACTTGGGAAGAGCCCGCGCAGATGGTAAAAGCCCATCGAGGGAATGGGCGAAACTCTTAGAAATCATGTTATAGGCGATGCATTAGCAACCCATCACTATTTTGATTTCCCTTTCCACTAAGGTTTTGTTACCTTAGGCTCTGTCTACCCCGTAAGTGACGAAGACGTGATATATGTATGTAACTAGTAACATCGAATCTTATGGTGGTAAAGAAATTTCTTTATCTACTAATCTTAGCTAACTAATTTGAATTTTAATATAAAACATACCTAAGTACCAATGTATAACATGAGATAGGCCTGTAGGCAGGGGCGTGCAGTGGGTTCTGACAGAGGGTAGGCATATTGACAACAAAACCCGTATTGGTACGCAGCGTGTCGGGCACATTTACGTATGCTTACAAGCACTGCTTATATGCCTGTAAGGGATGAACGCGTCTGCCTGTAGGCCTCTTAAAACTTTATATTTGTTTTATCCATCCATATTGAGCTGAAGGTACCTTACCTTTACAGTAGGCGTAAGCAGAACCTTATCGCTTTGCTACTATTAATAACATAATATTTATATACTTCAATCTATGCCTACTACATTTATACATTTACCTACCTAATTAAAATGCTTATTGAACATTTCCTGTCCATAATTGGTTTTATTTACATACTACCTAAGCACTCGTAAAACAGGTAGGCAATAACGTTAAACTATTTACAGACGCCTACCTATTTTAATGTTATACCAACTTATTTTATGCCTGGCCCCAACAATACGGCATTTTGACTTTAGTATTTTCGAACTGGCTGTAAACTGAATACCTTTGCCTTGCGTCGTACATAACGTATTAAAAAAAAGATCGTCTGCCGCTTCTGTAGCAGTATGTTCGCGATAAACTCAAAAACACTAAACGGTTTTTCATGCGGTTTTTTGTGTAAATTAATAGATATAATGATAATTGTTGGAAACGTAGGGAAAAGTAAATCTGGGATACAATATACATTTTGCCCGGAGAAAGTCACAGTTAGTAGACAATAAAATTTAAATCTAAAGCCAACACATGAGCCGGGGCGACGCGGCGGGAGATTCGCGGACACTTGCAGGCCAGTTAATATCAGCTTCGACAGGAATATGGGCAAGGAAAGTGGTAACAGATCATAAATAAAGGCGTGAGTCAGGCAGCCGAGTCGATGGCGTTCGTTCGAGCTATTTTCGACTTGCAAATGAGAAAGTGCATCGACAGTGGAATAGTCTATGGTTGTACGGGATTGGGCGCGACTTTCTACCTAGACGGACACCTGGGTGTGCGATTTCCATCCCGCATTATTTGTTTCTTTAAAAAAAAAGCGCAAATGGCGGAAAATGAAACAGTGTTACAAGAGGCGTTAAAGGGAGAGGGGAACATAAATAATATCAAAATTTCTATTGTGCTTACTTCACGAACCTTGGCCGAGGCAGATTGCACGCAACTCAAGCCCTCTTTGAAACAGGTTGGTAAAAGCAGTAGGTAGCGTTAAGTAATGGAGTAAATCTTAGAAATTTATACTAAAGCCTTGTTTAGTTCGGAATTCAATAACTAGGTACATTCAACAAAAACAGGCCGGTGCAGCTTATGAATAAAGTGCATTAATAACACCTTAAGCTTATGCATAATTGAATAGTTAAAACGAGTGGTCCAGCCCTGAAACAGGTAGTTCCATGGCAGCTGCCTGCCAGCCAACAGGTATAAATACTCGGAGTACAGTACTCCAGAGTGCACTGAGTCGCTGCAGTGAACGCTATCTCATCATCGGCCACTTATCGCCTCAAAACAAATCCGAACGCGTTATCTCAGTACTACGTAAATTATAACGTCGACATTGAATCAATACCCGATAGGTTACCTACCGCTCGCGAGCCAGACTGCCGCCGTCGCCACTCACTCACTGGGGACACTGCACCTCACCGTCTTTCCAAATTTAAACACCTAATTGAATCCATGTTATCATTTAAGTATCGATCAGTCACACGCGGCAACGTTTCTCCGCGACGCGTATATTTTTACATTCGCTTGAGATATTTTCGATAGTCGTCCGGTTTGAAGCACTCACACGATTGCACAGTTAGATTTTGCGATACGCAACACCAGGGTTCACCGTTGTAAAGAACTTCTTGTCATGGATCAGCTGAGCGATTGTTTCAAACAATAATAGCAGAGTTTACGAACACAAAAAACGAGCTTTGTGCGTGCTACCGCCGCGGCGTGCGGAGAGGGACTGACAGAGCGAGAGAATGAAGTGAATGAACGAGGGAGCGTTTTGAGACGGGGGCGGGCGCGCGCGGCGGGGTAAGCTTTCGAGCGGCCCCCGCTAGATGGCGACACGCGCCTTTTTCCCTGTCTTGTTCGCATCGCACGCAGCCAAGCCCGCCCAAGCTTTGAAAAATATTTCCTCGCGTTTTAATAATTCCACAGGCGAGACGCCCGCCTGCTTATAAATTAGGAAAACGTTTTCAAATTCACTCTCATCAAACGTTTGCTTACCGATTTACGGCGCCCGCCTGCGTATTTCTCCGATGTCCGGAATCAATTTACGCCAAAACGCGGAGCTTTTAAGATTTCACGTTAGCCAACAATTTCATTTTGTCAATAATCGCGGCGGAAATTAGTGTGTACATTGCATTTCTCCGACGGAGGTTTGCTCGATTTCCGAGTGCAAATGTAAACATTCTATTAGGCGTCGGATTGGACTGGTAGGTGGTAGGTAGGTAATCGAGAATGAAAATCGATTAAAGTTTGTGGAGCCCGGACGGCGTCTATCTGAAGGGTCGATCGGAGGATGAAACTCATTTTCGGCGGTTCATTCCCTCCCAATGAAAATAAAGGAAACAGTTCGACCGGCAATCTCCAGAAAGCGTTAATGCGGAATGATTCTCTCTTATTCTCATCCAATCTGCAGATGTAATACCCGAGCTTAATAAATCTCACTGAAAATAATTGAAAGAAAATGTCTGACGCCGTTCTTTTTCAGGTTTACGCATGAAATGTCCTAAATAAAGCTTTCCTCTTCCTGTCTCCCTTTTCCCACAACCTGCGTCTTGCCATGTCTCGCACTAAGTACAAGTTTTACCATAAAAGCGCGTAACGCGTGGGGAATGCCTATTGTAAAGATAACATTTATTGCAGCCGTATTATAATGTACTCTAGCAAAACGTATTAATAAAAGGCGTTAGTGACACATAAACAAGGCTTGTCTATGACAGATGATACGCGCGACCATAAACAATAGAGTGGTCGCGATACGGGAGCGATACCGCTGATTTATTGTGGGTGGAACGCCTTAAATCAATTACTATGACGGCCCATAGAGCCGATATGCACCGATAAAGAGTACTCGATTGGTGCCGCGCACTAACCTGTGGTTCAGCTACGTAAAAGCGAGGTGATAGCGTTGCAAGTGGGGCGAGAAAAACACCATTCAACTTGCAGCGTGAACCAGAACAGGGTACCTATGTTTAAAGTTCAGGCTAGTGACAAAGTTCGATGCAGTGGGGACTATAATAATAGGTATGCACATGTATAAAAACAATACTTGAGGCCAGAGACGCGTAACACCGCGTAGTTTTATGATAAACCTGTTGCGAATAACATAAAATACGACTCGTGCAAAATCAGAAGATTGTGCGTGCAATAAACGCTTCTAGCCGATTTAACGACCATTCCATCGATTTAAAATACTTTAAAATTAACGTGCTGGTAGAACTAACAATTAATTATACAGCGATGGCTTATGCAAATAATTCCACCTTTAATTTATTTAATAATGAGTTAGTTCTGTAGTTCGCACTGACAGGACTGACCAGTGTCACGCAACCATGCAACGACTTGCATCGAAAGGTCAACAGTAAGATAAATAAAACAAACTGCTTCTACAGGTTATTGGGCGGTAAACTGTAGGAGTATTGGACATTATTATTTTACAGCTGGTATAGACCGTAAAATTATACAGTTATCATTATCACAGTGATAAAAAGACAAGAGTGCCAGGTATCGTAGCAGTACCACAAACGTAAAACAAACTAGACAACGCTTTTAAAATGGATTTAACTAGACAAACTCCTAGATGCGAGTACCAGGAGAGCAGAAACTGCAAGGATGTGTGCGATACGATGCAACCGCAAGCCACGTACTGGCAGGGTAAGTGAAGTACTCTCTGATACAGACTATTATAATATAGACTATAAATGAACACGTACTCATTTACCTATCTTGTGTAGCAAAAACAGAGTGAAAAGCAATGACCGAATGTGGAATTAATCTGTCATTGCTTTCTGCTTCCATTGTTCAAAGAAACTAAATTGCGTACATACCACTGTGGAACCTTGGTATATCAAAAAAATATAGTGATGTTGTTTACTAAAAGATTTCACAGAGGTACGCGATTCAGTTTCTTCGACCATAGAGCCAGCGTGAAATATACATAGATACAATATCATATAAAGTGTTTACAGCCACACTAACAATTTCTCACAGCGTCTCAATGTAAAGGAAGACATGCAAATGCTTGCGATGTTAAGTAAATATATGTTCAATAAGAATGGCTCCCGCAGTCTACAAGTACATAGCGTCTTCATGAAGCGGGTGCAATAGTACTGTATTCTGCGTCGAGTAAACAAGTCGTCAACGTATATGCGTATAATAATAAAATACATACATAGTTTTTTCTTAACTAAAGTACTTGAATACAACCGGAGCATGTTTATTTATGTTTTCTAAACAGCTTTTTGTGGTAGCTTGCTTGCTTGTGTGTAGAACTTTCACAAGTCTTTACCCCTTACGGTGTAGACAGAGCCTAAGGTGACAAGACCTACAGGCCAGTAAGCAAGATTGCGTATAGATGGAAAATGAAATCAAAATAGTGATGAGTTGCTAGCCGCATCGCCTATAACATGATTCGTATGATCTTCGCCCATTCTCTCGATGGGCTTTTATCTCTGCGCGGGAAGAGAAGCAACTAGTACATTCTATGTTTTTTGTTTGCTCCCAGACCAGCATGGAAGTAACGAGTAATGTTAATTATTAGAAACAAAAAAAATTACCACACAATACTTAAATAAGTTATGTTTTTTATTGATTCTTAAGTTACTAATAAATATGCTTAATAAATATACATACCCCGACAATATCCGCACCTAATTTTCTAGCACCTTATATACTGTATTCCTAACTTCCTTGTGACATAAAAACTTCCTCACAAAAACAATGGCAACCCCTTGATTGCTTCCGCTCCGAAAATACTAAACTACCCACATCCCGATAAACAAAACCAATTATTAACTATTAAAACAGTCACAAATCAAAATTAACTCGTTGCTGGCTAATAATTCTCGGTTTAACGAGTTATTGGAACCATGTTGTTTAAGTAGATTTAACGATACGCCTAATACGGATTAACTACGGGATTAAACATCTGGCAAGAATTGTGAAGGATTTGGGTTCAAAAGTACATAAAGTACAAAGCTCTATTCTAAAGAATTATAAGCAAGCAATTTATGAAAGAAACGGTTCAAGATTATCTCAAAGGTTACAGATAAAGACACTTTTGAATACTTAGTGTATTTTTTACCTAATACTAGACTTATTTTTTTTTAAACGTAAGTATATTTTAAAAATGGAATAGTTTACTTTGTCACCCTAAAAGATGAATAAAACTCAAGAATATGTTTATTAAGAAACAAATGACTACAATAATCGAATGACATATTTATTGTACGCAACTAAGTGATTTGAAAATAAATTAATAAAAATAAAACTAAAAATTACAATCTCAATTTTGGATTAGGTTGTTTTACAGAGTTCTCCCAATTCCATTCTGTTTATTTTTTATCTGCATTATATAACTTTACAGGTATAGTCTATAAATGATGGATAATATTGACAGACGTGTCGAAATTTAAGTCTTAATTACGAAAACAACTTCATAATGAAAAGACTTGTAAACATAATACAACGAACGAAACTAAGTAAAATTGACCCAGAACCGCTATTCCGCACCATGTTAAGTAATGCTTTGTCTATTCAGCCAGTAATTAATGACGTACCATAGACAGCGCATTAACCGTTGGAATTGGGCCAGAGACTAATCTCTTTATTATGTATTGTCTATGGAAACCGCATTAATTTGGGACCCGCATGACTGGGGCTGTTTATCAATGGTTCCGTATAACGGTCAACAACATAACAAACGATTCAAGCTGTTTGTATTTTAAATTTAGAACCAAAGAATGGCGACGAGAAAAATAAAAGACTGTGTTGTTGACCCATTGGATCAATTTGGAAAGGGTTTGTGCGACGATTACGGGTATTTTTAGAGTGCATCTGGTAATACATTCAAGAAGATATTATTTGGATATTTAAGCACTCAAAGGTGGAAATGGAAATTAGATCATTTGTTTATACTGTTGTGGATAATCTGATAAATCCTTTTGATATTTTGTCGTTATTGCCTTCATACTAAAAAGATGCTAACAGCATGAAAGATTTTCCATGTTTCGGAACACTTCTTTTAAATAAACAATTCCATGGATATTGCTCTTACAAAACAGAGGCGAAAGAATATAGCTGTTTATTTGGTAATATGATGTTTTCTCCCTCTAATAAACGGCAATAAACAATCCAATCACTGAAATTACATTCAGTCTAGACTATACTGAATACAGTTCTATTCCCAATTCGCGTTATAGTGAATAACAAAATAAATATTTCTCACAACTTTTTCTAATTTCTCTTTTAATGCTATCCATACTGTCAATAGACGTAAGTATAAATAAGTTGGTACGATCGACATTGAAATCGCGAAAATAAGACTCATACTATTAAGCATCCAATCAATGATCATTTTGTCTTATATTTATTTCTTTGTTTTCGATTATAATCCTTTACATATATTTAAAGCTAATCCCATCATCCACTAATTCGATTTTGATTCCATTTTTCATCTACGTGTGGGCGTGACTGAACGTGGCCTTCCAGGTCTTGTTACGTGATTTGTGCATGTGTACCTACCTATAAAAAACATAGAATATACCAGTTGCTTCTCTACCCGCGCAGATGGTAAAAGCCCATCGAGGGAATGGGCGAAAATCATAGGAATCATGTTATAGGCGATGAGGCTAGCAACCGATCACTATTTTCATTTTTCATTTTTCACCTATACGCCCACAATAAATGTGGCCTGTAGGTATCTGTTACCTTAGGCTCTGTCTACCCCGTAAGGGATAAAGACGTGATTGTGTGTGTGTGTGTGTGTGTGTGTGTGTGTGTGTGTGTGTGTGTGTGTGTGTGTGTGTGTGTGTGTGTGTGTGTGTGTGTGTGTGTGTGTGTGTGTGTGTGTGTGTGTGTGTGTGTATGTGTGTGTGTATGTGTGTGTGTGTGTGTGTGTGTGTGTGTGTGTGTGTGTGTACCTACCTATGTATGTATGTAAAGCTATTATTATATTTGACATCGCCCTTAAAATAAGAGACTGGTTTGTACTTATTATCTAATGATTATTTTTGGCAGCTCTCTGTGTAAAAAGTACAATAACCAAGAACCCAACACAATAATTCCTAAATGACAATAGGAATTGTCAATCTTATAATTCATTTTCACAAGGTTGTACCCAAAGACAATACAAATCCCTTAAACAACTAAAACTGTCTCGAAAAGGTACCCAAAGGGATTATAAACCTTGTCACCGAAGGGCTACAATGATGGGGTATCGCAATCTGTCATGCTGACAGATAAGAGATTAGCAGCAGGTAGTGGGCAGACAATTGACAACCAGCGTTCTTGGAATGGCTACGGGTGACAGTTTGTATTGGCAAAATGGAAGGACTGGATTTTGAGAACAGATAACGGGGGTGGCTGATGAATCACTGTTGAGTGTCGAAGTATGTCGGTAATGATTTGGACTTAAACACAACTCAGTAGCTCAAATGCATTTAAGTAGGTACTAACTCGTTTCATGCCGATAATAAGGATTTTCTCTCTCCCGAAAAAACTGTGCCATATCCTCATTAAGTGAACATTATCAAATATGCACTACATGTTGGGGTAAATTCGAAATTGGGGGAATTTCGAAACTATAAACTTTCGAAATCATAAACTAGCAACGCTTACCTAGAAGCTCCAATATCTTTGGCTTCTAGATAAGCGTTGCCAGGTTATGGCATTGTTCCCCGTTTAGTGGATAGCCACGATTTTCGAAATCCACCAATTTCGAATTTACCCCAATGCATGCATAGAAAATAAGCAAAGAGAAAATTACAATGTAACCATAGGCGGCCTTATCGGCTCAGAACGATCTGTACGAAGCAACCTTAAAAACAAAATGAACTAAAGAATAGACTACAGGTGGAATTACGATATATCGAAACACAAAAATACGTAAAAAAACAATTGTCTGCAAAGTCGGTTTACGAACTAGATAGTTTTACGTGATAGCGTCATAAAGAAACATTCGAACTGCAAGCTCTGACGTCACGCGAGAAAATCGTGCGTCTTTATCGCTTACAAACTCTGAGGTCACGCGATACGTAACGCAATGAGTCATGCTTTTTCTTGAGTGCAGCCGGCGTTCATCGGTTTATTAGACGTTATCACGTCAATAATACATACAACACATACTAAGATGCATTGGGGTAAATTCGAAATTGGGGGAATTTCGGAAATCATGGATATCCACTAAACGGGGCACAATTCCATAACCTGGCAACGCTTATCTAGAAGCCAAAGACAATCGGAGCTTCTAGGTAAGCGTTGCTAGATTGAATTGTTCCCCGTTTAGTGTATATCCACGAGTTTCGAAATTCCCCCAATTTCAAATTTACCCCAATGCACTATAATCTATAACACTACTTTTATCTTTAAATATTTATAAGAAAACAAGTCCACCATTGAATAACAAGAAATAATTTTATTATTTTCCTCTGATCCTTCATAACACATAGTAATAAACCGCCAACTCGGTGTACGGTTACATTTCAATAAACTCTAAAGCGATGGCACCTCCACAGACATAACAATTTAAAAAACGGATGGCATCACGTTATCCAAGCTGGTAACACTATACCCGTGAGCGTTGTCACTCATCGGGAATCGAACCCGTACACGGCAAACCACAGGCCACTAAAGATGTTACTAAGATTAGATTCGGTAAGTCTTATAAGGCTAATGAGAGAGCATACATTTTAACGACCTTTTCAAGTTAACCTTATGCGAGTAAAGGATTAATGACAAGAGATAAACGCAGATTACAACGTTAACCGTCTGCGTTACTTGTAAAGTATACATACATACATACATACATAAATCACGTTTTTATCCCTTATGGGGTAGACAGGGCCTAAGGTAACAAGACTTACAGGCCACGTTTAGCAAGATTGTGGGCGTACCTAAAGGTGGAAAATAGAATCAAAATAGTGATGGGTTGCTAGCCACATCGCCTATAACATGATTCATGATTTTCGCCCAATCCCTCAATGGGCTTTTACCATCTGCGCGGGAAGAGAAGCAACTGGTCATTCTGGTTTTTCTTTGCTACCAGACCAGCATGGAAGTAAATAATAGTGTATAAATACAACAAATTGTCATAAAACTATAAATAAAAAAATTTGCCCTAAATCGCTGCCCGGCGGCATGGTGCCCAGAAGGCTGGCAGCATTATCGCGCTGTATGGCAATGCTTTCCCTTTGTGCTAAAAAAAAAACCAGCCCTCTGGTCACCCGAAGCTTCATTCAGCTAAAAACTGCAAGCACCCATTTGTTTCGTCGACGCCCCGCAAGAAACATAGTTATCGAGTTAAGGGCAATTTGGTATCGGCTCTGAGCTGACAATGTGGGCCCCAACCTTGGACCAGTTGCGCACACGCCGCTTACCACAATTGCTGTAGGGTGACCCGGCCTACGTCATAGATAAGGACATTTGGTCATCTCGATAAGAGTTGCTTATCTAAGCGCTGATGCATGCAAGTTGACGCTAGTATGTACAAGAAATTTCGTCGATCAATTTGTGCAAAATAAAAATAAACAATAACAATTATTTTGTATTATTAATTAATTTTGCATGCCAGATGCTGGTGAAATATGTGACCCATTATCGTATTTTAACACCTTTTGTAGGTACCATATTTCAAGCGAAATAAAGTTATTTGTATTTGTATTTGTATTTGGTCAAACATTCAATGTGTGTAATACCCAGAAAATATACTCCTGGAGCTCTCGCCCCGGCGCAGCGAAACCAACATGAAACATGTCGAGCATTACTCGACTTTTATACGTGAGTTATCCGTTTGTGTAACTATGATTGAGTTTCTCGGTTGTTTCATGTTGAACATTCAGTTTATGCCAACCATTACATTAGACCAAAAAAGTGTCTTGCCAAAAGGAATAAATGTCTTCTTTCTTTCTTTGTGCTAATTTTGTTTTTCAGGATCTTTGAATCATAATAAAAATGCCAAATAATTCCATACTTTGAAATAAATGAAAAAAATCGTATGGACTTGTAGCTTAACTCAACGCTGAAATATACCCGAATAATTCTGAGACATTTTGTGTTAGTCGAGCTACCAGAAGACTGTGATCGATCCCGTATCTATCAATTAAAATTGATTTTACGATTACTCGTCCAAATTGACATCAAGAAGCGTCAGATCGTTGTCTCAAAGCTCCAACAAGCCGACACTTCAAATACTATTAATTATATTAGTTGGTAGGTTTTTTGGACGTAATTAAGTTTGAAGCGAGTTTTATTTTATCAACCTTTTATTAGTAGACTAAGGGAGCAGGATGAAGTGTGTTTTGGACGATGGGCTAGCAACCTATCACTGCTATATCACATTATGTCGATATTTTATACCCACGTGTATGCTAAAAGTGGCACTGGAACTGGTTCCGTTTTTGGGAATAAAGGCGTGAATCTATGTGTGTATGTAAGTTTTAAAAATATACAGAGTGTAACGGTAACTTGAAAGAGAGAAAAATAGTACTTATTTGTTCTTTTACTGTGCATGAAGGTTCTCGAATCTCTTCATAAAATAAACAGAAAAAAACAGTCAAGGATTTTATACTAAACGAGTAGTTAGTGCCGATGTGGTGTAAACGGCCATCTTGTATAAGGTGCTTTGGGGTAAATTCGAAATTGGGGGAATTTTGAAAATCGTGGATATCCACTAAACGGGGAACAATTCCATAATCTGGCAACGCTTATCTAGAAGCCAAAGACGTCGGAGCTTCTAGGTACCTAAGCGTTGCTAGATTAGTTGTCCGTTTAGTGGATATCCACGAGTTTCCAAATTCCCCCATTTTCGAATTGACCCCAATGCACTATAAATCTGTTGGTAAGTTTTATAACAATTCTGATCAATCAACAGTTCAAGAGATAAAGGTTAAAACAAATGCTTATTATGGCAAACAATACATTTGAGCGTTTTCCAAAAAAAGTCCACGTTTTTTTTTTCAGAATTTAAATATTTTTAATTTTTCTTACTCAGAATTGTTTACCCTATCGATCCTTATACAAGAAAAAAATGTGTCCCAAAATTTCCATACGTCACTTGGTTTCATATAGTACCTAAGTATGTATGGAACGTGACGAACAGGAAAAAAATCCATAGTAAAATCTGGGGCACATTTTTTCTTGTATGAGAATCGATAGTAAACGATTCTGATTAAGAAATACTCAAAATATTTAAATTACGGAAAAAAATGTACATGTGGAATTTTATTGGAAAACGCCCATTTACGGCATTTGAAATTACGACAAACGATAGGGAACCGAATGTTTCATACTGTCGAAAGGAAATACATACACTAAATTATCCCCGAAGATCATCGAAAATGGTCCCCCTATTCGCGGACGAATAAGGATCTAATCGTGCGCGCTGCGCGTGAGTGCCCTATACGGCGCGCTTTCGCAACCGGCCCGTGGCAGGCTGTCGCCGTCACTCGAACAAGACCGACAGAAAATGGACTAATAGATCTATAGTCTGACAGCTGAGTCATATCTGTGAGAATAAACCCCGTCAAAAAAGTCAACGCAAGTTACTTCTGGCAACGCCTCAGTAGTACTTACTCCGGTGTGACGTCCCTGGGCAGTGGTGATTACTTACTATCAGGTAACACACTCGCTCGTTTGCCTCCCCGGTTGCATAAACATCTGACGGTAATTATTAACTTTTTCGATAGCTCCCGTGATGATTAATTTCTGGTGTACATTTTCGTCTATATAAACATACTTTCATACATACAACAGTTTTTATCCCTTACGGGTTAGACAGAGCTTAAGGTAACAAGACCAAAAGGCCACGTTTGCTAGCCACGGTTGCTAGCCACATCGCCTATAACATTATCGTCATGATTTCGTCCATTCCCTCGACGGGCTTTTACCATCTGCGCGGGAAGAGAACCCACTGGTATATTCCGTTTTTCTTTCCTACCAGATCAGCATGAAAGAACTGTCTATAGACAATCTCTGATATATTCAGTTAACTATGTCATGACTTTATAGATCAATTGAAACCATGAAACAGAAATCAATCAGCGCAGCCGCGACTTGATTGTAAATCAGACACCACAAACACAAATAAACGTATCAAAATAATTGCATTAACGAATCCCTCCGGCACGCATGCGCGGACACACGTAGATCTTTTCAACGAGCACAAACGGCGTGCGCGGGAGTCGAAAGCATTAGTAACGCGATCTACCGGAATGCGTCAACATCACGCGATGTGGGTGTCCTGCAATGAAACTTATTTGTGTCATTGCAGATATATAATGTAGCCACGTAAGCCCTCACGTACTTCCTGAAGTATAAATAACAGCAAGAATAACTGCCGAATGTACTACAATACAATACAATACAAATACTCTTTATTGAACACCACAAATCAGTACAAAACAATACAGAATCAAAGAACAAAGTATACAATAGGCTGTCTTACCGGACAACCAATGCGACAGAGAAATAAGTTGGAGACAGTTTAAGTAGGTGGCGGAAACAAATAGACAGGATAAACGCAGGGATAATAAAAACAACAATACCAACATAAATATAATACATAGCTAATAAAATAATACATACATACACACATAACATTACTGTAACATTACTGTACTACGTGGAGTACAAATAGTTAAAATGAATAAGTAAGTTTTTGTTAATGAGTACAAGCGTTTTTTGGTGACTGTACTTTCATTGTCATCGGCCCTACATTATGTGAACCAAATTTTTTTTTTTTTTATATGAATAGGAAGGCAAACGAGCAAGTGGGTCACCTGATGATAAGTGATCACCACCGCCCATAGACACCCGCAACCCCAGAGGGATTGCAGATGCGTTGCCAACCTAGAGGACTAAGATGAATTGCCTCTTGTGCCCGTATTTCAAGTCAATCGGACCAAGCAACCCTAGGACGTGGACGAATTTCTTTACCATACAAAGCATCATACAAATATTCAATGACATACTTGTCCCAATTGCTGCTTACATGTGGTAACTGTATGGGAGTTTGATTGTGATCTATGAATGTTGGGCGACAAATTGATTCTGTATTGTTTTGAGGGCAAAGGCATTTAATATTGTGCAAGCTTTTGTGGTTGAGACAGACGTGGTGAACGATAGATGTACTGGCCCGAGGATGATAGTAAATGTTATGATATCAAGGGCCTTAATTACGTCTTAATGCGATCCAATTCCGATTCAGTTTAGGTTCGCTGGCTGTCAGATCCATACTAAAAATGACAGCTACTAACCTGAACTGAGTCGGAATTGAATCGCATTAAGATGTCGTTAGGCCCCAGTAAATAAAACTACTCGACGGATTTCTCTCAATTTGGTATCCCTCGGCTACAACTCGACTACCATTTTTAATACAATACAATACAATAACTCTTTATTGAACACCACATATAACAACCAAAATAGAAAAAAGGTATACAGAATATTACAAGGTAACAATAGGCGGCCTTATCGCTACAGAGCGATCTCTTCCAGGCAACCATAATGGACTGGAGAACAGGACCGATCTGAGCAGGTGGTGCAATTTAGAACATAATATTAATATACTAAGTACAATACGTAATATATTATACATGAAACACAAATTTATTTTTTATAGTTAGGTTTATTTATTTAGATTTAAGTCTTGTATATTTAGTTAACTTTTAGATTAATCATGATGTATTGTATTATGTTGTAATTTTAGATTAGTTGGTTTAAATAAATAATTTAAAATAAATGGAGATATAAATAGACACATACACACATACCTAAAAAAGCCAGCTACAAGATTCATGCACAAGATGACAGATAGTGCTCCTTCAACATAGATTTATTTATACATTGCGTGTATTCTTAATTAACTACTACACGGCAAGCGAATCGACAGCGTATTGAACAGTGGAATCGCTCAACGCTGGTGGCGTGGTCGTGGCCACACCGTTAGTTGGTGGTTACCCGGAAAGGACATGTCCTTTTAAAGACCCTATCAGTCGTTTACATAATCCCGCAAAAAAGCCCTCTCAACGAGCGAAGCCGCGCCGCGGGCAAAAGCTAGTTACAGATAAGGAAAAAAGGATTGCGTGGAGCCTTGAAGGACGCCTTTGTTCAGTAGTTTCCGCTGATAAAGCGATAATGATAGTCATCTGTTGTTATCCTTCACGCACAGATATCTAATTTAATTCAAATATCACTTGTGGCATATATAACGAGATAATATTAACATTAATTGCAAAACACAAACGACCGTGACATTAAGATCGGCGCTAGCAGAATGCCACCTGCCTTCGTTATGATTTATTGAGATTTATATAGAGGTTATTTTATTGTCTGTAGTTATCGAGAGAGCCAAATTGAATTATTTAACGAGGCACCGTAGTATAGTGAACACGCGGCCAATAATTTAATTTATTTGTTTAAGTAATTTCCATCATAAATAACAGGCTGTTTTACAATGTGCGACTTTGGTGCTGGCGAGGTGACGGCCCACGCGTTGTTTGATCATAGATTTAATTAATCATAAATACCGTTTTAGCTAGGTCGTTTATAATTAAGATTTCTTTAGAGGTTAGATTAAATACTGTAATACAAAGTTTTAGATGACGATGATGGAATATAACGTTTTAATTTATTTACTCGTTATTGTGCTTGCCGATCGACTTGAAAATACAGTCTTCCACGTAAATTACAAAACGCTTTGTTTTAGGACATCTTGTCGGAATTTCAAACTTAAGTATTCACTTAAGTGTTCACAATACGTACAACACTGTCCAGTTTCAAACCTGATAGAGCGACTAAATCAAGATTAAAAAAACCCTGCTAGACAACCTCAGACCTTTGTCTCACAAATTTGTTAGTTTCAAATTGTGAAAGCTGTCGGATTTTAACAACACAGCGATGCTTCGTTTGTCACGTAATGATACCAACGTATTTTGTAAAATCCCTCGTGCCGTGTGTTCTAAAGGGCTTCCCAGTAACCGGCCAGCAGGAGGCCTCGCGAGGCGTCCGATAGTAATCGATACCCGCTCGATGTTTACGACTTTTACGACTGACATCGATATTTAATCGTTTATTTTTATTCGCCTCTATCCGTCCTACGCACAGGTAGCTCGGGAACAGGGCGATTGTTTGAATTCTTCACACCTACGGTCAATCTGATTGTGACAACGATTAATACGAGAGGCAAAACCGAACTTATACTTTGTATCTTATAGAAACATTATGTTAAGGTTACTTTTGCAGATGATGTATCATGGTCTTTAAGCTGATTCTAATTTCTATTAGGTACCCATAGCTTTTGTTGATTCAACTGTGCATTGGAATTTGAATTGTGTAGTCGAGTTTTGCTTGCAAAATATGAGGTAACAGTATTTGCTACGACGTGGACGAAGACCAAAACAATATGAATAACTGTTTGAATTATAACAAAGATATGTCTTCATTATAGCCCTCTGACTCAGTTATGAAGGACTTTATGGGTTAGCTGGTTGAATTGATTATTATATAGAAATACAGAGTTAAGTCATCATATTTGCTCGTATTTCATCGTTTTTTAAATTGTTTGTTTTAGGATCAAAGTTCGCTACGACCTATGCGCAACTCGAAATGCCCCGTCTGGGATGCACCACCTAATAATGTACAACTTGACAATCCGGTCCAAATTGATTGCCTCCACGCTGGTCTCGGAGCAAAGAAAACATAGTATGTACCAGTTGCTTCTCTTCCCGCGCAAACGGTAAAAGCCCATCGAGGGAATTGGCGAAAATGTTAAGGCGCTGTGGCTAACAACCTCTCACTATTTTGATTCCCCGCCCTTTCCACCCATAATGACGCTAAACGCGGCGTGTGGTGTGGTGGTTTCTTGTTACCTTAGGCTCTGTCTACCCCGAAAGAGATAAGACGTGATTTATGTATGTAATGCTAATTATCAAGTCAACTGCGCATCTAATCCGCGCATTCTAAGGCTTTTGATCGCAGCCCATAACACTTAAACAAAAGGCACTGTATGTACGCAAATGCAGTCACTTGCCTATTCCTACGTTTTAAAGTACAACTGTCCTCGGCAATAAATTCCATTAAAACACTTCCTCAGAGATTCAATTACTCTTTGAACCTTTTAAAAATCCTCTTACAAAATGGCGAGCTATTTAATTAAAGAATAGGAAGAAAGAGCGGAGTGACGCCGTCTGACCGCTGTTTAATCAACCTACCTTTAGACCAATACCTACTGTGTCTACTGAACACTGGATCGCAGATTCCCAGATGCCACGAGGGCACCTTTAATTGGATTTGCTTCAACGATGACGAGGGCAAGTACTTAGGTTCTCTCGTCTACGAGTATGACCTATCGATTGTTCGAATCAGGGATGTTGCGGATCCACTTTTTTCCACATCCGCGGATGCGGATGCGGATGCGGATTTTAAGAGGCTCACATCCGCGGATGCGGATGCGGATCTGTATAAAAATCTTAAGAAACTTAAGTGTTGGGTTGTTAGAGTTAAAAAAACACAGTAGCGCGAGTCAGATCTTGTCAGTTGTCACAACAAACAGTAGCGAGCCGCGTCACCGTCACCGATTCACCGAAGTCCGAAACAAAATTACCGCTTTCCTATTACTCCCCTTTCTTTCATGGCGCGACCTGCTACACATCCGCATCCGTTTCAGCTCCGCATCAATTTATGCGGATGCGGATGCAGATGCGGATGCCGAAATTGATGCGGATGTTCCGCATGTGCGGATGCGGATGCGAATATTCGCAACATCCCTGGTTCGAATGGCGGGATGGAAAGATCTTGGAAAGGTCATCGTACCCGAATTGTAGCAAAACCATTTCGTTGAAATAAGTACAATTGATAAAAAAAGATTGCATGTACTATGTACACAAAGGCAAACTTGTCCCTTTATCGGATTTTTACAAATGCACCTTAAAGGATCTATAACCTACATAATAATAATGTAAGTTAGTAAAGTGTTGTACAATATAAAGAAACAGACATAAATCACATAAAAAAAACATTAAATATATGCACAAAGGCGAACTTATCCCTATTAGGGAAACCCGCCAAAACCAGTGAAAAGCGAATGTTATTGGATCTCACGCGACACTAGCGCCTCTAGTGTCAAATTCACACGCGATAGCCCCCATTGCCTTGAAATTTGGTATATATCTTATGTAAGACAGATGACATAATGCACGTAGGTACCTACAGTCAGCTAATATATTTGAATTTTTTTTCTTTCACAAAAACTTATCAAATCATGATTAAGTTGCATCTAAAGTCTGATTAAAACAGCTTTTCGGTAGGTATAGCTCGTATGATAATTAACTACTAATTTTATTAAAGCGACGCTAAACAAGTCTTTATCATTAGGTTCCTAATTTTATAAAGTTATTTAAATACGTAACAAATTAACCTATCAGCGGCTTACGTGGGTGAACGTTCGATTCATCGGATGCTAATGTTCACACCTTGCTTGGCGACTTCGGCGAGTCGATTGCACGACTATCGATGCTCGTTAACGGCCGCTATCGATTGTCCATCGATTGTGAACGCGATTAAGATGTTTCTGCGTATGTTTGTATGTCGAACACAATATGAAGGAAAATGGTTGATTACTTATAGATGATTTTGAGCGTAAGATTACCAAAGAGAGAGGGAGAAACAGAGTATCTTTCACGTTTACATACACATACACAAATCACGTCTTTATCCCTTACGGGGTAGACAGAGCCTAAGGTGACAAGACCTACAGCCTACAGGCCACGTTTAGCAAGACAAAGTGGAATCAAAATAGTGACGGGTTGCTAGCCGCATCGCCTATAACCATGATTCCTATGATTTTCGCCCATTCCCTCAAAGGGTTTTTACCATTTGCGCGGGAAGAGAAGCAACTGGTACATTCTATGTTTTTTCTTTGCTCCCAGACCAGCATGGAAATATCTTTCACGTTTATAATAATGTAATAACTTGTGGAAATACAGATAAGATAAATAGTGCTATAGTGCTTTATAATAATATAAACCCGAGCAAAGCAGCGTGACGCACCGATGTTTATTATAATATTGAAATACAAACATTTGCTATTCATTCTCGTTTACATATTTATAGCTCACTTAGAGATATGGCGAATATAGAGCCAAATTTACACTGTCATTCGGAAATAAATTTCCAAGAATTTATGTATAAATAAGGAATTTAATATAATTCTAAATGCGTATTCTGAAGAAAAACAACGAATCCAAAATATCCGCCAAGTGCGTGTGAAATGGATACCTTAACGATCGCTAAGCTGCTAACACAAAAGGGCGTATCTTTATAGAGAAATCAGTGGCAGTTACGTCTTTTTGTGTAAGAAGAACATTTTATTGGCGACTAGCTGGTGCCCGCGACTTTGTCTGCGGAGAATTCGTTTACCGCTCGCCTGCCGGAACTACACAATTTTCCGGGATAACAACCACTCTATGTATTCCCATGGTCTCAAACTACCTCCATACCAAATTTTAACACGAACGGTTGATTAGTTTAAGCGTGAAAGCATGGCAAACAAACTCTCGTTCGCATTTATAATATTGGTTAGAATAAGTAAGTTTATGATTTCTCAAAGACTGCATTCTTGCAGCTTTTTTTTTATTTACGCGCTATTGCCTTGATTTATTTCTTGCTACTTGATGCCACAGTTTAAAAATAATAGATAGAGGACACGCTCTAAGCATATCCTATCTAACCGCCTTCTAGGCATTTAATATACCTAAAGCGTATATCGCAGTTGTATCGACATTTTGCCTGCTGATGTCATCCGCTGAATATAAATCTTTCGTCCAGCCGATTAGTAAATCGACATCCGTTGCCGTTGGGCCGACCGTCCATTGGTTTTATAAATAGGCGCCGGGTTATGCTAAGTACGAAGTACGTGTACCAAGAGAGGTTTAGTTTATTTCATCTCTATTTACTTATTAGCTTGTGCCTTGCATTTTCCTTGTCTAAATCATAAACAAAACCTATTGGAAAAAAATCTTTGGAAAGCCATTGAGTTTTTTGACAGTGAGAACGCTTCGGCTGGCTCGTTTGAAGGTCAAAGACCTTATTTTTTATCAGTGCAAGACATCCCGCCATTTCTTTTCCGGCCAGTCTCTTCAAAGGCCATGTAAAAAAAACTGTTTTTTTTAAATCAAAGTGGCGCCACAACGCCACACACCCTCCTTATAGTATATTGTAATCAGCCAGCTACAATTCAAAATTCGAATTCCATCCTCAGTGGATAGGAAGCCGAAAACATTTAGCGCGGCTCAACATTCCGGTCGCGTACCTCCAAATCATGGGTAAATAAATACATGCTCGAGGATAATGCGATTCAATACGCGCGTACATTATTCATGGGCCCAGTTCGGAGTCTGGGGACTTTATTTAAAAAACTATGAGTTGCCAATTGCATACATTACAACTGCTAGGGGTATTTAGAAGAAAGATTAGAAGTTAGATACTTAAAAGAAAGAAGATAACAGTTCATAATTACTTTAATGTTTTTATGTAAGTAAATAAAGATCTCCCGGCATAAAAACTGATAAAAAGCGTCGGCAAATTAAATACGAGATATCTTTACAACTTATAAATAATATTTATTTACAAATAATATTCTGTTACATGCCGTAAAACGGAACGCGCCACTAATTACGCGAGTGTGATATACGCGTAATTAAGCGTGTAATCGTGCATAACCGGTCGGCGTGTGCGGGCGCAGGTCCAGCGGCTACCGCGAAAGGCAACTGACGTCCGCGTATCTCCCTCTCCGTCGCTTAAGCAAGCGTGATAGAGAGAGAGATATACTAACGAACGAAGATTGCGTTTCGAGGTAGCCCCCAGCCCACATTGCGCACGCTTGTCGCGCCAGAGTTGATAGGATGCATGTCGCATACTCGAACTACAGTGTACACTCACGTGTAAAAATAATTGTGTAAGTGACCTGTTATTCTTGCTCGTGAGTACAGAAGGTACTAACTGTCTCTTGTCTTTATAAATATTTGAAGGGTAGTTGTTGTTGTTGTTGTTTTTGCGGGTGGTAGGGTCTTGTGCAAGGTCCGTCCGGATCGCTACCACCATCTTACTCGCTAATCCTGCCGCTAAGTAGCAGTGCTTGCACTGCTGTGTTCCGGTGTGGAGAGTAAGACAGCCGGGGAAATTACGGGCACAAGAGGCATTTCATCTTAGTCCTCTAGGTTGGCAACGCATCTGCAATCCCTCCGGGGTTGCGGGTGTCTATGGGCAGTGGTGATCACTTACCATCAGGTGACCCACTTGCTCGTTTGCCTTCCTATTCATATAAAAAAAAACCTACTTTTTTAGTTACAATGGAAAGGATCCAAAAGCAACTATTAGTACATAATCCAAAGTTAAACTACAAAACTCAAATTGTCTGGATGGTATACCTACATAGTTTTTAGGCGATAAGAGCGCCTATCGTCTACCTCGTCTTTTTATTAATAATGTTTGTATTTGTCGTCTCTTGTTTAATTTTAACCACGCCGGTCGCAAAATCGAGTTAATAATTTAATTCGCGCACCTTCCACACCCTTTTCTACCATTCTCATTAATAAATCCTACTAACGGGGGTAATTTTAATTCCGATAACTGCAATCTTTGCTTATACAGCAACAAATTACACCCGGGTCGGCAAGCTGGTGATAATTTATGTAGTAATTAAGCCGGTCATGCCGGCTGGCTCATTAAATATCCGCTTTTTATCCGGGACATACTTTATAGTTTAAGAAGTTGACTCATTTTGAAGTGAGAAAGATTGGGTTGATGTAGCTTTGTTCATGGTAGCACGATGGCGTTTCTATTTGGAATAAGACAAAGAAGAAAGAAATAAGACATTTATTCCTTTTTGCAAGATACACAAATATAAGAGAACTAGCTACTGCCCGCGACGTCGTCTGGAACTATGCAATTTTCCGGGATAAAAAATACATAGCATTTTAACCTTAAGAGCAAAGCCACTGATAAATCTGATTTCACCAAATCCAAATTTCCACGTCCTAAATATGCGATCGCAAGACGCACAAAACAGCTTCCCAGAAGTGTCAATGCGGCAGGGAGGCATCAACTCGACAAGAACCAAGTGCTGTGTTTTAAATACATACTACATATATCACGTCTTTATCCCTTACGGGGTAGACAGACCCTAAGGTAACGAAACCTAAAGACCACGTTTTGCATGATTGTGGGCGTATGGATTGAAAAGGGAATCAAAACAGTGATGGGTTGCTAGCCGCATCGCCTATATAACATGATCCCTAAGATTTTCGCCGAATCCCCGAAGACAAGCAACTAGTACATTCTATGTTTTTTCTTTGCTCTCAGACTAGCATGGAAGATTTTAATACAACGGACGCAAATCGCCGATCACACATGTCCCAATTCACAATCCGCGGTAATCCGGCTGTAACGATAAATCGCATTAATACCGGTAATGGTAACGCAATAACGGTAAATCATGAGCTATTACCGGCTCGTTACCGGTCGAATTATCGGTACCACGTGGCTTTGTGCGCGGACTGTGGGGAAAACATGGTTAATTTTAGCGTTACGTAGTGCAAAGTAGGGCAGACTGATTAGAATTGTCAATTAAATATTTATTAACTAACGAGGTTTATAGCGTTGATTGTTGTGTTAATAAATTTCAGAATGCCATACTAAGTATTATTTATTTTGTTACAGTTATAAGTTACTAGCTGTTGCCTGGGGCTTCAACCCCGCTGCATTTTTTTTTTAATTATTTTATGCAAACCTTGTCCAAACAGTTCAAAATTCTACATTTATTTTTGCAAATTGACCGCCAAGGGCTCTTTTACATGTCTTTTTTGAAACTACCAGCAACGGTTGGTCCGATTGACTTGGAAAGGTACACATAATGTTGGACGGATGACAATGCAAGTACCGTCAGCTAAAAAATACATACATACATACATATATCACGTCTTTATCTCTTACGGGGTAGACAGAGCTTAAAGTAACAAAACCTTAAGGCCACGTTTAGCATGATTAAGTTTAGGGCATATAGGTGGAAAGGGAAATCAAAATAGTGATGGGTTGCTAGCCGCATCGCCTATAACATGTTTCCTAAGACTTTCGCCCATTCCCTCGATGGGCTTTTACCATCTGCGCGGGAAGAGAAGCAACTGGTAAATTCTATGTTTTTTCTTCACTCCCAGACCAGCATGGAAGAAAAGCTTGTATTAATTTCTTTTTTAACAGGAACTTTTATTTACAAACAAGTTTATCAGCACGTTATCACGTTACTCATTTGATTCCATTTTAATTACGTATAGTCACTACTAATGACTTGTTTACATTATTAACTTGTTAACTCAATCGTAACTAACTATTAGATATGTGACTGACGTACTCATTAGTATTTGCTATTCAGTGGCGTAACTATAGGATGGCAGGGGTGGCAAATTGCCAGGGGCCCCTAGCTCTAGTGGGCCCCGAACTGGCTTGGTCTAGAGCACGGAAGGGACGCCGATGCACTTCTTTATATTGAGGAAGGAGGCATCTGACGAATTTGCCGCGGGCCCCAGCCGTTATAGTTACGCCACTGTTGCTATTAATATTAAAAAAAGCCGTGGTAGCTTAGTGGTTTGACCTGTGGCCTCTCAAGCAGAGGGGCGAGGGTTCGAGCCCGGGCGCGACTGCGTTTTTCGGAATTTCCGTGCGATATTACATTTTAAATTTACCATGAGCTTCTCGGTGAAGAACAACATCTCCGAAGCAGTTCAATGGTGGGTCTGAAGTCAGCAACCCGCACGGGCCCGCGTGGGAACTATAGCCCAGCCCTTTCATTCTGAGAGAAGGCCTGTGCCCAGCAGTGGGAGGTATATAGGCTGGAAATGATGATGATTAATAGTAAATTGTTACCCCCCTTATTCATAAACGGTCTATAGGCTTCTGCTAACTTAGCAATCGTTTGTCCTTATCTGTGAAAGGTAAATGGCAAAGTGACAGATAAGGACAAACGATTGCTAAGTTAGCAGAAGCCTACAGAGCGTTTATGAATAAGGGGGTTATTGTGTAGGATTGTGTGGTAACTGCGTTGAAATATGCATTGTTTTGGGAAGTCATAGTTATTTATTTACTGTGGTTATGTTACAAACATAACGTGAACGCTGTGTGTCTGTGTGGAATTTATTGATATATTATTCACTTTCAAAGTAAAACGTTGAGGTTAAGGCTAAGGCGTTACTGTTACCTACTACACCAGTAAAACTAACCTGACTTAGTAGTAAGTTGATATTGCCAGTAGCGAGTAAGTAGTGAAACAATAACTGTTTTTAATAAAGGTTTTTCATTTTTTTTTATTTTCAATTTACTAGTATCGGTTTTGAGATTGTAACTTCTAAATAGTTTGTACACATAGCTCTGCGGAGGCACTGGCGACGCCCAGCGGCTTGTTTGTTTAATCAGTTGATACGAACATGCGCGGGCGCACACAAGAGGACAAACACAGTAACTGGCCGCGCTGGGTTACGTTTGCATTGCGCATAGCGAGGAAACTTCTTTTTTTGATTATCGTTGGAATTATGAGTTATGACAGTTGCGTGTGGCTCGGGGAATATTGTTGTATGTATGTATAACTCTTTATTGTACAAATAAACCGTTATAGCCTAGTGGTTTGACCTGTGGCCTCTCAAGTATAGGGTCGCGGGTTCGATCTTAGGAATCATGTTATAGGCCAAGTAGTTTTGAATAGTGTCCGGATATTGTATAATTTTTTTAACGAAATTCCGAATAAAACAAATATACATACATAGTATGTATATGCAGAATTTCTATTCCAGTTCGTCACTTTTTTCATCTAGATATGTATGGAAAGTGACGAACAGGAAAAAAATGCATAGTAAAATCTAGGACACATTTTTTCTTGTATACGTATGGCAAACGATTCTGAGTAAGATAAACCCAAAACATTTAAATTTTGGAAAAAATGCACACCTACAAGAAAAACACGGGAATTTAATAAAATAACGGGCGTGTCATTTAAACAGGGCCTCAAAGTATCTTGCGCAAGCTGGTTTAAATATTACATTACATTAATTTATTGATAGAGTAAGTTTCAAATCAATACGGCATTAAGCAAACACGCATACCGATTGAATTCAAATTATAATTGCCGAGGTTCGGGTTACGGCCGGCAGGCGTCGCGGTAACCGCAAGTTACGATTCATAAAATTAATATCAGCTTTCAAAAAGGTGTCTCAAACGGTTGTTTACTGCATTATAGATAATAAATAACACATTTATTTTATAAGCGACAAACAGCATTCTGATGGCTTATGAAATATTTATAGGTTGTCGACCGGAGTGGTTTGGCGACTACGTAGGAGCCGTTAATACGAATTATTATTCAATACCCAAGCGAAATACGTAAATATTGTAAATGCGGGAGTGTGTCTGTCTGCTACCTCTCACGCTTAAATCACTGAACCGACACGAAATTGTTATAGATACCTACTTAGTTATGGCTCCGGGGAAGGACATAGCATTGTTTTTAGAAGTAGGTGACAAGGGGTGTTTACTACGAAGATGCGATACCCGGTGGGTCATATAATTTATACTCTGTTTGAATGTTTGCCACAAACTTTACTAGTCGATTTACTAACAACATTTCGAGGAAGAAGACGCGAGCAACATCCATTTTCTTTGAATACATAGTAAGCTGGTTGATAAAAAATAGGCGGACAAAAATAAAGCTACCTTATATACTAATTCCACGCAGACATATTCGCGGGCAAAAGCTAATCGTAAATAATTCAACTAACCACTGTATGCTTCATTTACAAAGCAAATAACAACAATAAAAATCTGCATAGATTTACAACCATTGTTAACAGAGCTATGACCGCCGTAGTTGAACAGAGAAATATAGAGGGCGCCTGTGTTGCAGGGCTCAGTGTTGCCAGGTGATGATTAAGGACAAAGGCAATCGGATGAATAATTCAATCAATTGTGGGCAATTAGTATTCGATGTGCGTGACGCGACGTGACGGCTCGGATCGCGGGTTTACCAGGATTCTTGTTATTTTTAACGCTTTGAGATTTATTGGAAATTGGAATTAAGGTGGTTACTAAACGGTATCGGTAAAGGAGGTCTTTACGAAAGTGACATTTGAATACTAACGAAGAGATATTTCGTGGTAACTAAGTATTTTAATACATTTAATAGAGTCAGATTGTATAGTAGGATAACTAAAATATTACTCAACAATAGAGAATATTCATGTTTTTTTTCATGGCTTTCATTAAAAGCTTATTTATGTAGTAAACAATATAAAAAAAATATTTCAAATAACTATAAAAATAACCGAGATATAAGCTATTAAAGATTTGTCTCTATCTCTTTCTATATATTATTTCTATATATATGTATATATCTCTTTCTGTATATATGGGCGTTGTGACAAATAACGTTCCATGTCATATCGGATCTCTCTTTGTAATCGCTGACTAATTAGTAGTTTAAAACTCTTATATTTTCCGTATTTTTTGACCGATGCTACTTTTAAATTTACTTTTTGTCATCTCTTTTAAGATATTTTCATATTTATTAGAGAATTGAGATTTAAAAAAAATAAAAATTCCATATTGTATTCTAAAAATAAGTTCTTCTTCAGCCTGGGGTCACCCATTGTTAGGTATAGGCCTCTTGATAAGTATGCCAAGTAATGCGGTTTAATATAAATCTAATAATACGATTCAAAATACATATATAAATCTCTGTAACTATGAAAGTAACACTAACAAAGTTCATTGTTCTTTACATGAATTAATTATCAGCCAGTTTAAAAGTTAAAACAGCACTCGTGTTTGTTTAATCTTAACAGAGTTTTTAGCACCTCGAACGAAACTCATTTTGAGTGTTAAAATCGATTTAAAAAATAAATTACATCCACACACGACCCTTTTAAAAATCTTTACAATTTGTTCGTTCGTTCAATATTTTTACAATCTCAGATAATGATATTGTTACAATCTGTGGCAACCCAGAGGGCCAGCATGATGTAAAAATCGTGAAGCTACACGTTTTCATCTCTTTCCGCAGAACATTATGTGAGAGAGACAAAACGTTCTTGAAAAATCGTGCTAGGGTGTTTGGTAACAAGTGTTTGATAATAAAATGTTTATGTCGTCGTAAACCGCGTATAAAAACAAAACCTCGGAAATGACGCGTAGGTTGGCGGCCATCTCCAATTTCGAAATAAAATACACTTTTAAATTTAAAAGCATTATTCTGTAGCGCGCTTGGTCGTATAGTCGTCATTGTTAACTCTAGTAGATCGTGTCAATCATAAATGAGTAGATGTACTCTACATGAATAAGGGTATTCATAAACGCTCTATATATATAGAGCTCTATAGATATAGAGCGTTTATGAATAACGGGGTATCTATTTGAGAAGTGGCTCGTAAAAATATTGTTCAAAATTATAACACGAAATGCGATAAGGGATCGTATTTTTCTGTTATTTAAATAGAAATGTCAGAACGTGCTCGAATTTCATCATTTTTAAACGCGAAATCAAACGCAAATATCATGGTCATGAATAAAAATAATCGGATAATAGCAGTCGAACATGGACAGGCCCGGGCCTGCTCAAATATGGCGCGGGCTTAATATATTTAATGCAAACAATATCGTTTTAACGCAAGACTGTGCAAACGGCGTTTTGTTACGACCGGCCAGTCACACCAAATGGACATATTTTTTTAAAAATTACGTTCCATTCCACGGAGATACGAATGATATGTACAATGTATGTTAATGCAGTCGTAAAATAAGCTCGCATGGTATAAAATATGCTGTACTAATCTTGCCAAAACAGAGCTTTATTGACTTGTTTTACGATGACTTTAATCTGAAATGTGCGCGTGAATTTGTTGGGGGTCTATTCTCGTTAGTTTCTTAGGACAATAGTTGCGACAACAAAGCGAAATGTTGACACAAAGTTCGGGAGTTAGTCCGATGTGGACCACCCGGGTAAAGTGTCGGTTGTCAGAAGTGAAAATAATGACGTTTGGCTGGTTACAACGGCAGTGCCGCCATTAACGAGCTCACCGAGCATTAATCGGGTGCGATCGAACAAGATGGAGTGGACGCGCGGTGAATGGGAGGTTTGATGATGGAACGTTCCGTTTTACAGATAGTTGAAGTGTTTAAATAACACCAGTATATAATCTTGTCCAATAAATTTTAACTGAGTTCAATGTTATGAAAGAGTCTGGCCGGAGGAAAGGAAAGCGGTCTTGTGTACCTAGGTTACGTAGGTTCAGGAACTAACGTAAATATTGTTTAGTTGAACGTTAGAGCCATTTCTTGACCAATGCGCTAAAAGCGAGAAGGGTTTGTAAATAGGTAATATCGTATGTTAGAAGTTCTAGTAGTTTAATAAATACCTTTTTTTATAAGTTTACTGTTCATTTGTTAATAAAAATCCTATAAATTCATTGTAAAACAATAGAAATATTCAGTGATTGCGATTCGTAGTTAAAAAACCCTTTATTCTGTTTACTTCAGTGAATCATCCAACGCTTTTGATTTGAGGTAAATAAAGCGTTGTTAGCATAATTTACAGCCGTTTTGTTGCGAGGAGAAAAAATGCGGTCAGCGGGGCCGCAAGTTAGTCATTGTTGGCTAAGCTCGGAGAATGTTTAAGTACCTACCCACAGTGCGGAAAATGGAAAACAAACAGGACCACATTGTTAAAACAACTCTGATATTGTTGTCATTTTTTGAAGACGCTGCATTTATTTATTTTATTTGAGTGCGATGTTGAAATAAACATCAGTATTTCTCTCATTTTTTTGTATATATACGTCACACTGCTGGGCACAGGCCTCCTCTCAGAATGAGAGAGCTTGGGCTATATATAGTTCCCATGCAGGCCCAGTGCGGATTGGTAACTTCACACACACCATTCTGTAGCAGCTTAGCTGGAAGAGATCCCTTCTTAGGGATAAGTTCGCCTTTGTACTATTTTCTGTGTACTTCTGTATTTTTTAATTTTTATGTGCAATAAAGAGTTTACATACATACATACATACCATTGAATTGCTTCGCAGATGTGGGCACACAACTATAAATATATGTTTTTTATTCATTTAATGAATATATGTATAACGAGCTGTGTGTCTTGCCATTTCGTATTTAAAAGACTCGTTTGTTTTTTAGCCGTAATGCGCATGCGCAGGGTTCGTGACAGATTGGTCCGATTGCTGCCGGCCTCTAATTGGATTAAAACAAATATTCCCGAGCGAGAGACAACACACGTGTTTGTTCGTGGTTTACTTTTTAGGGTTCCGTATGGTGGTTGAATATCACTCTAGAATAGAATAGAACCAAATCTGTGCAAGTGTGAGTAAACATTCTTCATACATTATCGTTTTACATCTGTCCCATGAATTAATGTGGCCATACATGAACTGTCAAAATGAACACGATGGCGATTGCGAGCGAGTTAGATAATAAGCCTACAGCATGTAAAGTTGATCATTTATTTGGTAAAAACGTATTCATTGTAATGTGATTATACACAGAGGAAACGGGAAGACGTTTGTATCGAGAAACGGCCACCCGATTTCCTATTAATAATAAGTGTCATTGTTGAAACGGTATTGTTCTGCATTGGGACGCGCAATATGTACCGCCGTGATTCCATCTCGATGGCGAGTGTCACTCGAACCCAGCGGGGGCTCGTCGTTAGTGCAAAATGACAAAAACTGAATGAAAGCTACTTCGCTGTGCTTGCACAATACCGAGCTACCACACACGATCTTTTAACCTTTACAATCCTACACATACATACACATACACAAATCACGTCCTTATCCCTTACGGGGTAGACAGAGCCTGAGGTAACAGGTACCTACAGGCCACATTTAGCAAGATTGTGGGCGTATAGGTGGGAAATGGAATCAAAATAGTGATGGGTTGCTAGCCTCATCGCCTATAACATGATTCCTATGTCGCCTATTCCCTCGATGGGCTTTTACCATCTGCGCGGGTAGAGAAGCAACTGGTACATTCTATGTTTTTTCTTTGCTCCCAGATCAGCATGGAAGATCCTACAATCCTACTAATATTATAAATGCGAATGTAAGTTTGTTTGTTACGGTATCACGCGAAAACTACTCAACCGATCATCATGAAATTTTGTACACATGTTCTTGGAGGTATTAGAAGTAACATAGGATACTTTTTACTAAAAAAAATTTTTTATTATGTCGTCACTGACGTTATCTGCGCGGACGAAGTCGCGGGCAAAGGCTATCTATACAAATATACGACCGACGAACGGTGGAGCATGCGCGTTCTGGACTGGAGACCCCGGGGCAGAATAAGTGTAGGCAGACCAGACCACCTGCCCGATGGTCCGATGACAAAGGGAGACAGCAGGACCAGTCTGGAAGGGGGAAACGGGCAACCGTTCAGGATGGAGACGGATTGGAGAGGCGCATGCCCAACGGTGGGCGTTTACACGCTGAAGAAGAAGATACAAATATAATAAAGAGGTAAATTTAGGTTGTCGAGTAATCTCAGGATCTACTGAAGCGCTTTTGAAAATTATTTTACAAATAGAAAGCCACGTTATTAGCCGCGGGATAGCGATAAGCGGATTCTCCGCAGACGGAGTCGCAGGCAACCGCTCGTTTCTAAAAAGTGGCTGCTTGGATTATACTTACTAATTTATCATTAGAAAAAAAACTTACCATTTCATCATAATCTCCAGCCTATATCCGTTGCCACATCTACCACAAACTCTTGGTGGGAATTGGTTTAGGGTGCAGGCTATGTTTACTGCACTACGTTCTAAATATTTTATTTAAATTGTGTCTGTATCTGTTTTTTCCCAATAAAGAAAATAAAATATATACGTCCCACTGCTGGGCACAAGCCTCCTCTCAGAATGATAGCTTGGGCAGTTCCTACACTGGCCTAGTGCGGATTGGGAACTTCACACACACCATTGAATTTTTTCGCATGTGTGTGTAGGATTCCTCACGACGTTTTCCTTCACCTAAAAGCTTATGGTACTTACATTTCAAGTGTGTTGAAGCCCGGGCTCAAACCCACAACTTCTTTCTTTCTCTTTCTTTTTCTTCTTTTCTCTTTCTCCTCTACTTGAGAGGCCACAGGTCAAACCACAGACTGCGCTACCTTTTTTTTGTGAAGGAAATACGCGCTGTAGGCGACGAAAATTCTTATAAAGGAAAGAGAACTAATAAATTTGATGTAGTCAAAGATAATTTATAAAATTCAGAATTAATCGCAAATGAAATTGAAATTGTGAGAATGGGGAACGGAGCGGCGTGCGAAAAAAAAAGAAAGAAATGTCGCAATCGCTTATCCTTCGTCCCAGCGAACTCATTAAGCGTCGTCCTTGTACCTTCTACGCCATATTATTGAGGAACTCTTGACTAATTTATCTGATTGTCTAGTACGTAAAGTAAAAACAATAATTACCCTGCCATTCTACGACTACACGTGCAACACCTACGTCTGTGTGAAACAGTGAATGTGTTTTTTCAAACGAGCTCATTCAAAAAGCTTTACCGTGTACGTCTCTCTTTCATCCTCCCACGTGTCTCTGGCCTCTATCTTGAACGATCCACCCTTGTCTCCATTTACACTCTCATCTCCCACAAATCTTCAATTAGTCACTACCCTGTGTCTCCAGCTTCACCCTATTGCTGAACTTCATAACCAGCGAGGATTTCTTAATTTCCAACCTTTCCTCGTCTACTTCTCTTTGCAAAATGACAGCATTCTAGGCCTAAGGATTTGTTTTATATGTCGTTAATTATCATAGACTTAGACCTTGAAAAATCATATATCTTAATCATCAATTACTCTATCTATTAGAGAAAGCCGCACGGAAATCTGGTTAGCAGTTTTTAAGTTTATCCCGAGCAGCCATACAGCAGCGGCGGACTTTGTTTTCGATTTGTAATGAAGGTAAAAAACCACGGAATCCTTTCACTTAAATGTCCACAGCATTGACCCACGGAGTCAGCTCGTTAACGCGTCAGTATCAGCATCTTGTTAACGTCGCTGCCGGCGCACGGCTCCCAATGTCTCATTTTATTTCACTCGGGGTGGGACCGAACTTGTCACGAAAACGAACCAATGTATTTTGAAATGGCGCTGCGATTGGACGGATAGAAACTTACAGATATACTGGTTTCAATGTTTATAAAACCTCTTTGATGCGTGTGCTAATGACTCAGTTGTTTCTCGATGCTACCAGTCGCAATTTTATAAGTCTAACCTAGAAACATTGGCCTCAACCAATCAGTGGGGTTCTGTCCAATGTTGCTAGTTTAAACTTGTAAAATTGTAATTTGAAGCTTCGAGAAATGGCCTTCTGGCGTGGTTCGGCGCAAAAATTGAATTCATTTTATTACTTAAATTGTCGAGTTACTCGAATTGCCAGACTCGAAATTAAAGTCAATAAAGATATCCTGAAAGTTTTCGACGGAAATTTGTCGCTGCTCCTGTTTTTCCAGTAATAAAACGTAAACAATCTTTTATAAGATAAACTTTCTCAATAATATTCCCGGTATCGCCAACAGGTGCACCGTAACCAGATACGTGACATCAAAAATAAGTGAAAAACGTTCGAACGGATAAAGATGACAGGGTTGCCACAAAAAATAAACTTCCCAGAAAGGGACGTGAGATATTTGTAGTGATAATATTAGTGCTGTTCTCCTGCGTTGACGTATTAACTACATATAGACGGAGATGTCTTTCCTCGCGCAGTCAGCGCTCGCGGATATTGCCGAAGGTGTGGGTGGACGCGTGATTGGAATAGGAGAGTAAAGGGTAGGGAAAGTTGATGAGGTAAGCCAGTTCTATTATTAAATTGTGACGTCCTCTCGAGTTTCGCCAATGAAGGAGCCGAAACTAAGCAGGATCGTTGGCAAAAGTAGGATATATTTTTTAATAATTTGTATAAGACTAACTACTAAAAAGTAAGCAGCTGGCTGACTGACTGACAGACGATGTACGGCCAAATTTTAGAAACTATGTGTTTGGAAGACAACAGATTAGGCGACTAGACTTAAACTACAATTGACTTGTATTTTTTTTTAACATAGATGTTAATGGCTGGTTTGAGATGCGAGAAAGTCACGAATGTAAACGTTCCCGTGTTATCTCTCATTTTATTATACTTTAAAGAAAAATTGCTACTGCGATCGAAAATGCTCAAGGCATATTCATATCATGGCTCTATGTAGAGCTCTTATCAGCCATCGACACAAAACTTGGCGTCGTCCGCAAAAAACAGGATGCGGGGGGAATTTGCTCGCGCGGAAATGATTTGCGAGTAAACATTGCAAAATTAGCAATTCCCACTGAAATATTTTGATAGAATTCTACGTTATTCTAGTCACCGTAAAGCCATTGAATTATCCACAACATTTAAAGACGTTAAAACATTAAATAAGCAATTAATATTTACCATAGATAGTTTAAGGAATCTTTAGAAGCTCTTACACCAATGTGTTAGAAAAGTAATGTGTGGAAAAACTTAAGAAAGTATGCGCCATGCATCAATGTCTATTCTAAACATGGTTGAGGGAGTCATTCGCATTCACTCTTGTGAAATAATAGCCTTTCCATCTGCAAACGTTACAATTGAATTACGAAACATCTCACTGGCTGTTTACTGTTTACGCGGAATAGCAGTAAGTATTATACTAAAACTTCGGCCCACAATGCGGGCGATTTATCACAATTGACAGGTAAATTGTTTACTTAAGGGCAATTTAAGTTAAAAGCTCATGCCAAATTCCATCATAAGGCGTTCGCACGCCGGGCCGTCGCTGCGTGAAATTGACTTTGTCACTGCCCATAAATCTCCCGCCAACGTCACGACAAAAAACAATATGGCGGCCCACGGATGCGTCCGGATTCATCCACTCGGATGTTTACACAACAACGGACCCTTCACGATAATGGATAGACTTTTTTGCGAATTTCATAAGAAACGCTGCATTTCGGTTATTGAATTTGCAGCTCGCGTTTCCGCGGGGCTTTGTTTCTGTTTTGTTTACCGAGTGTTTGGATGGAGATGTCAAATTACAATAGCTGTTTAGAAACAGTGCTCCGTTTAAGTCGAACACAACGAGGGTCGGTTCCGCGCGTCGAAAAATATATACGGTCGCGCGACCGCCGGGGTATTTGGTATTTTGCATGCGGCAATTTACAGCCGGCCCTGGCACCAACATATGCCATTACGGGGTAAAATATGATGTTTTTCAGCTGAGCAATGAATGAATTAATATCGAGTGCGTGGACGCTTCCTCAGTAGCCTGCTGGAGGGTTGCCAATAATACAGTTTTAAGGCGAACTTTCCGCCGGCAATAACTCCGGCCGGTCGTAAACGTCGCCGGCGCGCTACCTCTCACTATCAATCCGGTTTTGCATCCACTATCGAAAGCCTCCATCTAACGGGCGCCATGTTGGAGCGAGCCAAAAAGACAGTGTCGAGCAGAAAAACACATAAACTGAAGGGACGTCTCGACAAAAAAATGTGCCGTATGGCAGGCGCTGCGGTCGCGCGGTTTGTTTAAGCCGTCGTCCAGCCGTAAGAAGCCCCGTGCGCTGCGGCTCCGCTCCGGTGCAATGGATTGTCCTACGAAGTCTGCGAGTTCGAGTTACCATGCTTTATTTTTACTGCGAACGCGGTCGAATTATAACGCGAAAATGAATTTAAAGCCGGCTTTATGCTCCATGAAAAGGGTACAAAAAAGTTGGAGGTTTCCTTACGTTATAAAAAGCAGTTTTACGCTTCGTTTTCGTGTTCAAAATACGCGAGTTTTGAATAAATTTATTGCTGAAGACGCGGGAAAATTGTCCAGATATCTTAAGAGCGTATCTCCTTTTTGGTGCAGACTGCAAGCGCCATAAGTCACGGCGATAAGCACAATACTTCATAACCACATGCAGCAGACGCGTCCCCAGTGATTTATTTAACGTAATGTTTATGTTTCGACTCCTACAGGACGAACTGTTTACATTTGAATACTGCCGCTATTAACACTTAACAGCCCTCTTTTAAAGTCTAAAATGCATTACTTTTAACGCAAAATTAAGATGGCACAAAATCAATTTACCAACGTATAAGATGCCATCGTAATAGAGTTAATAGTCTTAGCAATAAAGTTGAAAATATAGTTTGTCGGTGTGTCGTTATGGTTGCGCGGAGTGGGTGGCGCGACAATAGATGCGCGTGGGCACCGCTCGTCTCACCTTGCTTGCCGTTTTATGGCATGCGTTGCAGCGATTCTAATTTAGATTGGAGTTGTAAATATTGGAGACAGACAGTAAAAACGTCGAGGCTTTGAGTTACAGGATAACTGTATTAATATGATGGACCCATTATAACTTGGTTATTATGTTAAGTATGTAAAATGTAAGGTAAACACAGAATAATCGATGTAATTCTCAGCGGCACAAAATTCGGCCCAGTCTCCATACTACATACATACATAAATCACGTCTTTATCCCTTACGGGGTAGACAGGGCCCAAGGAAACAATGTTTAGCATGGTTGTGGGCGTATAGGTGGAAGGGGGAATCAATATAGTGAAGGGTGCTAGCCGCTTTCATGCTGGTCTGGGAGCAAAGAAAAACATATATACCATTGCTACTCTTCCCGCGCAGATGGTAAAAGCCCATCGAGGGAATGGGTGAATATCTTAGGAATCATGTTATAGGTGATGCGGCTAGCGACCCATCACTATTTTGATTTCCCTTTCCAACTGTATAGTTGGAAAGGGAAATCAAAATAGTCTTAATCATGCTAAACGTGGCCTTAAGGTTTTGTTACCTTAGGCTCTGTCTACCCCGTAAGGGATAAAGACGTGATATATGTATGTATGTAATTTTTAAGTACAGCCAGTGCCTGTACTTTTATTATTATAAAAAGCACATTGAATTGCTCACTATTAGAAGGTACAGAATATTTTCTCTACATATTTCTGACCCTTACTTCTGTCAACCACGAGTTCCCACTACAATATCAACATTCGACTTTGACGTATTCCAACGACACCATGACATTTGTTTTACATTCGTAACGTCAAATCATTAGCGACAACACCACGGCCAACCAGCCCACAGTCAACTTTATACCTGTCCTTATCCGACTGTGTGTGGACAAGTGAGAGATGACTATCGGTTCGTGGTGTCTCACAGGTTGCTGTGGGTGGCAATCGGTTATTCCTGAAATCCAAACATCTCGAGAAACGCTGTCGCACGCCCCCTCGAAAATCTGATTGTCATTGTGAGCGCTGCGGTACTAAGAGTGGATGATTCCAATTCTCGAATGAGGCGAGTCGTTAGTGAGATATGTAGAGACGATCGTATTTATATTTTACAAGAGCATAGTAAACACTTCCTTGGTCTGGGAGTAAAGGAAAAACATAGAATGTACCAGTGGCTTCTCGTCATGGTAAAAGCATATCGAGGGCGAAATTCTTAGGAATCATGTTATAGGCGATGCGGCTAACAACAGTAACAATAACAACCCATCACTTTCTATTCTATTCTATTTTGATTCCCCTTGCCACCTATACCCGTACAATTTTGCCAAATATGGCTTTAGGTCATGTTACCTCAGGCTCTGTCTACCCCGTAAGTAAGGATAAGTCTAGTAAATTATGTTGATTTACAGCAAGTTTTAATTGATTGAGAAAGTCGTCGATTAAGATCCTGTTTTACCCCTTTCTGTTTAATTCCAATAGGTAATCTTAAATATCAGTTATCTATGATTCCGTCTCTATTTATTACTACGAAATAGACGGAGACATCGTCATAGCTAATACTCTTAACAGAGAGTGGTGGAATAAGCCCTAAGTCATTTAGGATTTCAAAAATAGGCGTCTAAAATGCCCCAAAGTCTGATACAAGTTACAGTGGTTAGGACCGAAGAGTTAAGCATCATATCTAGCCTATATTATGGCCAACTGTTGGGCACAGGCCTCTTATAAGAGTTAATAATGTAAACCAAATACGTATCTTAATATAATATGGCGTCAAGTATATCAGTAGGCAAGCCGAAGGGCATGTAACTAGCCTTTACCTCTGCACAATAAAAGTGTCCAACTGCCTTAAAGTAGGCAAGCCGGTGGGAATCGAGATTGCCATCAAAAGCTCGTATTCGGTACTTTATTGTAGTATCTGTGTGTACAGCGCGATAAATAAACAGAGAGGGCAATAAATAACAAAACTACACGACGTTTTCACGCAAAGCCTGGTATGACGGTTCTCGCGCCGTTCCTCAACATTAAAAATAATGGCTAAGTTTTCCACTTCGCGGCGAAGTTTAATTGCATTTATTGCATTATTGTACCTTCAATGCTGGTCTGGGAGCAAAGAAAAAAACATAGAATGTACCAGTTGCTTCTCTACCCGCGAAGATGGTAAAAGCCCATCGAGGGAACGGGCGAAAATATTAGGAATCATGTCATAGGCGATGCGGCTAGTAACCCATCACTATTTTGATTCCATTTTCCACCTATACGCCCACAATCTTGCTAGATGTGGCCTGTAGGTACCTGTTACCTTAAACTCTGTCTACCCCGTAAGGGATAAAGACGTGATATGTGTATGTGTATTGTAAAGTTTTGCCGCATTTTTGTCATATTAAGTTATCTGTACTGAAAATAAACGACATACAGTTCGTGAGCCTCTAGAAGGACCGGGTAACATCGGCGGAATCAAGCATCAAACCCACAGGCGTGAGTCAACATGACATACCCGAAGGTCTTTTTACATAACGTTGCACATTATTTTGCTTCCAGCTCATCAAGTACCTATTACGCCTCAAATAGTCGTTCGTTTGTTTATTTCAAAACATAAACATAATACTTCCATGCTGGCCTGGGGAGCAAAGGAAAAACATAGAATGTAACAGTTGCTTCTTGTCCCTTGCAGAAGGTAAAAGCCCATCGAGGGAATGGGCGAAATTCTTAGGAATCATGTCATAGGCGATACGGCTAGCAACCCATCACTACTTTGATTCCTTTTTCCACCTATACGCCTACAATCATGCTAAATCTATATCTATAGCTATGTCTACCCCGTAAGGGATATAGACGTGATTTGTGTATGTATGTAGGTATGTATGTATATCGTATAATTGTGAGCAATTTTCACGGATTAAAGCTTCTAAGAAACAAAATGCTCGTTTTTACTTCGACGGCATCCCGTGCGCCCGTGCGCGGACAAATGGTACCACAGAAATGTCTAAGCATTTTTTACGTCTCCCTGTCGCCCACATCCTAAATAAACTAACTATTAGTCAAACAAAAAGTCTCGCCACATGTTTGTTTTGCCGCGAACGGGGTGGTTCCACGTGGTATTGTTCTGTGCTGGCCCAAATCGACCATCGGAAATAGAAAAAAAAACCTCAAGAGGATAAAAGTATGGAATTAAGAGAATTAAGGAAGACTAGGGAGGGACTTCGATCAACTGACTGGTAGAGACTTTATACATCTCTACTATAAACTAATATAATTTAAGGCTCGGGGACATATACGTCCCTTTTATAAAAGTATTTAATTTAAATAGAATTTAAGTAGTTGTAGCTTAATGTATCTTATTTTGAAAAAATACTTCCTGCCAAGTTTCTTGCGGCGCATTCTTCTTGGCAATGATGGTCTTTCCGAATGCGTTGGTAGTTTCAAAAAGTGCATGTATAAGTGCCCTTGGCGGCTTATTTACAAATATAATATATATACATTTTTAGTAGTACCTATAAGAGGCAGTTGCAGTGAAATAGACAACTAAAACAAAATCGGAAACAATTAACCAACAAAGTATGATTAAAATAAAAACAAATTAAATACTAAAGTAAAACTAATCTTAAAATAAAATAATTAAAAAAGGAGGGGCCCCCGTGGCGTAGCACCACAGACACTGGCAACATTCCCCCTTTGAACAGCGATACTAATACGCTGTCCAAGGAACCTGCCAGCTCTGCGGTCACCCGTAGCGTCTATTAGCCAAATCAACATCAGTTCTTAAGTCTAATTCAACGCAGACGAAAACGCGGGCAGAAGCTAGTAGCTCATAAAATCAAAAACAAACAAGTACTTGTCTTAGAAAAAAAAAATAGTAGTTACAAAAGAAACAATCTAGAATACCCACCGAAATTCAATTTACATACAGCATTGAATACAAAAAACTGATTTAGTATTCCACTCACGTCATCCGTATGTTTACAATCGGCAGCGCAAGTGGCGCATAAAATTAGCGCATTTATAGATTGTTGTTATAATTATAAATCGTTATTATAATTTGTTAGAGGTATAAAAAGCGCGGTCGTAAATTTCGGCCGGTTACAAAGCTGTCTAATAGAATCATTATGACTTGAGCTATAAAATGAGCGCTACCAATGTCTTTTAACAGATTATGAATTAGGATGTTCCTTGACAGGCCTTTTGACGATCGGTGACCACTTCTGGATTTGACTACTTCTGGATTTGACCACTTCTGGATTTGACCACTTGTGGATTTGACCACTTCTGGATTTGACCACTTGCTGCCTGTCTTTTGTAAGTATAGCAAAATAGATGGGCGAAAATGGTATGGATCATGTTATATATAGGCGACGTGGCAACCCATCACTGTTTTGATTCCCCTTTCCATCCATACGCCCACAATCATGCTAAGCGTGGTCTTTAAGTCTTGTTACCTTAGGCTCTGTCTACCCCGTAAGGGATAAAGACGTGGTGTATGTATGTGTATACGTAGTAGTTGTTGATACGTGAGTTATCCGTTTGCGTAATTTTATTATGATTGTGTCTCACGGTAGTTTCATGTTGGATTGTTTCTTAAATGAAGTGATAAGCATTCGAGTTGTGATCGAGGACAGTCGGTACCGTCTCCTATTAGTTTTGCCCAAATTAATTTGTATGTAAATGAGAGGCGTCCCGTAGATATTCATTTGTACCGAATCCGTTCTCGGAAGCCGAAACGCGTGCACTGATAAAGTAACTAACGATAAAATAGTTATTGCTAATGTTGTTGCGAATTTCCGCGAATGTCTGACCCACTAAACATAGATTATTAAAGGTCACTTAAAAGAGAACAAGGCATGAAACCAGAAAGGCAATTTTTGGAGTTGCGACTTTTAACGTCTGACATTGGTGTCTCGAACTAATTGGTTTTGATACTTTTATATTTTCCTAATTGATTTTGTTTTTTACCATTGTTATTGTCACTGTCATTGTTGAATTTGAAGACCAGTTAAAGAAAAAGCTGTTCAGTTTGTTTTATTGAATCAGTCGTTAGGTACGTGACATACAAATTGTTGAAATGACAAAAGGACTTTTAATTTGTTGAAATTAAACCTAAAATCACAAAACTGGGACTCGGTGGCTCGGTCTTAAGTACTAATTAATACATAAACAGAAGCTCGTTAGTGAGAATTACAGTCCTAAAGGTCAAAAGCTGCATTACTATCATCATTACGCGTCGTCTTAATTGCCTTAATGTTGTGTTTTGGGTTAAACGCACGTGACTCAGTCATTTCGAAAGCTCAATTAACTAACCAGTAATAAAGCGATCACACTTAAAATACTCACACTCCGTTTACTCGCGTCAAAAAGGTGTCCAGCGCTATCTGAAACAAGCAATTAGGCGTTTTAATTTCAATTCACTTAAGAGCCAATAAAACGAATGAACGATAAGGACCGCTCTCTGAGGCGTCTTTATTTCAATTTGGCTTAAGAACGTTGCATTTCAAAAGGTCCTTCGTAAATATTTTTCGTCCCGAGAGCAGCTGCCCGCCGCGGGACGCCGTTTTTTCGATCATAAATATCAATTCACACAAACCAACAAAACGCATTTGTATTTATTTAGTGCCCAAGGGACCGGGACACTTCCTTCGTGTTTGCAAATTTCTATTATTAAAGTTATTACCGCGGTTTACGGGCGAATAAAATTTGAGAATTAAAAGCCTGATTTATTGTATAAAATAGGTCGTTAAATTTGATTCCGAGCGGTTAGAGTCGTATGTCACGTCCGAATGGCCTGTAAATTACACGCTTTATGTAAACGTGGACTAAGCGTCGGTGCGCGGGGCGGAAACGCGCGCGTTTCCTACGGAGCTGCACGCGCGCTCCAAGACGCGGCCGTAAACAAAATTAAAGTGGGAAACGTAATAGCTGCATATGAACACCCGACGGAATGCAAATAAGACAACCAGCCCAACCATTAAACCATAATTAAATTGGAAACGCACAGAACAATATTTACGCTGGGACTGGCATACGTTAACGAACGAAATATTTTAATTAATTCCCGACATTTCAAAAGCATAAAAAACTTTCTAAACCGGGAAAATCCGGGAGTTCCGCAGCGGATGGTAACACTAACTGCGAAAGGAATCAAACGAGCCACAAAATACGATCTGTTAATGTTGTTTGCATAGCGTTATGCCGATTCAAAGGCGCGCCTAATAATTCGTAAACACTTGCTCCAGGAAATTCCAGTGCACGTGCGCGACTGCGTTTTGTTTTGGCATGCGCCGCCATCTTGTTCTCCCGAAATGGCGCCGCGTCGCCAAATGGCCGCCGTGACCGAAGCTTCGGAGAATTTCTAGATTAATGACTTAATTGTTCAAGTTTAACTGTTAAACGGTTAAGTTTGAATGGGCGATCGTCGAGTGCACAGTAATGGCTTGAGTAATGGCTACGTATCGGCCGATTTTAGCCACTTAGGGTGAATTTGATCACAGACTCGGGGACGATTGAAACAGTCGATTATCCATTGCTGAGACATTGGACTTGAATATTATTTGTGCTGCGACTACAATGCGTCATATGAAGCCAAATCTGCTGTTCTTGCTCATCTACTATGAACGAAAAACATAATTTTTAACAAACTTTTATTCAAAATTTCTAAATGTCAGTGAAAATTAGAACACATAGTAGAAAAATCCGAAAAGTAAAGCTATGGCCGGGAATCGAACCCGGATCCTCGTCATTCCGTGACGCGTGCTATACCCTTACACCACCCATAGCAGGTGGGTAGTCTTCGAATTATTCTACTTGCTACTAGCTGTCACGTGACCTTTGTTACTATGCGATTTTTTGTCGCTAAGCCTCATCTGTTTGAATGATGTGTCTGTACGACACAATTACACACTCCCGTGGAACATCTACTGCTCACCAGGGACGAGAGAAGGCGCTGTTTTTCAAATTATAGGTACTATCAAATGAATCAAGAATTTTTATGTTTACTTTTACGGTTTTACGATTTTTTAAATTTAATTTCTAACGGTAAAACCGTAAAAGTAAACATAAAAATCAAGAAATAAAAATTCTTTACTCATTTGATAGTACCTAAACTTTTATTCACTCAACAGATTTCGCATTTGTTTTCACAACAGAAACGCAAACAGTAACTAAACCATTTCTTTTGAACACGCAATAGTTCGGCAAGACGTAAACATGTCAGCAAACTCGATATAGGGTATTGCGGACGTCTGTACAATCACGTAGTCTAGGTCTGCAGGCATCCTCAGTTATCTGGGGTCAGGTGGCGCCGGCCAGGCTACTGATAGTGCTTGTTTTTTACCCCCACTAAGACCCTGTTTACATGGCGCAAATAAGGAGTAAAATAATAAGAGTGGTATTACATTGAGCTCTACATATTTACCTTATTACTCCGCTACTTAAGTAGTTGTACCTAGTAGTAGCGTAGTAGTAGTTATAAGTAGCGGAGTAGGAAGGTAAATATTATAGTTCATTGAAATACAGAGTAACGCCTGATTCAGTAAAATATTTAAGAGATCGTTAGGCTTAAGAAATGCCGCAAAATCTACTAATTTTGCGGCAACGCTATTCCAAACCTACAGTCGAGCAAGCGAGTGTTCCACAGATTTTTTCTTATATTCTCATTTCATAGAATGATCAATTCATGAAAAACTCGTTTCATATAATCTCAATTATGTCTACATCGTACGGGATAAAGACGTGATTTATGTATTTATTTGTGTATCAATTCATTGATTTTTAAGACCAATTTTATTTATTTAAATATGGCCCTTTACATGGAACTTACATGGAACTTTACGCTCCGCTGGCTTTCAGTCGATCAATCATATCAAGAATAATTTTGTTTAAAATTAACCCCTTTGCCGACCGGTGAATGACTTTGATTAAGTTAATTGCCCAGGAACTAATCGCAAACGTTACATATAACTTTAGCTTCAGCAAACTGAACTCCAAATCTTACCACATAAAGTGTAATATTAACTGGTAACTATTAGACCGCCAGTCACGATACCTAATTTAAATTGAGTTGCTGTTCAGTCACAGGGGGTGTTGATACCTAGCTTAGATGTAAGGGCATTAATACACCCAATTCTTCTTCCAAACTACACAAACACACAAATCACGTCTTCATCCCTTACGGGGTAGACAGAGTCTAAGGAATCAAGACCTACAGGCCACGTTTAGCAAGATTATGAGCGTATAGGTGGAAAATGGAATCAAAATAGTGATAGGTTGCTAGCCGCATCGCCTATAACATGATTCCTATTTTCGCCCGTTCCCTCGATGGGCTTTTACCATCTGCGCGGGAAGCGAAGCAACTGATACATTCTATGTTTTTTCTTTGCTCCCAGACCAGCATGGAAAATAATATTTTATAATAATACTAGTGACCCGCCCCGGCTTCGCACGGTATATTATGCATGTATTATACATAAAAACCTTCCTATTGAATCATTCTATCTATTAAAAAAAACCGCATCAAAATCCGTTGTGTAGTTTTGAAGATATAAGCATACAAAGGGACATAGGGACATGGGGACAGAGAAAGCGACTTTGTGTTATACATGTAGTGATTTATTTATTTCCAAAATAATATTTTACGTAAATTTACTATTTGCCGAAAATGGAATCTAAACTAGGCTAGCGCTTTTCGAGCAATTAAAAAAAAACGTCAAAGTAGAGTCCCAATTTAATCTCTACTTATTTAATTTCTTTTAAAACCGTTTCCACGACGCATGGGCTTTAACCACCATGTTTTTATAACTGCGCAAGAGCTTTAAGTTAGAGACTTAACTCGTTCATCTAATTTAGCCAAGTGGTGTCGGTAATTAGATGTCTGGGCTTAAAAGCTCGTGTGCATCTATTATAGACCCCACACACCGCGACTTTCTGCAGCGACAAACGTGCGACTGAATCGCACAAGCTGTCAAGACATTTGAACCTGCTGAACGACAATTCACTTTTTTTGGAATATTAGTATGTGGAGCATGAAGTCTAATTTTTTTCCCTTTAACAATTGGCAATGGGTATTTTAAGTACATAATAGTGCCCACACGGCGTATATTGTAGAAACTATGAACCTAAGAGACAATGGCGTAACTATAACGTCTGGGGCCCGTGACAGATTCTTCCGATGGGGCTCTTTCCTCAATATAAAGAAGTGCATCAGCCTCCCTTCTGCGCTCTGAACCAAGCCAGTTCGGGGCCCCGAAGAGATAGGAGCCCGTGGCATTTTGCCACTCTTGCCACCTTCTAGTTACGCGACTGCTAAGAGAAGTATTTTGTTGAATCAGGCGTTATTTTGCGGATGTCCATTTCAATGAACAAAAAACATTTGCAAATAGTAAACAACTAGTGCTATGCTAAACGAGGCCTTGTTGCCTTTGGCTCTGTCTACCATGTAAAGGATATAAATAGACGTGATTTGTGTATGTATGTAAAAAACTAGTGATTTTTACTCTCAGTTCTCTTATGAGAACGTTAAAAACCCGTCGAAACTAAATAATGTCTTGTCAACGTCTGGCAAAGGAAAACGTCATAGTGACAGATAAAAACTAATGAATGTTAAACTAACAAAAGCTTCGTCAATAACAAGGTTAACTACGACTGCATGAATATTATGTATTACTAGCTGTTGCCCGCAACTTCGTCGGCATAGAATTCGTTTATCGCTATCCCTCAGGAATTACGCAATTTTCCGGGATAAAAAGTAGCCTATGTGTTAATCTATGCCCTAGATTCTAGGGTATCAGCTATCTCCGTTCCAAATTGTATCCAAATCCATTCAGTAGTTTTTATGTGAAAGAGTAACAAACATCCATCCATCCATACTTACAAACTTTCTCGTTTATAGTATTAGTAGGATGACTGCGACTGGATCAGGCACAGCATCGATTTAAACTGTTTAAAGTCTCAGTGTAAAGCGAGTGTTATGCGTTTGGGCCTTGCGTGCTTTGGCCTGAGGCAATAGGTAAGTCTGGATCTAATTAATTTCCAAGCTACATACATCTGGGACCCGCTAGGGTTGGCACTTGATCACTTTATAAATGGAAAGTATTTTGTGATAGATTGTTTAGCGTCCACTTTATATCTCTAACGAATGAAAATGAAAATGAAAATGAAAAAATATTTTTGCAAATTGGCCGCCAAGGGCTCTTTTACATGTCTTTTTGAAACTACCAGCGCATTCGGAAAGACCATCATTGCCAAGAAGAATGCGCCGCAAGAAACTTGGCAGAAAGTCATTTTTTCAAAATAAAATACAGTAAGAATACTTAAATTAAATACATTTATAAAAGGGATGTATAAGGTCCCCGAGCCTTAAATTATATTAATCTATAGTAGAGTAGAGATGTATAAAACAAAACAACAAAAAACATTTTTTAAGTTCAGTGGAGGTGTAAAACAGAATACCCACAGTTTCACTGTGCCCATCTCTATTTTGATTTCCCTTTCAACCTATACGCCCTTAATCATGCTAAACGTGGCCTTAAAGTTTTGTTACTTTAGGCTCTGTCTGCCCCGTAAGGGATAAAGACGTGATCTATGTATGTAGTGTATGTATATACAGAAGGCTTTTAAACGAATTGAACTTAGAAGGTTTTTAAAGTTTAAATACATAGCTAGTAAGTGTGGGGGCAGCCCTGCCGCCAAAACTCCGATCCCTGAGTGTTGGCACACCTCATTGGTTCCGCCGGGTTTTAAACTATTTACGTGGAAAACATTCTACGTATTTCTTGAATCGTAGATAAATTTAATACGCTTAGTTATGTATACATACATACATACATCACGTCTTTATCCCTTACGGGGTAGACAGAGCCTAAGGAAACAAGACCTAAAGACCATGTTTAGCATGATTGTGGGCATATGGATGGAAAGGTGAATCAAAACAATGACGGGTTGCTAGCCACATCGCCTATAACATGATTCCTATGATTTTCGCTCAATTCCTCGATGGACTTTTACCATGTGCGCGGGAAGAGAAGCAACTGGTACATTCTATGTTTTTTCTTTGCTCCCAGAGCAGCATGGAAAAACATATTCACAACATTTCAATTGCAAGCCATTCCGATTCACCTGTAGTTTATTTTAACTAGAGGATCAGTAACTGAATACAATCAATAAAAACTTATTTAACGGCATTCTTCGGCCAGGGAACGTCATTGAGCGACCATAAAAATATTAATAAACAAACAGAATGTCACAGTGATGCTATCTGCTGATATATAGCCCGGCCTCCGGACAAATGTTCTCTGCGCCACTACACTGCGGCAATGCACCTGACTACACCTTTATCGACTAAGCAACAAAACATGTTTTGAACAAATCCGACGCAAACGCGGCAGACGACGTCTTCACCGAAAAAATTTGGCCGACACCAAAGTAGCGATGAAAATGTCGACGAAGGTTTCGTTTGGGTTTCATTGCTTCGTGGGCATAGCAGCGAGTATGAAAGTGTCAGTGAAAAGGAGTAGTGGACGGATGAGTAGTGCAGTTCAGTCGTTATAGGTATTGCGTTAAGATTTGGGAAGGCGATTATGGTCAAAAAATGAAGCAATAAAATCAGATGAGTTTAAAAGTATGGATGCGGGCGATTTTTAATAAATTAAATTGCTGTTTATTGCTGGATAATACCATTATTTTAATTTATGTTAGGTACCTACTGAAGAATAAGTGGGGAGGATTCGAAAAGATTTTAAGTGTGTTACATGACAAAATGAAACTGAGTTGAGCTCAATTTTTAGAGTCAAAGAAATCAATTGTGTATCGCGAGTTTGTTTGGTAAATTTAATTTTGATCTTTGGAATGACAATAGGTTCCGCTGTCTGTCTATCCATCTGTCTTTCTGCCAAAGATATATCTTCTGACCTGAATATAGGAACAATCTTGAAACAAATCTTGTTACAAACACAAAAAAGTGTTCAAAAGCGCTTGTCGGTTTTTTGAACTCCGAAAGCTCCCATTACTAACCAACGAAGTTTAAAGTTGACTTTTTGTCACCGAACGGACAGATGCACCTCATAGCATTATTTTACTGCACTGGCCATGCACTTTTGCAGCCCCTGTACAAGTAACGCCCTTTCCAATGATACCAATTTCTTTCAATTTCTTCCCTCGCAATTTTTTCGCAATTTCTTTCCTCGAACGGTAAAGATCTGGAACCAACTTCCTGCTGCAGCATTCCCTGAACGGTACAATTTAGGGATCCTTAAAAAGCGAGCCTTCCTGTTCCTCAAAGGGCCGGCAACGCACTTGTGATTCCTCAGGTCTTGCAGGTGTCCCTGGGCGATGGTGATTGCTTTCCATTTGGTGACCTGTCTGCTCGTTTGCCCCCTCTCATATAAAAATAAAAATAATAAATAACCAAACACGGTATATTTATCTAATTTTTTTATTAACATGGTACTTTATGCTCACTAGAGGGCGCTACATTTATGTATGTATGTAAGTATATGATTATAATATTCACCGTGTAATGTCGGCCACTGACGTATCTACCATCTCCAGTGATCCAACGAACAAGAAGTCGTGTTGCGCGCGCGCATCGATCTCGCGATACCATCGACGGCCGACATCGACACATCGTGCTCGTGTGTCCGTGTGTCCGTGGTGTCATTAGATATTTTGACGTTAATGCATTATTTATTATGTTATCGACGCTTATGGTATGCCACGGCCTTTATTTTAGTGTGAGACAAAATGTATTTTTGTTTCTAAATTAATTAATGGTTTCTCGCTTGATTTATAGGTATAGTCGGGATCTGAAACGTGGCTTACCTAATACATTCCTAAGATGTTATTTTAATATTAATTTTCATTGATTACGAAAAAACTTGTTTTGTGATTTTAAAATACCTAATTCAAGCTGAAAAGCTAAAGTTAGCAAATAAAGCTTGAATTATAACAAATCATTTAGATATTTTATTGAATCAGATGACGTTGACGTGAGTACATTGGTTTGCATGTGTAACAGTTGTGCTCACTAAACTTTGATAATGCTCCCGTAGAGGGATCGAAACGCGTCGTGTTTGTGTGGTGTAAGGGATAATTAAGTTTGTGGGATTTATGTATTTTATGTGGCAGTAGTGGAGGGAGGATTGCATGAAAACATATATATTTCGCTTGGTTATCTTGCACATAAGTAGCGGAGTAGCAAGGTCATTTTTTGTTTATTGAAATCATTTAGAGCTTATTTGACAAAGTTTATTTGGCCTTACCACGACGTCTTAATGCGATCCAATTCCGACTCAGTTCAGGTGTCATTTTTAGTATGGATCTGACAGCGAGCGAATCTGACAGCGATCCTTTACGGGGTAGACAGAGTCTAAAGGCCACGTTTGTTTGTTGATTGAAACTACTAGTACCTACTGTATTTATAAGGGACATTTTATTAATGTGTCGCGAAATAGAATAAGCCATTCCCACTCTATCGGTCAACTTCTCTATGACAAAGCTACAGTTAAAGCGACTTTTTCTAAATGTTAACATACGCCCCAATTTTCGGCTTCTAAGGGTAGGTAGGGTAGGACTAGCTTTTATGCGGCTGACAGCCCTCCGAAAGGGTGATTAAGGGTAGCACGCGATGGCCCGATGAATCACTGTTACTTGAAAGAAATAAACGTTTATTCGGCTACCTTGTATTTTTATCCTTCCATGCTGTTCTGGGAGCAAAGAAAATCATACAATATACCAGTTGCTTCTCTTCGCGCGCAATAAAAGCCCATCGAGGAAATAGGTAAAAGTGTTAGGAATTATGGTATAGTCGATGTCGCTAGCAACCCATCACTAACATTTCTAAACGACACTGAAAAGTCCCACAGAAAAATCCAAAAAGTAAAGCTATGGCCGGGAATCGAACCCGGATCCTCGTCATTCCGTGATGCGTGCTATACCCCTACACCACCCATAGCAGGTGGGTAAGCCTTCTCATTTTTCTATCTGTTACTAGCTGTCACGTGACCTTGTTAGTATGCGAAATTTTGTCGCCAAGCGTCATCTGTTTGAATGATGTGTCTGTACGACACAATTACAAACTCCCGAAGAACATCTACTGCTCACCAGGGACGAGAATAAGCGCTGTTTTTCAAATGATAGGTACTTTCAATCCCCAAAAATGTGACAGCTAGCGATTCCGATTACAATTGTCAGCCCATACATGAACTGTATATACTTATAACAATAAACACGATGGCGATTGCGAGCGAGTTAGGTAATAAACCTACAGTTGGAAGCATTGATACTTGCAGTTTGTAATATCCGTATTATTATCAATTTAAACCATAGAGGAAATTGTTTGTATCGCCGTCAATATTCTGAAGTTAACACCAAAAGGATCGGTGCTATCAAATGAATCAAGAAATTTTTATTTCTTGATTCTTGTTGACTTTTACGGTTTTACCGTTAGAAATTTAATTTCTAAATGTCTGTGAAAATTAGAACACATAGAAAAATCCGAAAAGTAAAGCTATGGCCGGGAATCGACCCCGGATCCTCGTCATTCCGTGACGCGTGCTATACCCCTACACCACCCATAGCAGGTGGGTAGTCTCCGAATTTTTCTACCTGTTACGTCACGTGACCTTTGTTACTATGCGAATTTTTTGTCGCTAAGCGTCATCTGTTTGAATGATGTGTCTGTACGACACAATTACAAACTCCCGTGGAACATCTACTGCTCACCAGGGACGAGAGAAGGCGCTGTTTTTTAAATGATAGGTACTTTCAATCCCCAAAAATGTGACAGCTAGCGATTCCGATTACAATTGTCAGCCCATACATGAACTGTATATACTTATAACAATAAACACGATGGCGATTGCGAGCGAGTTAGGTGATAAACCTGCTGGTTAGAAGCATTGACACTTGCAGTTTGTAATATCCGTATTATTATCAATTTAAACCATAGAGGAAATTGTTTGTATCGCCGTCAATATTCTGAAGTTAACACCAAAAGGATCTCCTAAGGCGTCATGAAGTGCCCAAGGGGACCTACACTACCTACAGCTCCCCATCGATCTCGCGCGAAGCCTTAAATCCTGATATACTCCGCGCTCGTACGTTTTTGTTCGGGCTAAGTGGATTACAAGCTCAAACTGCTTCAGGGTTAATGGCTCCTGTGCTTGCCTTTTGGCGCCTTGTTTACCGCCGATGTCATCGACATATCGAAGGTAGGACTGTTTAGGACCAGGATTACTCGACCTCGGGCCACAAGAGGCGGCAGGTTGCAAAGAAAGAAAGAAGAAAGAAAAGAAAGAAAAAAAGTTTATTCATGACAATCACAATCAAATAAAATATATAAACAAAATAAATTAACACAAGAAATAAATTGTCACAAAATGGTCCCAACTCAGCATTTGCTGGCCTTACAGCCAGCGCTGGTCTTCCGTTGGGACCAAAGAACAAAGGAGATCTCTTTAATTGGTTTTAACAGGACCTTGATGCTAGAGCACAGGGCATGTGGAAGAGTATATTTTGAGTAATTTTTCTCTGCGGAGGTACTACAGGATATCATTGTCATCATTATATAGATATCATGATTGTGGGCGTATAGGTGAGATGCGCTATTGTCGCACGGCCCGTTCCGCAAGGCAGTGCAGGTGCGAAAGAGATAATTCTGATGATTAATGGCCTAACTCGCCACTTGGTTTTGCGGATACTATAGTATGGCTGTTACAGATTTTTTTAAAAGGTTCAATTAGCATTCAAATATTTCAAAACTCATCATTTACGATGTCTGCGAAAGCGCATCGTCCTGTGTCGTGATTGAGTTACGCTTTATTGTTATTAATTATTTATTTATTACCCCCGACGCGTGGGAGGGCGCGTCCTCGGTGCGGGAGGGAGCGGGCGACCACACTAAAAGCGAATTAATATTTAATCAAGATGATACATATATACAATACAATACATTTTCGAGTAGGTACGGTGTTTTAGTCTGTTCCAATGTAAATAAAGGGGTTACATATTTAATTGCGTACAATTTAAGCCTCATGACGATAGCGCTAATGTCTGCTTTTTTGTGAATGGTTTAGTTTCGACACATTTTGCTTTGAAAAATAATACAGGAACATAATTGTTGATACTCTACAATCAATGCATAAATTATATCTATGCAAGAAACACATACATACACAAATCACGTCTAAATCCCTTACGGGGTAGATAGAATTTATAGTGGCATGACCTAAAGGCCACGCTTAGCATTATTGTGCGCGTATAGGTGGACAGGGAAATGAAAATAGTGATGGGTTGCTAGGCGCATCGCCTATAATATGATTCCTAAGATTTTCCCCGTTCCCTCGATAGGCTTTTACCATCTGCGCGCGCAGAGAAGTAACTGTTAGATCATACGGTATTTCTTTGCTCCCAGACCAGCATACAACACTCGTCGCTTTTGCTCTTAAGCTAATTAAATTTCGTAATCCTTGAATACTTCGAGCGAAATTGCTTCCATCTTTATGCAGTGATGCCATCCGCTCCCGTTGTCGCTACCGCTCGGTTACTCTGCTGTAACTCCATTCAGAATTGATATAAATAACATTTTGTCAATTCCGGCTGTCAGACGGGGCCAGCAGTAAATCACACGAGACCTGCGCCGTTTGTCACATCACGCTGCCATGACGCATGGGGTTTGGGTGAATTCCTTCACATGACGAAGCGAGACAAATAATGGCGGTAAAATGGGGCGATTGATGCGTTTGTCCGATGTGTTAATAAAGTAATTAAAGGAATAAGGTATTTTAAATGTTACAACTCTTTGTTCATCTTCTGGCGACAAGTATACAGTAAGTAATTCCTTGGCCTGGTTGACTATGGCTTAGGCATACAGTCTCCAAATTTTATGCTAACACCTCAGCGTAATGCTGAGCCAGCGACCGTTTTACTTTTACGAAGACACAACCCCGTTCTCTCGTAGATGTTACACCGTGCCGCCATCATCATCAACATCATATGAGCCGTAGGAAATTCGTGTTTTTTTATAAATTGTTATTTAAATATATTATTTTTCCACTATGTCCATTCCTCAATCTTTCCATAGTTATGTTAGCAACACATACCGACTCTCCTACAGGCTTCGTCTTCTTGTGCGTATTCCACAGATTTAGCTCACTATGGTTCTGGCAGAATATCAGTGCTGCGGGTTCCGCAGTTTTATGCTGAGTCAGCACCTTTTTTTTCACAACACATGGCATCCGCAATTCGTTTCAACATACTTAGTTGTTTATTTTTCTTTATTACCTCTTTTGTTCTTCAGTTGTTGTAATTGTAGTTATGTTGTGTTGTATGTATTTATTTTCCATCTAAATATGTGAACTCAATACATGTTATGTAATGTACCTGTGTTGTGAGAAAATAAAGTTTTTATCTATCTATCTATCTAGGACGTCCGCTGTTGGACATGCGGCCTTCCCCATAGCATAGACCTCCAGTTGTCTCGATTGGAAGCGGCTTGCATCCACCACGAACCCGCGCTTTAACCGTGCCATGTGTCTGGTCAACTGGTCATCGATGACCACTAACATAAGAGTCCGTACAATGTCTGCTAGAGAACGGCTCAAGTTATTATTGTCAAGCGCAGCTCTGTTCACGGACGACTTTCTTTTACAGAATACTAGCTTCTGCCAGCGACTTCGTCCGCGTATAATAAGACTTAAGAACTGATGTTGATCATTATAACGTCGCGCGACTATAAGCAGGACCTTTGATATGTTTATCGCCCGCGGGACTTATGCAATTTTCCGGGATAAAAAGTAGCCCTAGGGCACCAGCTATCTCCGTTCCAAAAATCCAAATCCGTCTAGTCGTTTCAGCGTGAAGAAGGAACAAACATACAACTTTCGCATTTATAATATTAGTAGGACCATAGGAGAGAGTCTCCCCCAGCTAGCCACGGAGGGCGCGCCCCTCATTACGGATGTACATTTTTGTAAATGAACCTGCCACGTTTCAATTCAATTGCTCAATACCGCCTCTTGGTTTTTTAAACGCCATTGTTGTGTTAGAAGTGTCGGGCCGTGTGGAAGGAAATGACGCGCTCGCGGTTTTAAAATGTAACGAAGCTGTAGTGGGTGAAAAGGTAAGTTAAACGCATGAGTGTTGCGTTACGACCAATGTTACGCGTTCATTAGTGTGGTGTGTGAATGGACTAGGATTATAATGGTACAATCTGCTAGGGTTGAGGGAATGTACAGAAACACTGGCAAACAAAGCAAACAAACATCGATACAGTTTTTGGGAACGTTGATTTGCGTCAAGTTAAGTATTTGACAATTCTGAGGCGTATTTGACAGGAAACCTGTTAAACGTACTACAAAAACGTTAATATTATTGTCTGAGTATTTTATCGCGCGAACAACAATAAAAACGCTTTATTTAGACAGAGTTTGTACGCTTTTTATTTATCTTGTGGAAGTGGATCATGTATGACGATAAATGTTGATAGTATTAGCTGAATTGGCTCGATAGAATTTATAATTTTACTCGAAGGAATACTTTATCTGAAAAACTAGTAAACTGTCTGTATTCTGTGTTAATACGTTTGTCCCGGAAAGAGCACAGTGTGTTGACAACACGAGAAATGAACTCTACAAAGTTGTTAACGAAAGCTACTAAAATGTGATTACTGTCGCACTCAAAACAATATGTTTCCTCTGGGTTGTATTAACCGCAAGCAAATCCGCGGGCCGGAGGGCTGGCGATAAACAGAAAATAATGGCGCATTAAAACAGATAGACGTATCAGGGGATATCAAAGTAACAGTAAAGGATCGGTTTACACAAATAAATGAAGTCGTACGCAGAGCCGTCTTGCGTTAATGGCGGACGTTATATAAGCAATACGGAGCTCGGGTTACACGTACAGACTTTATTTACGCGTGTTTCTGAAGACTGGAGGAAAACATGCTTTTACGACGTCGAGATGAGGTTCGATGGAAAGATTATTGATTAAAAAGAGTGGATATCTTCGACTTACACTACACAGAGAAAATATAGAATGTACCAGTTGCTTCGTGTTGTTTAAAACCAACTTACGCAGGATGTTGTCTGAGAAATGTTTCTACGGCCTCAACGAATTTTTAAACCACAAACTTGAAGATATTATGCTTTATAACTTATATACATTTTATGCTTCTCAAAGATAATGTTATTATTATCGACCGAGCGACTAAATCGCTGACCTCTGATTTTCACATGCCTAACTTGGCTGAACCTGTTATGGGCAGCAATACCAAGACCTCATGTGACCATATTATGTTCATTGTGAATAAATAAACATTTCATTTCATTTCATTTGATGGTAAAAGCCTAGAGGGAATAAGAAGAAGGGATTAAGAAGCATGTCAAAGGTGATGTGGCTAACAGCCTATCACTATTTTGATTCTCTTTTCCACCTATACATGCACAATCTCGCTAAACTTGGCCTTTAGGTCTTGTCGCCTTGAAAAGTCTATCTGCCCCGTAAGGGATAAAGATGTGATATATGTAAGTACATTTTTAAGCTACTTTCGTTTGCCTTTGCTCTATTGTGTTCACGCTTTCCACTTCCAAAATAACGTACCTACAATTTAATATATAATATATTGAAAAAGAAAAAGAAAACAATAAAGAACAGTCAAAACTTAAAAATAACTTAATCCTAGCTAAAACTATTATTAAAGATAAAAAATTTCTCCCAAATCGCCGCCAATGGGGAGAGTGCCCAGAAGGCTGGCAGCATTGCCACGTTGTATGGCAATGCTTATTCGCTGAGCGAAATATTGGCCAGCCCTCTGGTCACGGGAGGCCTCTATAAGGCGCACCTACCTACTAAATATTAACACCATTAAGTCGTCGGTTCTATGCGATGAAATTACTAGGCTTCTACCTTCTTAAGGATTACGATCTCTGTTCTGTTTTATTAACTACACGTAAAGATTATTTTGTAAGTGCAGATAACTGTTCAAACTGAAAAAGTTTATTTTCTAGCAAATAATTACTAATCAAAGTCTTGTTGCCGACATAGGACTGGTGTGTTAAAGCCAGAAGATTTGACGGATTGCTTTCAAGATCATACAAATATTTAGTTACGGTATTCATCTGTGCCTGAAAGACGACTGGGTGAATCTACAGAACTAGTGAAGTTATGAGAAGTGGAAGGCAAAGGAAAACGACCTTATTGTTTCCCCAATAAAGGTGAGATCTTCAAATGGCGAACACGATCTCTCTGTCAAAAAAACAGCGACTTTGATGAAGATTCATTAATAGAAGGGGTATTCAACCTGATAGATGAGTAACTCTCCATTATGATCACTGTTACAACGCGTATCTTTTAAATTAATAAAACTGAGTCTATGTCTGAAAGTATACTGGACTGTAAACTATAGTTGCCCCAGGTCGCAGTTCGTCGGCATGGTGTCCAGACTGGCAGCATTGCCACTCTGTATGACAATGCTTATCCTCTGAGTTGAGTAGAAGCCAGCCCTTTGTTTTACCAAAGCCTCAGATAGTTTGGTCAGCAGGGACTTGGAAATGAGACTATATTATTAGATTTACCCCAAAGCGAGCATGCGGAAGATCTAAAAGACAAGCGGCCAGTTCAAGCCATTTGTTCTAACTGTCGACAACCGGAAAACTATCGTACTTCTGTTTAGATAACTGAGATTGAACCTTAGCTACACAATGCGAAGTCACATTAGCAACAGAAAGGAGCAAGTTTCGTACTTTAGAAAGTAAGTGTATGTCGTATTGTTTCCAACGAGCTTCGACCACAAACTGTCCTGTGACTTTCTGGTCATAAAAATGTTGTATCGCAGAAGTTTCTATACCAATGAGCTAATCGAGTTTTATGCAAGAATTAGTTACTTAAAACTTTTACTACGCCACTACCGTTTAGTACATACAAACATCTGTCTCTTTCAAATACGCCGGTTAGAAAAAGACGAATGCGTTATAGCCCCGTCAAAGGCTAATGGAGCCTTCAGTTTTACCATTTCTAGTGTCCTATTGTTGTCTGGAATAGTGTCATTGACCTTTGAAGTGTTTTATTTTGTACTCAATATCAACGTCTCTACTGTTTTGTACTGTCTTTAAAGAAAATTAACTACACGTGTTACTCACCAATTAACCCATCGGTATTCCTTCCTAATTGACTAACGCATAAATATTCTCGCCTAATGCACGCAACTGGAGACGTTAAAAGTGTTGTAAACGTACATCTGGTCACCTGCTATTGTCTGTTCGTGTCTCTGTCTGTCTAAATTTAAAAGGAACGCGCTGCAATGCAGGCAATGCATTGTTGAAAGATGAAGGAAATAAACACGGATTTCAAGCCTAACAACTTCCTATTTTGGCGTTTTTAGGCCTTCGAAATGTTGCGGATTTTTAGTGGTTCTAATTAATTTTACTGGCAACTTTACTCTTTTATAAAAGACGATAAAAGTCATCGAATGGCAACGATGTAAACGAGAAGAAAATATGTAACAGTTATAAACGTTTTTGCCACAAAAAAGATTCCTAAAATTGCAGGAAAAAATATTTATATTTTGATATCAATAAAGTATTTACGTCAAAAAGGACGATGGCATGATTAATAGATATAACAATAGAAAATGTTTTGAAATTGTTCGCTGACATGACCGGTACTGGCATTTTATATTGCTATACATGACGTAAGCACATTATTATCATATGTAAGCTGAAATAGAAGGTCCTCAGGCTATAATTGACATTAGGACATAAAATTACAAACATAGGATGATAGACGTTGATTTCATGTTTTGCTTCTAAATGATTTTGCTTGTTGTGTAAGCAGTTCCAAATGCCAACACACGCCCAGAGTCTAGAGCTTAATGAATAATAACATTCCAATACTAAGAACAAGGTCTTTTGTAAAATGGCCAGCAAATTTTACACAAGTATTAAAAGAAGTGTCATATGAGAGACCAAGAGATTATGCTCCTGATTGTATTGAACAATTGAAAACAGAATACAATGATTTTTATTAGTTAAAAAATATTGCAAATCATTGTTGAATTTGTTTGAAGTAATTGTGTTGTGAGAAAATACGTATATTGATTATTTATTATTCGTATAACTTATTTTTATCTTGCCAGTTTCCTAGCAGCCACAAACGCCAGCGGAAAACTTTATAAGTCTTTATGAAGTTGTAAAGTTTCTAGAATCTTCAGACATTGTTTTCGTGCGACTGAAAGTCGTCACTCTCCTTTATTCGCCGGTAACAGGTAAAGTCCTACAGATAAAGAGTTTAAACGGAGCTCGAAGCACTTGCCAAAGAGTTTAACGGCGGAAAGTCCATAAATATGAGGTAAACGAGAACTTGTTATACTTTGAAACTGATCAAGAGTTTAAAAATAGTAGGTACTACAGTGAAACTAAGACTTGAATGTAACACGGAAATAATTGGAGGTATAAATACATAGTTACGAGTATGATGTTTCTGATGCGTCGTACATAAATATACGGAAGGAATAAGTAGGGACCTAACATACTACCCCGAGGAATTGATAAAATAAGCATAACAACTTCAGTGAAGTTTAACACCTAGCACGTGTAGTAAGGAACAACGCTTTTTATTATTATAACCAGCTTTGTATTAATTTGCAACGTATGTATGTATGTATGTTTGTCCGGTGCAATCTTGCGAGTCAATTTTGAAGCAGATATCTTCATCTGATTGAGCTGAAGTTATGGATATTTTGTTAGTCAGACGACAAAACAATAATCTGGTAGTAAAATTCTGGTGGTCCAGCCAGGATCGTCTCCGCAAGAGGGAACTCTTCAACGGTTGTTCCGATTGACTTGAAATTTGGTTCACATTATGTAAGACTGGTATGACAATGCGAGTACAGTCAACAAAAAGTACAGTCAGCAAAAAAGCTTGTATCTAAAATGACATTTTAGGTTAGGATATAAAGTTTTCAAAAGGGTGCGAGTTGGGTTACCTCCGCGTGTGATCAAGAACTGCGGTTCGTTTTTGGATCCGTCCGAGGGGAAGAGCAGTGCTTGGTCCGGTGCACCCTGGGCATTGGTTAATGATTTCTTGGCGGTCTCCGAGTGATATCATTATTTGTTGGCTAAGAGCCCGACAGAAGGGGGGCTTTTGACCGTGTTTTTGAATACTGTATTTATTACTTTGATATTGGCGAAATCATCGCATCGATTGATGGGGCTATATTTAAAAAAAAGAAGAAGAAGGCTTGATACCTCTTAACAAACTATATGTAAAACAGGGCTTTCAACGCATAAGTCTGCGGTGTCTACACAGCCGTTAATCTCGAATTCAATTGTTCACAATCTTTCAATCACTCTTCGAGGTAAGTAAAGAAAATCCCCGTCTCACGACAATGCTCCAAATGAAATTACCTTCGGCAATCGACTAATCCGATTACGAGACGCGCAATCGATTCCATATCGATACTTTATCGATATTAACGTCGAGTTTAATTTGCTTTGTGATGTGGGCGCTGTGGTACTCTAAGGAACATACCTATTTAGAACTGTTGCCTACCCACGTTAAATATTTAATGCGATTTATACTCGTAAGTTTGGAGACTCGTTCGATTGTACTATAATAGCGCTAAAGATGCCGTTTTCCGCTTTTCTTTTATTCTGTTATGTTATTTTGTTGCTCTTCGAGAATTTTTGGTTTTGCAGACAACAACACACACACACAAATCACGTCTACGGTAGACGGAGCCTAAGGCGACAGTTTAGCCACGCAGCCTAGGCCACGTTTAGCAAGATTATGGGCGTATGGAAAATGGAATCAAAATAGTGATGGGTTGCTAGCCGCATCGCCTATGACGTGTTTACTATGATTTTCGCCTATTCTCTCGATGGGCTTTTACCATCTGCGCTGGAAGAGAAGCAACTGGTACATTCTGTTTTTTCTTTGCTCCCCGACCAGCATGGAAGAATTAACAAAAATGTTAAATTTACGGCAACGACATAAATAACTAAAAAGAAAAATACTAAGTACTTCCATAGAAAATTTTAGTAATCATGTTATAGGCGATGCGGCTAGCAACCCATCACTATTTTGATTCCCCTTTCCACCTTTACGCCCGCAATCATGCTAAACGTGGCCTTTAGGTCTTGTCTACCCCGTGTCTACCCCGTAAGGAGTAAGGACGTAAAAATACTAAGTTTGTGAAATCCTTTCACTCTTACTAATATTGCCGATATTGTAATTTATTAATGGCCTGTCATATTTTAATTTATGATCAAAGTTCACCATCAAATTTCTATTCAAAGCGCTCATGTATTTTAATACTATGTTGTGACATGCCGAAGCAAGCACCAATTATATGGAAATTTCAACAGAACATAATCCTATTACTGGCCTGATCCCCACCTTGATCCCGTCTTACAATAGTCGTGATGGCGTCTGATTATTTTGTTACTCATTTTAACCTTATTTTAACCTTATGAAATGTATGAGCTGTATGAATAACACATTTAAATTTGTAGGGATACGAAAGACTCATCCGAACTACTCTTGGGACACAAAATTGACCCTATGCCTTCAAAACATTAATGAACCTTGACTAAAAAGAGGACAAGTACACTCATTATGCTTCTATTATTTACATACATACATAAATCACGTCTTTATCCCTTACGGAGTAGACAGAGCCAAAGGTAACAAGACCTAAAGATCACGTTAAGCATGATCGTGGGCGTATGGATGGAAAGGGGAATCAAAACAGTGATGGTTTGCTAGCCGCATCGCCTATAACGTGATTAAACTCAGGAATTGGCTTCTCGAGCACACATTCTATACATTCGACGAACTCTTTTCCTGGCAGTCAAAGCCTACAGCTTTATGATTGAAAAAAATTGTTTTATTATTTTATTGGTGCTGCCGTTTTATTTAAATTTTAAATTGTAATTGACATGTAATAACTATAATTATTACGAATAAATGAGTATGAGTATGAGTATGAGTATTCCTAAGATTTTCGCCCATTATCGATGGGCTTTTACCATCTTCGTGGGACGAGAAGCAACTGGTACAGTCAAGTGTAATAATATGTATCTAGTCAAAGTTTCAAAAATAAGTACCATACACACTTACACCGGCGTAATAAGGTCGTGGGACTTATTATTGAGAAGTTCGTATCGATACTTATTTTTGCACTTGACCGTACATTCTGTTTTTCCTTTGCTCCCAGACCAGCATGGAAGTTACCATTACCTACCTTTTTCTTTGTTAGACTATACCGCTATGAAAAAGTGAAATCGAAATAAAGGTGATACAGAAACGGTCTCATTTAGCATTTGTTTTGTTAGTTTCCATTTCGCTGTGTAAAACGCCCGCCGTGGTTATTCAAAATGCAAGAATTTGAATAAAACAGAATAAAACTCATTAATTTAAATCTCAGACGGAATCTTACCCTAAAACGAAAACAAATACTCAGCTGAATAGTATTTAATTAATTTAGATGTATTTGGAACGGCCGGGGAGGGGCGGAGATAGTTCTCGCGATACGCGGCCCGTTGTGCCGTCTCTGGTTGGGACTAGAATAAAGCTTTCGACAGAGGAGTAAATCCTTTAATCAAGTATTCGGGAAGCGGGAACTTCATTATGTCTCCTAAACTCAAATGCGACACCTTTGCAGTGTTGCACCATATTAAACATAAGATAAATTGTTCTGATGCTTTTCATAAATAAATGAACAAGAGATAAGACCTGGTGATGTGCCTTAGGGAAGTGTGCTAGGATTTATATCATTCAATGTATACTTAATGATAACAAATTGTGAAATTGTTCTTTCCGAATGCATGTAAACTGTTAAACTTGTTATAAATGCACATGATAATATTTTGTAAATGACATTTATCACATGAAAGAAAATACCCAAATTGTAAAACGATTGCAATAAACGGTTAAAACTTGCAGTTGGTCGGACAGGTGAAGTTAGGAATACCGACGCCTTGTATGGAACAGTTAAAAATATGATTTGTAAGAAAGAGTTACAAGTAATCAAAAGTTTACAAGGTCGAAGTTTATTGTTAAAGAGATGCGTGTTCATTATCGGTAATTATTTTAACCAGAATTCACGGAATACTGTCATATCTGTAAGCTTCTACTTAATCTTTGCCTATCAGCGCAGGAGCATCAGGTCAGCACCCGGCATTAAGATTCTCGATAAACAAGACAGCTCCTTTCTGCACTGACCGAGTGAACCGAGCGAACCAAGCGAACCGAGCGAATGGCGCGAGCCTGCGGTCCACTTTTGTTTCCCTTTCATTGTTTTGTTTAGGTTGGTTAACTCGCTATGTTTGATCAAGTTGCTTAGTTAGTTTGAAGGATTGTTTCATTAATTGAGTATCGGAAACTATGTTTATTTTCATCAAACTCAGAGCTAGTTATGAGTTTAAGGAGGTTAACTAGATGTTGCTTGCATATAATTTCCCGGAATGAAAACTATCCTACGTCTTTCCGGGGTCTCTATCTGTTTCCGTACCAAATGGTATCACATGGTTGTGCAGTGCGCGCGCAGGCGTAACAAACAAACAAAGTCACATTCGCATTTATAATTATTAGTTAGCATTAGAATAATGGCTGTAACACAATCGATCCTAATCTGATTTTGATACTTTTATTTGCGATATTTTCAGTGCCGATACAAAATCACGGTGTCGTCGGTCCACCTCCTGACGAAAAAGTTGTCGTTCATTATGGTGTTCTAAGGGGCTCTTAGTTTATCAGCGGACGTCTTCAGGCAGCTGATGATGATGATAATGATACAAAACGGGACTATCAAACTGTATAAAATTTTCATATCTCATTAGTTTAATGTTATTTATTCGCTTTACATCCTTAATTATGAAGTTATTCAAAGCTTTCTATGAACCCTGGCGCCCGATTTTTGAAAGCACATCACTCGAAAGTGGTATAAATCAGCTTATATCTCCAAAATTACAGCTCTAATCAAAGTTTTGACTAATTCACAAGATTAATGAGAGCTGTGATTGTCTCTATGCTACTTGTATTTCAAATTCAGGGCAATTTTTCAGCACTTTCAAGTGGTATTTTCACTCATGTGCTTTTAAAAATCGCCCCCCTGAATCTATGAACCCACCTATACGCCCACAATCATGCTAAACGTGGCCTTTAGATCTTGTTACCTCAGGCTCTGTCTACCCCGTGAGGGATAAAGACGTGATTTATGTATGTATGTATTCTTTGAACAGATTCCTCCGTGCTCTTTGATTCACATTTGAGACTGAATCTCTATAACCCCTACACTAATTTCTCGTCTTATTTCGATGGAAACTTATGAACTTCCCCAAAGCAATCAAGCCTTATTACTGTAAAATTCAAAGTTCATTTCGTCCCGTTCCGCTTATACTAACTGTCTTTACCATCAGAGTGAGAGAGACAATAGGATACGAACTTGAAATTAGGGGGAAGAGCGTGCAATCAAACGGGAGGTGATTTGAATCAATAACGCGTTATAATAACAATAATAGAGGTGTTAGGCTGTCATTAAGGCCGGGCTGGCCACTCCCAGCCCAGTTTTAGGAAGATGGGACGATAAAAGAGTGGTTTGTATACTTAAGGATTTAAATAAAATTAGAGTAAATTGCTGATTTTAGTGACTCTTGGATCTTTCTGCGCGTGCAGGGTTTTTGTAACAGTTCACGCTACAATGATCCTAAGATGTGAAACTACGACTTGTACTGTACAGTACATACATACACAAATGACGTCTATATCCCTTACGGGGTTGACAAAGCCTAAAGTAACAAAACCTTAAGGCCACGTTTAGCATGATCAAGGGCGTATAGATGGAAAGGAAAATCAAAATAGTGATGGGTTGCTAGATAAAGAGTACCTAACATTATCAGAGGGCAGCCATAATATTCACACATTTACTATTCCGTCTAATTCGTTGGATGAAGATCGTTAAAATAATATTTGTTGTTATGTTTGCATTAATTTGATCAAAATACGGAGAAGTGTGTCTGGTTCTTCCAGCGATAACCCCAGCGACCTCGTGTTTAAGAGATACTGCTTCGTGTATAAATATTTATAAAAAAATACGGTTATGTTATCATAAGGCAACATTAAAAATGAATACTTTTGAATGTCAACCAGACTACTATAACATTATTTATTACTAGCTACATATTGCCCGCAATTTCTGCGGAGAATACTTTTTATCACGCACCTGCGGGAACTATACAAATTCCTGGGATGAAACTATCCTATGTCCTTCTTAAGGTTTCAAAATATCTCCTTACCTAGTTTCATCGCGACCGGCTGAGTAATTAACGCGTGAAAACGTAACAAACAAACATTCCGTTAAACTACACAACTGCAGTCCAAAAGTTCCCAACTAGGCCCAAATCTAACTCAAATGTTTTCGTTTAGGCGTGATTTTTATAAGAACGAGGAAGTTCAATAGAAAAGACAAAACAAAAAAGAATATTGGTTTGGATAGGTACTTAAAGTCGTGTTGAAGTTATAGACCATAGTTATAGTACCTAAGTCGTTTTGGGTTCGCATTTATTATATTAGCTAGGATTCAGGACAACAGATAAGATAATATTTTTTAACCTTTATCAAAAGATAAACTCAAAACGATCGAGTTTGCCTTATAAACTATGCCAGTTTGATAATCATAGCATTACGTAGGCTTATTCTTGTAGTTTGTAAATTATAAGTTCAATATACTCCTAAATTACTATTAATTTATGTATTTTTATTAGTTATACATAAGTCGGGGTCTATCTATTTATTGCTTGGTTTATGTAAAAGTTTATGGATTATGTAGTATATTTTATCTGTATATCGTTTCGTGAGTCATAGACGGTTCTGGTTGAAAATCAGTGCTGCAGGTGTCTAACACCTCAGCGTGATGCTGAGCCAGCGACCGTTTCACTTTTGCGAAGACACACACAACGCGGAGCATCTATTTCCATGTCTGTGTTTTTTTTCTTGTTTATTTTCTATAAAATTGTGTATATTCTCTTATATTTGTGTGTCTTGCAAAAAGGAATAAATGTCTTCTATCTTTCTTTCTTTCTTTCTTTCTTTCTTTAAATGTAGTTTGGTCGAAGGTTCAATGCAGTTAACTACTTTAAATATTTAACGTAATACATAATAGTAACTAAGTACTAAATATAAATCGCAACCACTAGGAATTTGTGCTAAAAACTCGAAGCAAAACTTATTCTTACTAATCCATTTTTTTTAAATCACCAATTCTAAGATTACACCTTTTTCTTTGTTCGAAGAATCGTGACTCGAAATAAGCAAAGAAAAAGAAAATAAGACGCTGTCACTTCACAGGAGATTAACATTTCACAATAGGGTTCGAGGAGACAAAAAAAATGTCAAAGCCATTGTTGGGAAGTCAATTCTAATACTGTAAAACTGTCATAACATTGACATGTCTTTACCTGCCTTTGGGACGGAATATTCAAATGTGGGGACTCTAGGGACGTGAGTTTTAAACGTCTTTAAGTGGATACCAACCAAAAAAAAAAAAAATTGCTGTTGCCCGCAACTCCGTCTGCGCAGAATCGCCGCAAGATCTATACAATTTTCAGGGATGAAAACTATCCTATGTCCTTTCCCGGGATTCAAATTATCTGTATACCAAATTTTAACTAAATCGGTCCAGCGGTTTAAGCGTGAAAAGGTAATACACTGACAGAGTTACTTTCGCATTTATAATATTAGTAGGGATTGTTGTTACCGTCTGACCGTTTTGGCGTGAAAGGATAACATACATACATCTTCACAAACTTTCGCATTTTAATACTAGTAAAATTACGGGTACTTTAGTGAACTGGTTTTTTTCTGAAATGATCACAGCTCACTACTTGAAAGCTAACGCACTGACAATAAAATTATTCCTAATATTACTTTCATACTAGTTACTTCAGCCATGATCAATGTATGTATGTTATGGCTCATAATACAATGCAAGGAGACCACCAGCGAACACATTAAATGCTAGCTTATCGCCAAGAGTTTTAACAGCTCCATATATCCATCAACACCAAACACCCGAACTAAAAGATGGCGTCTTTTTTGCCCATTTTTTTCGCGCGAGATCATTCCGTTTCGTCCGATAGGACTGTTGGTTTTAACTTTTAGCATTTGGAATGCCCTTTTCGTCGCATCCGGTAACATTTTTGATGTCACAAAGTGATAACGCTTTTTATGGTGTCCTTTGGATTGTGGTGTCTTAAATTTGGTACCTGTTAGCTGCGTCATGATTCTAAAAAATATTCTAGGGGTTGACTTAACTATCCTTTTAAGGGATAAGTAAATAACTAGTGCTATTGCATCGAAAACAATCTTTGAATATATAAACAGTAATTTGCGAAGTTGTCTCAAATAGCTTACGGTGACAGATGACATAAAAAAAACTCAAGAAAAAAGGCGGGAACATGAATAAGTTGCGAAGAAGTATATAGTGCAAAAATTTATTTTCATTTCCTCTCAATGTTTGAGAAAAACATTTTATCTGCCTAAGTTGGAAGAGCAATTGCTGGATCACACTTTCACTATATATGGCAAAACTGTAAATAAATAAATATATTTTTACAATTTTCACCCGTTGATCTAATCTCAAATTGAGCAAAGCTCATCACATGGATAATTAGATATACCTGCTAGGTAACGGATTTACATAGGGGCCGTCCATTAATCACGTGATCTTTTTTTAAGCATTTTTTAACCCCCCCTCCCCCTTGGTGATACATGGTGAGGTTTAAGACTAACCCCCCCCCCCCCCCCCCACCCCCCACCCCCATCCAACATCACGTGTATTTTTCGTATCTACAAAAAATCTTAAATTTTTTAGAACTAAAATTGTCTTGCGCGCGCAAGCGCGCGTGTTGAATTTATATATTAATTTGGTATCGTATATGTCATGATATATTTTTGTGTCATTTTACTATTATACATGTAACTGTAATTTAAAAATCGCGCGTTTGAAAAAATAATGAAAAAATAAATAGGTACACGTGATATCTTACTACACCCCCCCTCCCCCCTTGTGACATTTCGTGATTTTTGTCAAACCCCTCCCCCCCCCTTTCAAGCCTCACGTGATTAATGGACGGCCCCTAGGTACTTACATGAATGGCGAATAGATACATACAGCGTTTTATTAACCATCGAATGATGGATCAATGTTGCTGCAACTTGGCCTTCCGTTGTGATACTAATCGTAGTAACAATGTTTGAACCAAGCGAACAAAACGCTCGAATATTGTCTCTATCAGTTCCCGTGCGAAATTCAAAGCGGATGCTCCACCGGTATTCTAAAATCTTTTCACCAACATTGACGATGACGCCGTCACCTCTTTTCCACCCAAAATAGGCGATAAAGAGCTATAGTTCGTATATACGCAGTGATTTTTATGAAAATGTGCCTCACGAGGCGGCTTTATGAAACATCGCGCGGGTGCGGCGGCATATATTATGTTATGTCATATTTACGCAGGAGATATGTACTGCTATAATATATTATGGATGTACCCTTCCGCCTCACAGCGTCACCCGTTTGTTTTAAAATTTGACGTTATTGCACGCGATAAACTTATGTCGTTCTATATCTTTCGGCGGAAAAAGTCAACAGCTAAATGTTACATTTTTTGTGACAGTCATGATTCAATATTAGGTGCGAGTCGGGTACCTCCACGTGTGGTCAAGAGCTGCGGTTCGTTTCCGGATTCGTCCGGGGGGAAGAGCAGTGCTTGGTCCGGTGCACCCTGGGCAGGCTAATGATTTCCTGGCAGTTTCTGCTACGATGAACTATGCTGTTTTCTGGGATAAAAACTATCCTATGTCCGTCCCTGGGACCGAAACTAACTGTATACCAAATTTCAACTAATTATGTAGGTAGGTATGTTTAGTGTAACAGCTGCAATATAAGGTGTCAGCACGTCAGGTGTCAGCTGCATAAAGTTATTATAGTATTTTAACTATCCCACGGGAACTCTTTAATTTTCAGGGATTAAAGTATCTAAAATATTGACCAGGAATATAAGGTACCCCCACGCAAAATTTCATTTAAATCGGTCCAACAATTTTGGACATTAGCGAACACAAACATAGGTAAATGAACACATCCATACATACAGACAGACAAAAGTTATAAAATCGACTTTTGTATGTTTTATTACTCTTCCCTATAGAATAGAAGTGTACTATATACAGGGTGGGAGCTACAGACTGTTTATCCTTTGCGCGTCTCGGAATTCCCTTTTGTTCCCAGCCCTTTGGCTCGGCTCGCCAAATATATTATTATGTATTTTCTTTACATGACTGCCTGAAGGAAATGGTTTTATTACGGAACTATCGTTTGATTTCTGATGATAAATAGCATTGGAATGTATTCGTTGCGTAGCGTATTAAGATTTTGCTATTTATTCGTAAGAATTGTTGATGTTTTTTGTACGATCGCTCGATGTAAACAGCAGGGGCCTTGCCATGAGGTCTTAATGCGATTCAATTCCGTTTCAGTTTACATTCGTTCGCTTTCAGATCCATACTAAAATTGACAGCTAAAAACTGAACAGTAATGAAACTAGATGAACCTACTAATTTAAGTTTTGCCTGCCTAATCATAAAACCTAATGAATTAAAGATTACACGAACACAAAATTAGCAATATTTAAATATGCGGGCCTCACTAATAAATGACTATTCTTTTCGAGATTTCAAAAATTGCTACGTAGGCGTTTTTAGGGGAACTAACGTTTTCCCAAATAAACGTTTACTGAACCAGTGGCGTAGCGTTCATAGAACTCGATTCCCACTGGCATGCCTATTTTAAGGCCTTAAAAGTTAAAATTCCTTTCGGCTTGCCTTCTGGTATACTTGACGCTACGCCACTACTTACCAGAGTCAAAATTTCATCTACTCATCTAGTAAGTAAAATCCACTTATCGTACGTTACGCTATGCGACAGGTACTGACAATAAGCTGCCTTGAGATTTTCCTTCTCTTTTGACTCTTCTTTTCCCAAAACAAAGTAGCGAGCATAATTGCATTTTCTTCATTTTCCGCTCAATGCTCTACTGTTCTAAGTACGAATAAGGCACAAACGTGACTCGCCGCTCTTGAGTACCATCCCATACATTGCCAACTTCCCCGCAAAAACCAATCAAGCTCCCACTCCATATTTTTTCAAACCTTCGTTACATTTCATACATAATGTAATATAAACGGTTCCTTTTTTAGCACAGAACTTGCAAACTCTTATGACCGTGGCGATAGAGCGCTAGGTTCAATGTTAGAGTGTCTGTCGCTAGATGGCTCTGTCCGTAATTAAGATAGTGGCGCGCGCGCAGTGTCAAGTCGCCGGCTACGGAGAACGGGAACGGTTGGGGGCCATTTTGGGACTTAGGGCTGTCAGTTCTTTATAAAGAAAGAAAGAAAGAAAGAAGACGTTTATTCCTTTTAGCAAGACACACAAATATAAGAAAATATACACAATTTTATAGAAAAAAAAACACAGACATGAAAAATAGATCATCAGCGTTGTGGGTCTTCGCAAAAGTGAAACGGTCGCTGGCTCAGCATTACGCTGTATTTTGTGTTACTCATTGGTATAGATTTACTTCCATGCTGGTCTGGGAGCAAAGGAAAAACATAGAATGTACAGTTGCTTCTCGTCCCACGTAGATGGTAAAAGCCCATCGATTCATGTTAAAGCTATTCGGCTAGCAACCCATCACTATTTTGTTGTTTTGTAAAATAATAAGGCGTGCCTGACCGTGATCGCTCTCAAATATTTTCGCCGTCTATTATACGGTTCCACAAGCAAATAAACATGTTATGTGTGCAACGTTGGCAACCCTGATTCGTGTGCCGGATGCTGCGCGCGCGCAAAAACCCGCCACTATCAGGTGTCGAGTAAGGTCCGCGCCATCTGACGCCTTGCTCAAGTAGCCGCTACAGCATTCAGACTCCATGCTATACACTGACACACTACCGTTCCTTAATTATATGTTCAAAACTGTCCATGGTGGTCTGGGAGTCAAGAAAAAACATAGAATGCATCAGTGGCTTCTCTTCCCGCGCAGATGGTAAAAGCCCATCGAGGGAATGGGCGAAAATCTTAAAATCATGTTATAGGTGATGCGGTTAGCAACCCATCACTAGTTTGATTCCCTTTTCCACATACACGTCTACAATTATTTAAATGTCATAACTTAAACAAACTATCAAAATAATCCTCTCAAATTTCCAATTGTAAAACGATCTCGCGCCCCATGTTTTTGACTCCAAAACAAGCACAAATACGATCATACTTCATCAACCTTCTGTACAAAAGTGTAACTAAATCCAAAGGCTTTGAAGTCGCTTGACCAAAAATGTTATTACCCCCTTGATTTATGTTACGATCGGTTTTAATATTCAGTTTCTTGCATATCTGATACCTAATAGGCGGCGTCGCGGACCTCACAGGACGCAAGAATCGGACTAAGGTGATGTTAATGGCTAACGTTACGGCTTTATGCCACATTTAAGCGAAATTATAGCATAATTTAGCTGTTTTGTACCTAAGAAATATATGGATAGCGATATCTAGCGAGTTTGCTTTACAGATGGTTAGTTTCATTTCTTAGAATTGGATTAGAATGGAATCGTCTTTGTCTTTTTCCAAAAATCTAACCACAACAAAAATAAGTACAGCGATGTAAAATTCTGGGGTTTCACTGAATTCCCATCGGGTTTTCACAAATTCCATGGGCTTACCCGAAAATCCCAATGTTTTTATTTACATAGCATGACGACACTGGATTGAGATTTCGGGATTTTATATACGTAAATAAAGATCCCGTGGGAACATCAAAATAATATCGTACTACTTTTTTTTGTACGACGTTGGTTTGCATGTGTAAGTTGTGCTCATTAAACTTTGATTATGACCCGTAGAGGGATCGAAACGCGTCAGTGTTTGTGTGGTGTAAGGGATAACTAAGTTTGTGGGATTTATATGTCTTTTATGTGGCAGTAGTGGATTGCATGAAAAACATATAGTATTTCACATAGGCTTGGTTATCTTGCACAATAATATAAAAAAGGAGCCTGTGTTACTCTTGAGATCCAGCTATTTACGTACCAATTCCAAAACCACCCAGTTTTAGCGTGAAAGAGTAACCGATATTACATACATACATACATACCTACATATATCACATCTTTATCCCTTACGGCGTAGACAGAGCCCAAGGTAACAAAACCTTAAGGCCACGTTTATCATGATTAAGGGCGTATAGCTGGAAAGGGAAATCAAAATAGTGATGGGTTGCTAAGACTTTCGCCGAATCCCTCGATACCGATATTCAGACACATTAACTAAATAAGCATTGACATAATATAAATAGGATTAAAGCAAACTATTGTTAGAACAAGTTATGCGTAGGTAATATTCCGACTTCCGATTCGTAAAAAAGTAAAATGATAACGCATGCAGGTATTCCTTACCCACGCAAAGTTCTTTCGCGTTTGCAACCCTCATGTTTCAGCCGAAGTTGTACCTTCAAACTGTTCCCCTGTTAAATAATGCACGTCTGAACTCAAGTGAGCAGGCAAATATGGCACAGGGCAGAGACAAACTAGAGCTCGGGAGGCAATAAACATGGTGTCAAATTGAAAATTGCCCCGTTCCGTCCCGCTGTCTCCGCTCTGCCCGGGAATCCCGGGATGCGGTGACTGAGACAAATAAGTACGCCTCACACTTTATACTTAACCCGAGAATAGAGATGAAACCATGTTTCATGGTCCTAGACTTTTGTGATAGGTACCTATTTCTTTTTCTACGAATATATCTGATTGGTAATATGAAGCGGCTATATCAAGACTATTAGGTTTGTTGTTATGTACTATTAAGCGTAGGAATACGTATCTGTGTTCGGATAATGGCGCTTCTTCACTATAAAGTTTCAAGTCAACAACACAAGTTACTTTTTGACACTTCATATTTCTTCTTCTCTTCTTCTTTTTTTAATATGGCCCCATCGTTCGATGCGATGATTTCGCCAATGTCAAAGTAATAAATACAGTATTCAAAAATCTTGTAACAAAAATGTCGGCAACGTTGTACGGTAGAACACGGTCAATAGACCCCCGGGCTCTTAGCCAACGGATAACGATATCCCTCAGAATCTGCCAGGAAGTCATTAACCGGTGCCCAGGGTGCACCGGACCACCACTGCTCTTCCCCTCGGACGGATCCAAAAACGAACCGCAGCTCTTGACCACACGCGGAGGTAACCCGACTCGCACCCACACTTCATATTTGAATTAGTGTAAAAACTTCGAATGTGACATTTTGGCCCTACACATAATCGTACATAATTATCGATACAGTTATATTTAGTGACGTATACCGTTACATCTTTTGCATGCAACCTTAGTTAAGTAGTAGGATTGAAGTTTATTGAAATAACCGACAGTAACTTAGGTGGTAGTAGGCTTGCCGTGTCACCCACAGACGAAAGCTAAAAATTAGCATGATTGCAAGTTACTAGCACCACTAAATTGAATTCTACATTGCACCAGTGTTTTATTGCCGTGTCGGCGTACCTACCAGCATAGCGATATTCAATTTTAATGGCAACGTGAATAAAAACGTCAGTCTGTCAAAATACTTAACGAGATGTGCCGGCGCCCGCGCATGGAATGGCGCAGAACGGCCATCTTGGATGTTGTATACATTTACTAGATTAATCATTTTGCAAGAAAATTAATTGACTAAGAGAAAACTGTGTGACATTTATAATTAATGATTAATTATGATTATTCTAGATTATTAAGACCATCATGCAACATTTAAAGATTTTCTTATATAACCAAGCGTAATTTTTTGCAAGCGTTTATGTGACTGACAATGCTTGTTTGTGTTTCTGAGGCCCGATTTTTGAAAGCACATCACTCGAAAGTGGTATAAATCAGCTTATATCTCCAAAACCACAAAATCAAAGTTTTGACTAGTTCACAAGATTAATGAGAGCTGTGATTGTCTTCTACGCTACTCGTATTTCAATTTCAGTATAATTTTTCACCAATTTCGAGAGGTATTTTCACACATGTGCTTTCAAAATCGGGCCATGGCTTCTTTACTAGTAGTCAGATTGACGTAGAGTCTAGAGTCAACAAAAAGTACAGTCTACAAAAGCTTGAGCTATAAATAAAAGTTGTCACAGACTTATTAACGACTAGGTACAAACTTACGTCATTGGTAGTATTTTTTGGAGCTGGCATTGCTTACGAATGTTCGCAATTAAATGAGAGGAGATTTACATGCCGCCTCTGTCGAATCAATAGCCTCTAATTTATTCCAAAGTTTATTTAAGAGCACGTTTCTTTGAATAGCAATCAACATCGCGCATAAAGAACGCAAAAACAGAACCTATCATCTCGTTAGTCTGTAATGACGCCACGAGAGATATCATATTTGATGTTCGCTTATTTTTCTTCTCATAGAGTCGGGCACTCATATACGAGCTGGGGGCTGACCACAACGTCTTAATGCGATTCAATTCCGACTCAATTCAATTCAATTTTTAGGATAATATGGAATATCAAAGAGCACAGAGGAAGCTGTTCACAGAATACATACTTACATAAAATCACGTCTTTATCCCTTACGGGGTAGACAGAGCCTAAAGTAACAAGACCTAAAAGCCTCGTTTAGCATGATTGTTGGCGTATAGGTGAAAAGGGGAATCGAAAAAGTTAAAATTTTACGTAATAAAAACAGTATTCAAAAATTTTGAGACAAAAATGTCGGCATCCTTGTACGGTAGAACACGGTCAAAAGACCCCGTCCCCCTCTGTCGGTCTCTTAGCCAACGGTCATTGATATCCCTCGCAGACCGCCAGGAAATCATTAGCCGATGCCCAGGGTGCACCGGACCAAGCACTGCTCTTCCCCCCGGACGGATCTAAATACGAACCGCAGCTCTTGATCACACGCGGAGGTAACCCGACTTGCACCCCTGAACTGAGTCGGAATTGATCCCATTAAGACGTCATGGTAAGACCCCTGTACTCGTAACCGTAATTGCGCGGCTAGCACGAAAGCGCACGAGATAGACTAAGCTTTCTAGAACGAACGGTAAGAAAAAGACGGGCCCGTCTGCTCGTTTGCCCCCTCTTTTATAAAAAATAAAAAAAATAAAAATGTATCTTTCTAGCAGTGTTGTTATGGATATCTATATCCGTAACCGAAACTATCGGATATCCGAAATAAAAAAATATCCGTAACCGTAACCGAATCCGATATAATAGTTATGGATAGTTTCGAAGAGGGCGGAGTCTAACTACTTAGTAAATATGACACGTCGTGACAAGTTTTTGTTTTTGCCCGGCCGGCAGACCAGCCGCGCGCGCGTTTAGTCGTATTGTACCTATTTCATTTTACAGTTCCTTAAAAATTTAATATCCGTAACCGAAACTATCGGATAATCCGAAATAATTTAATATCCATAACCGTAACCGAAACCGATATTATATTTAATTTTTACCAATATCCATATCCATATCCGGATCCAAAATTATATATCCGTAACAACCCTGCTTTCTAGACGTGCTGTTCCATGTTGCAGCTCGCAGATGTACCCCGGCTTAGCGTGTCTCTAGCATGACGGATGTTGACAGCCTCGAGAGCGAGAAACTCGACCGTTGAGAGACCAATGACTAAGGAAAACAGAACATGCTTGTCGTGAGTGAAATGTTAAGCTTTGTATGCCTCGTGGTCGCATGATTTATTAATGAATTCTTTGTTAACTTGTTTGCTAGAATGCCTTTAGTTACTAAGCTGGACAGTGGCGTGCACAGAGTTTTGCAGAAAAAGTGCTGCCTGTTTATTTTGTTGTCTAGTTGGTATGACGTAAGTAATTAACCACCTCTATGTCTTTTTGTCTTTATGAAGTGCACGCGACTGAGCTGGAAACGTACTCATTAAACTTTAAGCGCTTAAATACTAGATTTATTGAATCGGGAGTGACGAGAAATTACCTAGAAATGATTGGGAAAAGGGATTTCCTTGAACAATATTTTTTTTTTAGATTTTGGTTTGAAAACTTTACGAGTTTTGTACTCATTCATAGATATTTTTCATTCAACTTAAACCAAGACTACGATGGAATTTGTGGAAATTCCTATGGGAAATCAGTAAAGGTAACGACGTGGACAAAGCCGCGTGTATCTCTATCTTTCTGTCTCTCAAGAAATCACAGAATATTCTGTTAATGAATTCATCTCCTATATTTGTTATCACTACATAGTATAAAATAAAACAAAGTCGCTTTCCGCTTTATATGTATAATTTAACGCAGACGAGGTCGCGAGCAGAAGCTAGTCTGTAATAAAACAGTAAAGCATGTAGATTCCCAGTAGCCCACGTGCGGCGCATCCGCGCGTCCCACGGTAAATCCTTCGGCACTGCCATTACGCCCTGCGCGCGCGCACCTTGCCCGCACCACGATTTCACTCGACCAGCGGCGCGGCGAGTGAATATTCTGTCCATTGCACGCTTTCCACGCTCAGCGTACAGCTCCGGTTGACCACACACGCAATGTACACGCGTCTTGTGGAAGGAGACTCGGTCATCGTCGGTGGTAGCTGTAAATGCGTCAACGCGCACCCCAGCAAAACGACGGAATGCGCAGAACCCTGCGCTATATCCTGTGGCAGGATGCAGAGTGGAATAATGACAGCCCCACAGATTTTGGCTGATGCTATTTAAAATACCAGCCAAGTGCGAGTCGAGCCGTGCGTTTTAAACGCAATTTCTTTCCTAGTACGACAAAGATCTGGAACATTCCCTGAGCGCTACAATTCAGGGATCTTTAAAAAGCGAGCCTTCCTGTTCTTGAAAGCGCCGGCAGCGCACCTGTGATTCCCTAAGTCTTGCAGGTGTCCCTGGGCGATGGTGATTACTTTCCATCAGGTGACCTGTCTGCTCGTTTGCCCTCTCTTATATAAAAAAAATAAAAAAAAAGAACTCGCGCACGAGGTTTCCGTATGAATTCGGCAAGTGAATTTAAATTCCAGTGTTAGCAGCCCTGCTCCTAAGCAAAATGTAGGCTGCGTGAGGTCATTTTATTTTGGATTACATTGACAGACATACCTTTTCTATTGATGTCTGTTCATATATTGGGCCCAAGACAGAAAAAAAACATGATCGAGATTCTTCTTCTTGACGTACCATCTCCTACCGGAGGTCAGCTATCATCAGTGCTATCTTTAACTTCGACACATCAGCTCGGAACAGTGAGCTTGTGCTAAGGTTGAACCATGTCCGGAGATTCTTAAGCCACGAAGTACGCCTTCTTGCGGGTGGTCGCTCCTAGATTTTCCCCTGCCTGATGAGTTGAAGCAGGTCGCATTTATCTCTATGCGTTGTGGCCAAAGTACTGCAGCTTGCGTTTCTTGACAGTTTTCAAGATCTCGATAGATACAGATAGGTACATATATTGTTTTCACCTTCAGATGTTCAAAAGCGGAACGTCTGAGCCCAGTAAGTTGGGACGCACAGGCATTGATACATCCTACTAATATTATAAATGTGAAAGTTTGTGAGTATGGATGTTTGGATGTTTGTTACTCTTTCACGCCAGAACGGCAGGACAGATCTGGATGAAATTTGGAACATAGATAGATTATAGTCTGGAATAACACATAGGCTACTTTTTATCCCGGAAAATTGCGTAATTCCTGCGGGATAGCGATAAACGAATTCTATGCAGACGAAGTTGCGGGCAACAGCTAGTAATGTTTGGCAACTTGAACTGAGACCCCGTTTTTGGGACAGATAGCCGTATTTCTGAGAAATATACTTTAATGTACGCTCGGTTGACTCCGGCGGATAGCGAGGCCACCGGCAATCAACCCAAGCGATTCAAAGAATTCACTTAGTTCATCGCACAAGATTTATGAACTGAATACTCAATTCAAGAATTAATTGTAGAAGCCAATCGTAATTGGTGGTTCGAGAAACAGATAATACAACTTTGATAACGTTATTGAAATGTGAAATACTGTCAGAGTTTATAAACAGATTTGATGGAGTAGGTACAAACTTGACAAAATTTGTGAGTTTTTTAGAGGAGCGAGATTATTATTATAATTATAAAGAAAACATTTACTGCTTGAATTTTTCTTACATACATATATCACGTCAATATCTCTTACGGAGCAGGCAGAGCCTAAGGTAACAAAACCTTAAAGCCACGTTTAGCATGATTAAGGTCGTATAAGTGGAAAGGGAAATCAAAATAGCGTCGGGTTGCTAGCCACATCGCCTATAACATGATTCCCAAGACTTTCGCCCATTCCCTGGGCTTTTACCGTCTGCGCGGGAAGAGAAGCAACTGGTAAATTCAATGTTTTTCGTTTTGAATTTTTCATGCTTGTCTATCTGTAATGTGCTACAGGATGCCTTTTGGAATCGATATTTCCACGACAAAAAGTATAGTAGCACCGTGACCCTGTGTTTGCTGTTCTATTATATTACTATACATCCGTTCGCGATGAATTCGTTTACCGCTGTCCCGTGGGAACTGAAATTATCCGGGATAAAAATAATCTTATTTACAAGCTTTTTACAAACTTGGAACGTACGTATGTTTGTCCGGGTCTTGCGACTCAATATTAAAGCAGACATCTTCAACCAAGTGAGCTGAAATTTTGCATACTTGTGTAAGTCAAATGACAATACAATAAAAACAAAATCAGTCGCTCGAAAAGTGTTCTTATTTTGTCAAACACTGCTAACTCAAACTAGAGTTGAACTTAGATTGCTGATGTTTGTTCGGCCGTGATCGCAAACGCAGCCAAGTCAATGTTAACTCTCGTGTGTGTTTGACTTGCCTGTTTGCCGGCGACGCATGCGCTACTGGGACCTCCGCGAGTTAAGTATTATAGAGCTGAGCTTCTAGGGTAATACAAACAAATAACATTGAATTTAAAATTAAAAAAACCTCCACGCGTTAATCGAGTGATTAATCATATGTAAATATAAGAGTTTAAGCTACTAATTAGTCAACAATTTTTGCAAACAAACAAGGGCTGCCATTGCAGTTCAAAGAGGCAACGCGGCCAGCATAATGGGAACCTTTGAACGAGGCACGAAACAGGGGGACATTTTTTAGGTTTAAATCAACTTTCCTAGATTTAGTGTTCTTTATTGTTATTTAGTTCTTATATTAGTTTGTATATTAATAAATTCATTTGAAATCACCAATTAGAAAGAGAGATCCGATATGACATACATACATACATACATACATAAATCACGTCATATGACATGTGACGTCATTTTGTCACAACGTCCGTATAAACTCCATATTAAAATTCAGTTTTTCTTGAAAGTGATAGAGACAAATCTTTGATAGCTTATATCTCACTTATTTTTATACATACATACATAAATCACGTCTTTATCCCTTACGGGGAGACAGAGCCTAAGGTCACAAAACCGTAAGGCCACGTTTGGCATGGTTAAGGGCGTATAGATGGAAATGAAAATCAAAATAGTGATGGGTTGGTAGCCGCACCGCCTATAACATGATTCCTAAGACTTTCGCCCATTCCCTCGATGGTCTTTTACCATCTGCGCGGGAAGAGAAGCAATTGGTAAATTTCATGTATTTCTTTACTCCCAGACCAGCGTGGATGAAACATGCATAAATCCCGTCTTTATCCCTTACGGGGAAACAGAGCCTAAGGTAACAAGACCTAAGACCACGTTTAGCATGATTGTATTGTGATTGTTTTTTTATTGTTTATTGCATAAACGAGATTTTAATGAAAGCCATGAAAAAAATCATGAATTCCCTATTAAGCTTGTTTTAGTTTAAAATTGGAGCTCAAATTACTACCAAACTAAAGCCCCAGTCAAACTCTTCGCTTCGCTACAATTGACAGCTAATTGACACATGACATGTAAATGAAACAAACGAAATCTTTGATTCGCTTTGTCGGCGCACGATTGTCGGAGATCAGCCGTGTCTGCGGCGTTTGAGGCCAGTGTTGTTTCTGCAAATGGCGGCCGGCACACATAACGGCTTTGTGTGTCTTTGCAGGGACCAAGACAGGGTTGTCGACAGTACAATATAAGGCTAAAGACCCCAAACGCACTGTCAAAATTCCCAACATATTTTATTGAATCAGGCGTGTTGCGGAGGTCCATTTCAAGTTTTATCTTGCTACTCCGCTACTCACGTGCAAGATAACCAAGCCTGTGTGAAATATGTATGTTTTTCATGCAATCCCCTCTTCACAACTGCCAATAAAACACATATAAATCCCACAAACTTAATTATCCCTTACACCACACGAACACTGACGCGTTTCGATCCCTCTACGGCAGTGGTTCCTAACCTTTTCAATGTTACCCCTGTGACAAGTATGGGAACTGAGTTTACCTCTAGCTAATTTACAATAGTCATGCTCAACATTCAGACGGTTTCTGGCTTTTGTTTTTAATGTAACAAGAGTTGAGAAACCAGTTTCACATCTGTAAGTTGTAGCAAATGGAATCAACATTTTAAAGCTCTGTCAGCTATAATAGGGTATTCTGCAGCTGCTTTTCGCCAAAATGTGCCGAGTTTATCATTTTGAAATCCGTGTTACCCCCCTAGAATCTCCGTTTTACCCCTGCAGGGGTAATTACCCCCAGGTTAGGAACCACTGCTCTACGGGATCATTATCAAAGTTTAATGAGCACAATCGTTACACATGCAGACCAACGTCGTACCAACGACGCGACGATACGACTTTGCATGAAAAACATATATATTTCACACAGGCTTGGTTATCTTGCACGTGAGTAGCGGAGTAGCAAGGTAAAATTTTTTTGTTCATTAAAATTCCCAACGTTCGGGGATCTACACGTTATCTTACGGAACGAAGTAATTTGTCAGAGAACCAAGGTTACCGACGTAGCTCAGCGAATTAGCACACTGAAGTGGCAGTAGGCAGGTCACATGCCGCAGAACTGATAGCCGTTGGGGCGTTGGTTCTGGAGTGGAGACCGCGTGCCGGCAAACGCAGTAGGGCGTCCTGTTGATGGATGGGGCGATGATATTTGCAAGGCAGCGGGCAGGGATAGGAGAGCTGAAGATCGAGCCCAATGGCGTGCTATGGGAGAGGCCTATGTCCAGCAGTGGACTGACAAGGGCTGATGATGATGATCGCTTACGAGATAAACAGAAAGGTAACAAGATCTACAGGCTACGTTTAGCAAGACGGTGGGCGTATATAGGTGGAAAGTGGAATCAAAACAGTGATGGGTTGCTAGCCGCATCTCCTGTAACATGATTCCTATGATTTTCGCATATGATTTTATAATATGATTTTTTGGGGATCTGGCTATATAAATTCCTGTTCCGAGTAATGAATTGTAAGAAAATCAATCAAGACTACAAGTAGCAGAAATTTGATGTTACTTATCGCGTATTTGTGTTCGTACTTAAAATCTCCGCATTTACCCCGACTAAAGCTCTCCCCACACACTCCCCAATCAGCTTTGCTTTCCCCGCAGTTTGGGGAATTCCCCACAGACTGGCAACCCTTATTTTTTATATGGTGTGGAAAATGCGCCTTATGCCTCCGTCCGGTACGGGTTTACCGGGGGTATGCGGGGCTCTCCTGTGACGGCAAGCATACCCACTAAAACACACGGATTCCCTATTCAGTCGTATGCGAGGCGTTACGGGAGCACTCGGTGTCACCGCGACGCCCCACGACCACTCCGGGATGGGGTTCCCTCTTCGCGGCACCTGTGCAATGCAGGTTTGGGAAATCCCGCCCTCCCCCGCTGGTGCCGCTTGGATTTTTTTTATAGGGGTTTTCTCCTCGTGGCCCCCGTCTTGAAAAAGACAGCGGCCACCGACTGACAGTGACTGGCAACCCTAAAACAAGGTTTCCTTAAACTTAGAGATGGTATTGGGATGTTTTAGAAGTTGGATGTTATTGTCTAAATAATGTGTTATTGGTAATCAGCAGAAAACTTTTTTTGGATTCCGTAGCCAAAGGGTAAAAACGGGAAGCTATTAATAAGTTCGTCCATGCTGGTCTGGGAGTAAAGAAAAAATATAATGTACCAGTTGTTTCTCTTCACGCGCGGTAAAAGCCCATCGAGGGAATATGGGTGAAAATCTTAGGAAGCATGTATGGAAACTCTTTATTGCATATAAAAATTTAAAAATACAGAAGTACACAGAAAATAGTACAAAGGCAAACTTATACCAAAAAGCATGACATGGCATGGGAAGCATGTAGGCGATGCGGCTAGCAACCCATCACTATTTTGATTTATTTCCACCTATACGCCCACAATCATGCTAAACGTGGCCTTTCGGTCTTGTCTAAGGCTCTGTCTACCCCGTAAGGGTTAAGCACGTGATTTATATACGTAGTATCAACTTGTATCCATCGAGGGAATGGGCGAAAATCTTAGGAATCTTGTTATAAGCGATGTGGCTAGCAACCCATCACTGTTTTGGTTTCCCTTTCCACCCATACGCACACAATCACGCTAAACGTGGTTTTTAGATGTTACCTTAGTCCCTGTCTACCCCGTAAGGGATATAGACGTGATTTGTGTTTGTTTGTTTGTATCTTTCTTTGTTTGTACTTGAATGTAGTATCACCGCTCGTATTAACGCGTGTATCGTTATATTATTTATGTTGATCACAGCTGACGCTTTTTTTTTTTCTTTATATGAATAGGAAGGCATACCTACGAGCAAGTGCAACCCGCAGGGATTGCAGATGCGTTGCCAACCTAGAGGACTAAGATGAAATGCCTCTTGTGCCCGTAATTTCCCCGGCTGTCTTACTCTCCATCAAACCGCAGAATTCGATCCGCCTCAACCACCTCCCTCTGATCCAATAACTCAGACATCCGAAGATATTACTCGTAATTATCCATTGCGTACAGTCGGCACCAACACTCAAAAAGCTATTCTTTATCATAGGTAGCACACGACCATGCTAAACGTGGCCTTTGGGTCTTGTTACCTTGGGCTCTGTTAACACCATAAGGGATAAAGACGTGATTTATGTATGTATGAAATATTCCGAAGTTTCAATACATACATACCATACATATCTAGGAGCCTAAGGTAACAAATCTTAAGGCCACGTTTGGCGTGATTGTGTGCGTATAGGTGGAAAGGGGAATCAAAATAGTGATGGGTTGAGCCGCATCGCCTATAACATGATTCCTAAGATTTTCGCCCGTTCCCTCCCCCACCAGCTCACTCCCAGACCAGCATGGAAGAAAGAAGTTTTAATACATACATACATACATACCGTCACGCCTCTTTCCCACAGGGGTAGGCAGAGACTACTTTATTCCACTTGCTACGATCCTGACATATTTCTTTCGCTTCATCCACAGTCATCAATCTCTTCATACCATGCTCGTCGGTTTCGGGTACTCCTGACTGACTGAAGAAGTTTTAAGAGGTTATAAAATGAGCTTTAGCGAGTTTCATAATGAGATCACGAAGGTTAGTTCTCATGGTCTTAGAGTTATGCTCCACTGTTAAAAAAATCCGCACCAGAGATAATAAAATTAGGTTAGGTTTGTTAGGTATCTTCAAATGGTAGAGTTTAATTCGACTTTTCTATGGCATTCAGGACATAACAGTGGCGCCACGAGAACTAAACCGGTCACAAGAGTGTTGTAAAATCTAATTATGTTGAGCTGCACAAATATTTTAACTACACACATAATGTATCTAGACAAAGTTTTAAAAATAAGTACCATCGCCATATTTTTTGTGAAGTTCCTATCGATACTTATTTTTGCACTTGACCGTACTCTAAGATGTGATCAGAAGTGGTAACTTCTACTTCATTATAATGCCGTTTTCTGTATCATTATGACGCTTTAATAACACCAATTTAATACTGGCAATTACCTACGGGTTCTGAACGTAAACGACGACTGAGTGTAAAGAAAACTATCTATGTTTTAGGTATTTGCTTCTTGAAATATTTGGAGCTCTCGACGGTTGTACAGCTAAACCATTCACGCTTGAATCCACCACAGAACTTTTCCTAAATAACGCTCTCACTGTGTTCCTTGGCCGGTACAGCGATGGTTTATTAAAACAAGGTTGCATAAGGTTCTCGGTTGCCTCGGTTCAAACGTTTGTCTTTCTAATCGGCCCTTGTTTGCGGAGCTCGCAGATAATGAAGCGCGTCGCTGGGGTGCGCAAAGTGCTGCCAATTGTGAGGTTATCGCGTTACGCGCCGGATAAGGTTGCAGGCAATATTTATTGGGAAATGGAAAGCTTTTGACAAGCCCCCTCAGGTTTCTGCTCCGAATTATTATTAGATTTTTATTCTAATATTTTATTGCTTCTTAGGTCTTCTTGCTTTTTAGTGTTTCTTCAATACTGGTCTGGGAGCAAAGAGAAAACTTACTCCCTTATTCATAAACGCTCTGTAGGCTTCTGCTAACTTAGCAATCGTTTGTCCTTATCTGTGAAAGGTAAATGTCAAAGTGACAGATAAGGACAAAAGATTGCTAAGTTAGCAGAAGCCTATAGAGCGTTTATGAATAAGGGGGATAGAATGTACCAGTTGCTTCTCTCCCCGTGCAGATAGTAAAAGCCCGTCGAGGGATTGGGCGAAAATCTTAGGGATCATGTTATAGGCGATGTGGCTAGCAACCCATCACTGTTTTGATTCCCCTTTCCATCCATACTCCCACAATCATGCTAAACGTGGTCTTTAGGTCTAGTTACCTTTGGCTCTATCTACTCCGTAAAGGATAAAGACGTGATTTATGTATGTATGTATTCTTCGTTTTTCAAATTGCATGCAAAATAGCATTAGAAAGTAGTTAAAGTCATTGTAGGTGTAGCTACAGACAAGGCTTAAATTAGCTCTATTCACGAGAAATGATGACGTTTTACTTACTCAATTAAACGGCTAATACATACAATCACACACAAATCACGTCTTTATCCCGGGGTAGACAGAGCCTAAGGCGACAAGACCTACAGGCCACGTTTAGCAAGATTATGGGCGTATAGATGGGAAATGGAAATAAAGTAGTGATAGGTTGCTAGCCACATCGCCTATAACATGATTCCTATGAGTTTCGTCCATTCGCTCGATGGGCTTTTACCATGCGCGGGAAGAGAAGCAACTGGCACATTCTATGTTTTTTCTTTGCTCCCAGACAAGGATGGAAGAAAGAAATGGTAAACCGTTAATTCACGATTATAAGTCGGAAATGATGGAATAAGTTACCACTGACAAACGACTTATGTAATAAGCTAAAACTAGTCAGATCACCGACTCAAATCGTGACTAGTGTGTCACGACTGCTTTAATAACGCTAATAGTCTTAATTCATGAACCTAACTGTCATATTGTTTAAACCATCCTATCCAACCTTAGCTGGTCTGAGAAGAGGTAACTGAGATAGGCAGACAGCTGTGCAAGCAAATCACGCTTCCTGGGTTACGAGCGAGGATACAGTTAGGTACTCTAGCAAACAGGAGTTTGGAGCAGGGTTGCCAGCGGAGTAGATATTCGGTGTTGCAAGATGCAACACCATTAAAACCGTTATATTTTACAAACTTTTAATTAACTAGCCATATGTTTTTTTGGGCCTATTTTACGAGTCTTTGACCCGCGTCTCGTGGTCGGATGGACCGATTAAATTTTACGTTTTAGCTGCCATTTTTGACACTTGTAAGTGTTAAGATCCTCTCTTACATCCAATGAAAGTCGGGTTAGTAGCGCACATCGTTTTATTCACTTGGTCAACAACACAGAGTACATTGAGCTAGTTCAGTATGACCCTCCGCGGGAAGAACTAGCAAGAAACCTCACGGGCATAGTCTTTTCTTATTGATCGCTACATCTTTTATTACCATTAATACAGATTTACACTTCGAACGTATCACTACACATATCAGCATCTCAGTCCTGAAGGAGAATACAAACTCCGCGTCCCTTCTAGAGCGCTTCGCGCCAAAACGTGCCGTTGACATCTGTCAGCTGTCAACGTCACTGTGACTGTTCTCTTTAATAAAGCCTGTTCTCATTTACCATAACGAAGGATCAGTTTTGAATTCTTAACATAATTATGGATCTGCCAGCGAGCGTGGACTTTGGTTTGGAATTAAAATTTAACACTACAGTCAGCAAAAAAGCTTGCATTAGAAATGAATTTTTTATTTAAATCTTTTTGCGTTCAATCATATTTGGTGGTAAACAATGTGGTTTAAGATGGGCGTTTGTCATGTTTGTAATTGGCAAAAATCTTATGAATCATGTTATAGGCGATGCGGCTAGCAACCTATCACTATTTTGATTCCCCTTTCCACCAATACGCCCACAATCACGCTAAAAGTTACCTCAGGCTATGTCTACCCCGTAAGTGATATAGACGTGATTTATGGTAATAATCGACAAACATCCTCAGTAATCATCACCATTATGCATATAAAGTTATTTTGCAACACATATTGTTAATGATTATACCAGACATTTGCACATGTAAGTGTCAACTCCAGATGTCCTAGCTTCGCGTGGGCAGGCAGACAAAGCGGCAGGACCTGCGCCTACGCCGGTTAAACATGTAGAAACAAAGGCTATGTTTATTGAGCGCATGTTAATTCAGCAGTGGGCTGGCGTGCGAATAGGGACTCCATGCTACTTGTATTATTAAGGTTAAAATTGTATTTATTTTACAAGATTTTGCTTAAATTGTAAGTAAGTAAATGCTTTATTGTACAAATATAAAGAAACAGATACAATTCACAAAAAAATAAAAATAATATTAATACATGCACAAAAGCTAACTTATCCCTGTAAGGGATCTCTACCAGTTAACCTCAGAGTAGATTAGAGGAACATTAAACGAGGGACCGACAAAGTTTAAAATTCCAGATAGTAAAAGCCACAATAGAGCGTACATATCTAAATACAATACGTACTTAATCATAAAATAAACTACTAAATATCATTACACACATGTATACATACATTATTTTTTTGTCAAGAAAGTCTTCATGAAGATTGATAATAGACCAATATGATCAATATTCATGGTTATAAGTTATAATGAATAAGAAGAATATAATTCCATTCTTTCATGCTGGTCTGGAAGCAAAGAAAAACATAGAATGCACCAATTGCTTCTCTTCCCGCGCCGATAGTAAAAGCCAATTAGGTAATAGGCGAAAATCATAGGTAGGTACCTATCATGTGTTATACCTAAGCGGTGCGGCTAGCAACCCATCACTATGTTAATTCCTCAATTTATGATTTATGCAAGTAGATATCAGTGGCGAGGCATCCATAGAACTCGATTCCCACTGGCTTGCCTATTTTAAGATAGTTGGGCACTTTATTGTGCAGAATTAGAGGAAAAGGCTAATAAAATTCCCTTCGGCTTGCCTTCTGGTATACATGACGCCACGCCACTGCGGTGTGTATTAAATAATTGAAAATTGTGCTACAAAGTATGCTACTACTTTTCTGCTCATCTTTCAATGTCTTATTACCTCTATGTAAACCTAAAGCCAGAATGATTGAGACTAGATCTTAGGTATGTTTGTGGAGTTAATAGTCCTTGTTGCTCGCGACGCGTAATATTTAATTTGTTAAGCTGAAGGAGTGATTCTGAGTACGCCATTCATAACAAAGCAAGATTAACATAATCAAGCGTTTTCCCTTCACCAATTATTCATCAGGAATGATTGCAGAATTAATAAATAATACTTCCATGCTGGTCTGGGAGCAAACAAAAACAGAATGTACCAGTTGCTTCTCTTCCCGCGCAGATGGAAATGCAATCGAGGGAATTGGCAAAAATCATAGCATTCATGGTAAAGGCGATGCGGCTAGCAACCCATCACTATTTTGATTCCACTTTCCACCTATGCGCCCACAGTGTCTTGCTAAACGTGGCCTGTAGGTCTTGTTATCTTAGGCTTTGTCTACCCAGTAAGGGATACAGACGTGATTTATGAACCCATGTATCTATCTGTTATTAGGAATAAAATTTTTGACTGGTATATAAGGGAATTCAGTTCTAATTTGGAACGTAGGCGCTGCAAATAAAAAGAAATTCAAAAATTATTTTTGCAAATTGGCCGCCAAGCGTTTTTTTACGTCTTTTTTGAAACTACCAGCGCATCCGGAATGACCATCATGCAAATTTATAACTATTCAATTAGCATAATTTATCAAAAGTGGTGGTTTTTAGGGTGGTAGGGCCTTGTGCAAGGTCCGTCCGGATCGCTACCACCATCTTACTCGCTAATCCTGCCGCTAAGTAGCAGTGCTTGCACTGATGTGTTCCGGTGTGGAGAGTAAGACAGCCGGGGAAATTACGGGCACAAGAGGCATTGCATCTTAGTCCTCTAGGTTGGCAACGCATCTGCAATCCCTCCGGGGTTGCGGGTGTCTATGGGCCGTGGTGATCACTTACCATCAGGTGACCCACTTGCTCGTTTGCCTTCCTATTCATATATAAAAAAAAAAAAAAAAAAAAGTGGTCTGTGCCACGTTTTCCTCAACCAATCTAATTCGTCAGTCAATACAGCAATCAGTGGCATCCTGGTGTTTTTTCCACAGGAATGCAAGGCATCGCGCATGCGCGGCGCGTCGCACCACTGTCCCACGGTCGGAATTATATTGCCCACACATTGACGTATCGGGCGCATAGGTATTTGTTTAAGTGTTTTTGAGGTTAAGTTATTATAAACTAGCTTCTGCCCGCGACTTCGTCTGCGTAGAATTATACATAAAAACCTTCCTCTTGAATCACTCTATCTATTAAAAAAACCGCATCAAAATCCGTTGTGTAGTTTTGAAGATATAAGCATACCTACATAGGGACATAGGGACAGAGAAAGCGACTTTATTTTATAGTATGTAGTGAGTAGTGATGATGACGTAGTAGGTACCTAGATACAGACTGTTAGTCAGCAGAGTTCAGAAGCCTTACCATGACGTCTTAAGGCGATCCAATTCCGATTCAGTTTAGGTTCGCTCGCTGGGGTGCGAGTCGGGTTACCTTAGCGTGTGGTAAAGAGCTGCGGTTCGTTTTTGGATACGTGGGCGGGAAGAGCAGTGCTTGGTCCGGTGCACCCTGGGCATCGGTTAATGATTTCCTGCCAGATCGCCGTGGAGAGGGGGGGGGGGGGGGTCCTTTGACCGTGTTCTACCGTTACAACGTTGCCGACGTTATTGTCACAAGATTTTTGAATAGGTACTGTATTTATTATATTGACTGACATTGGCTCAATCATCGCATCGATCGATGGGGCCATATTAAAAAAGAAGAAGAAGGTTCGCTCGCTGTCAGATCCATATTAAAAATGACAGCTAAAAACTGAGTCGGAATTGAATCGCGTAAGACGTCATGGTAAGGCCCCAGGTGGGTATATGAGCTAGGAACAGTAGGAACTGCACTAGAGGCTCAGCTCGGCTGGCATGACAGCAAGCGACAACTGATTCGCGCGCGACATAGATTACCCATCTAAGAAAGAAAAGAAAGAAAGAAAGAAAACATTTATTCGTGACATAGATAATAGTTACAAAGACAAGAAAAAGAGGTAAAAAACATAAGGACATATATCACGAAATGGTCCCATCTCAGCATAATGCTGGCCTTGCAGCCAGCTCTGGTCTTCCGATGGGACCATCAAGTGCTTCTTAAGCACATATTAAAAACTATATAAATTCAAACAGTGAAATAGTGAACCGGCATTACAACCATTACCATGGCTGTATGGACAATAATTCCTTTAGTTACAATGGATGAATTTTATAAAAATAAAAAAATAAAAGAGTCCTTGGCTTTGGTTGGCCTGACCTGACAGTAGAAAGAAGAAAAATGGCAATATTAAGAAACAAACTTCTTTCACATTACTCTAGACATCTCTTTCTAGAACGATCAGTACGTAAGACAAGGGTGGTTTATCCCGCGCGCGACACGGCTCTTGCGCACTCTCGTACTAGCCGGGCTATGATTTTATTTAACTACTCTAGCAACATTTTTTTATTTGATTTTTTAGGGGGAAAAAGGGAGGTCTGATGGAAAGCAATCATCGCCGCCCGTAGACACACATAACATAGCGTTAAGAATACAAAGCATGCCATCATTTCCAAAGGCATCCAACCAGAGCATGTACTAATAAGTATTCGTGTTCGTCGTGTTGTTTGTCAATAATGATTTAATCGCGAGCTCGTTACATTGGCTGGCTGTTGGCACCGCCCACGCCGGCGCCCGCGCAGGCCGTTGGTGCGAACTATCAGCACGTGATGACGGAGTATCTAGGTGCAGAGGGGACAAGTGGGATGTGGTGGTGGAAAAAATAATAATAATGATCTCGTTTGGAAGTTGGTTAACTGGTACCAAGAGTGCGTAAGTAGGTACTATAAACGGATCGAAAGGGATAGTTTGAAATTAAGTTTGCACTCTATCTCCTTAAGTTAAACTTGTTTCGCAGTTTTATTGGTTGTCTGGTCGAGATCGCTATTAAGCGATAAGCCCGCCCATTGTCTACTTTGTTCTATTGTTCTGTATTGTTTTCTACAGATTTGTGGTGTTCAATAAATAGTATTTGCATTATATTGTATTGTTCTAGGATGATAATTATAATGTTCTTCTATGCAGATGTTGTTAACAATGTGCTGCGTTTTGTTTTATCCTAAACTGTTTTTTTTACATAAACGGCTTCAAAAAAAGGAGAAGGTTCTCAATTGGGCTGTATTTTTTTAATGGACAAAAAGTTTTACCTTGCTACTCCGCTACTCACGTGCAAGATAACCAAGCCTGTGTGAAATATATTATGTTTTTCATGCACATCTTCCCTCTGCCAATAAAACACACATAAATCCCACAAACTTAATTATCCCTTACACCACACAAACACTGACGCGTTCCGATCTCTCTACAGGATCATTATCAAAGTTTAATGAGCACAACTGTTAGCAGACCATCGTCGTACAAGCCTCCGCAAAAAAACGCCTGATACAATAAAATATGTATTTTTTGTCTAAATAAACCGCAGAACTATAAGCTGTCTGTGCAATTTTATTCTTTGCCAGAAGCTTGTTCCGCCCACCGGCTGTCACAAGTCTCGACCACTTCGCAATCCGTGTACGGTCTGCAGAATCGTTCATGTGATCGGACACGCGATGGTCGTATCAATTAGATATTATTGCATCGCAGGGCTCCTCGTCACTGCCTTCCTTACAAAGAGAGGGAGACGAAGGTATTATGTTTTAAACATATACAATGACGAGCAAAATAAACGGGCCACTTCCTATACAATACATACATATATCACGTCTTTATCCCTTACGGGGTAGACAGAGCCCCAAGGTAACAAGATCTAAAGACCACGTTTAGCATCATTGTGGGTGTATGGATGGAAAGGCGCATCGCCTATAACATGATTCCTAAGACTTTCGCCCATTCCCTCGATGGGCTTTTACCATCTGCGCGGGAAGAGAAGCAACTGGCACAGTGTATGTTTTTTCTTTGCTCTCAGACCAGCATGGAAGTAATGTATTAGTAGTTAAGTAGAATTTAATTATTGAACATGTATTTTTATTTTGAAAAAAAATACTGCCAATGGTCTTTCCGAATGCGGGGCTAGTTTCAAAAAAAGACGTGTAAACGAGGCCTTTTGATTTTGATTTTGACCACATAATATTTAAAAGAATATAGAAACCATGTACAGAGAAAATTACAGAAAGACACATACTTACATACATACATAAATCACGTCTTTATCCCTTACGGGGCAGACAGAGCCTAGGGTAACAAGACCCAAAAGCCACGTTTAGCATGATTGTGGGCGTAAAGGTGGAAAGGGGAATCAAAATAGTGATGGGTTGCGTTGTAAGAGACACATTGTAGCGTCAATGTGTTATCCGACTTTCCAGTCTAATTTATAAACATAAACAAGTCCTAAACAAAATCCACTCAATCAAGCTCAGGCCAGATACCTAGAACTTGTCTCGACAAGTTCAACTGCAATCTGTTAAACATACATTATCATCATTAATATAAAATATATCTTAGCGCTATGAGCTAACGTCTGTTCGAATATTAACGTCTGTAATCGAGGTGTAATAAATTGATAAGACAGATAATATAAGCGCATTGCACTTGAGTTACAACAAGAACTCTGTTTGCGATTGACAATTATTATAATTGAAGAATGGGGACTATCGTTTCTTTGCTCACCAGTTGGCGCCACTGTTGACTAAGGTCCAGAGGTAATAGCTGTCACAGGCGACTTTATAAATAAGATCGGCGCCGACACAAAGTTTTAAATCTTGAATCTCATTAAGTTTATTGACTATAAATAACTATTATCATATCGAGAGCTATGCCGCAATGTTGTATAATTCCGTTTTCATCTCCAAATAATCCATATTTGCGATAATTTCACGAAGATCACTTTTCAACAGGTAAATGAAAGAAATTATAATTTATGTCACGAAGCCCGCCAAAACCAATGAAAAGTGAATGTTATTGGGCCTCACGCGACAGCGCCTCTAGTGGCAAATACACGCGATAGCCCCCATTGTGTACACTTTAAAAGGACTCATATCCTTTTTAAATACCTACAAGTTAGACCTAAAGTACTCACAAGTAAGATCCATATTTCATGTGTTGAAGTGCCAACGAACCTTCTTGTTGTTGCGAATGTAAATGCGTTTTGCGACCTCGGCTTTTTTCTATGACGACGTTTTTGTTGTGGATTTGAGCGACTGTTTTTGTGCGCTGAATGTTTTGATTAATAAGACATGTTTATAAAACAAAGCCTTTGTAATCATTATTCTTTTTAGCTCGCTTAAGTCTATAATAATTAGAATAGGTTTATTGAATCTACTAATGTTATAAACGCGACAGTTTGTAAGTATGGATGGATGGATGTTTGTTACTCTTTCACGCCAGAACGGCTGGACAGAACTGGATGAAATTTGGAACATATATAGATTATAGTCTGGAATATAGGCTACTTTTTATCCCGGAAAATTGCGTTTGTTTTGCTTCTCTATTTCTGTGTATAATATTTTTATTTCGGTTCACATTTAGGGCGTTAAATTTTTGCGCTAACCAACTAAATTGAAATTTACTTACGCAGATGAAAGCGGCGATTTTTGACGACACTGAGATGAATCTGTAAAGAAAAATACAGCTTTTTAGTGATAGGTAAAATTAACTTCGCGTTAGTGAAATAGGGGCTAGACTTTTTAGATTGGTTTTAATTTGGGAAAGTTCGTGCAATTCTTATGACTAAATCATTACAATACTCATTGTTATAAACATCCCTTATTCTAAAGCAGCTTTTTTGGTAATCTTGCACAACTGTACATGTTTTCAATCAATGAATCAATCAATCATTTATTCACAAGAACATATGGTTTACATAGATGGTATTGTAAGCAAGTATCAGTCCCTTAATATATTCAGCCATTTGAGGCGCGTGAAGTGTTTTGACCCAACATTAAGCAGTCAAATTGTATATAATTTAATTAATACTATTAGAAGACAATAAAACAAAATGTCTAAATTACTCATTCAATTATAAATTAAGTTTACCTAGTAATTTATAAAGTTTTATGATCATTTTGTCCGTCAGTCCGTGGGGCTGCGGCCGCGGCAGCCAGCGCGTTAACGAGCGTCCGGCACGGCGACGGCACGACCGGTCGTAAACGCACCGCATCCGGCTCGTGGGGGCGTTACGGCTTTCACGCGTTGCTACAGTGTACTGTGATAGCCGGATTTGACGTTAAGACAGTCAAGAGTTTTAATGACACTACTTTGGATTAATGCGTAATTAATAAAAACAATTATTTGCCGTGTTATCTTTTGGTCATGCAAGTCATTTGCAAGCACAAAAGGCGATTCGTACGATTTGTGAGTGCTTATTTGCGCGTAGTGAAGTAAACGAATCTATTAGGTTTGACCAAAAAAATATTGGCAAATGCATCGTTTGTCAAACACTTCATTTGACCTTTTATTTTCTACAAAAATATTGACTTTTTGGTAAACTTATAAAACAAACCTAACCTAACCTAATGTGAGCGTGGCTAGAGATTTTTCGATTTATAAAAAAGTTAACGGTTTATCAGATATTAAAGGGTTGTCAAATGAAATGTTTGTCAAACGTTACATTTGCCAAACGTTTGTCAGTCAAATGATCGGATAGCTACCATCTCACTCATTACCAATTGCAAGGCTTCTAAAAAAATCACTGTGAATGACAAACTATGTCATAGTCATAGCCAGGGATGCTACGGATATAAATATATAATTTCGGATCCGAATATGGATATGGATATTGGTAAAATATCGGTTTCTGTTAAGGTTATCGATATTAAATTATTTCGGATTATCCGATAGTTTCGGCTACGGATATAAAAATTTTAAGGAACTGTAAAATTAAATACAAATAGGATTATATTCGATTGTACTTTGTAGGTTTCGCAGTCTGTCATACAAGTAATTCTTTCTTACAGCTACTCGTTTTCGCTAGTAGTATTAGTTAGACACCGCCCTATCCGAAACTATTCAAAACTTTGATATCGGATTCGGTTACGGATATTTTTTATTTCGGATATCCGATAGTTTCGGTTACGGATATGGATATCCATAACAAAACTGGTCATAGCACAGCGGTCAGAAGGTACCTGTCGACTCGCACGTACCATGAGTGCCGGGGGCAAGAGCGCCCTGTTAACTAAATCACCCCCCTTCAGCGGGGAGGGGGAGAGGTAATTAGCCCGAATTACCCGCTGACGAGGGCGAGTTTAACGCGATTTGTTCGCTGGGATGTGTCGTTTACGTGCAGATATGAGATAATTCGCGATAGGATTAGAGATTAGGTTTAAGCTGGGACGAAGTGTGCTGATTAAATACTGGAACGAAGAAAAAACGAGTACCAAAATGATCTAGGGTTTTTTTTATTTTTATTTATTGAATTGGGAAACAAACAGCATCAAATTACACGTATAGTTAAATGAATATAGTAAATACATACATACATACATATATCACGTCTTTATCCCTTACGGGGTAGACAGAGCCTAAGGTAACAAAACCTTAAGGCCACGTTTAGCATGATTGTGGGCGTAAATACATAAGCCAAAACAGTTTCCATATATAATTTATACATCTATTTGCTCGAAAAGTAACACATGCCACACATAAATTTTAACTATAAATGAGAATTAAAAAAAAAGAAAACAAAACAGGTACAATTTAGGAAAACAAAAAGACAATAATATTGTAACAGTACCTATCGGATTACAAGCACCTGAGCTCACCCAAAAACATCCACAGATACACCGGTTTACTAATCCAAAATAACTCTCCTGATTGCAGAAGCAAATTTACGATGGTTGAGTTGAAACAAATCAATATAAGAGTATTTTTCATTATAAATTTTGCACGCTCTTGCCAAAGATTTGTTACCTACATATTTAGTGCGACTATGAATGCACATGTCTCAGAACTACTGTAATGTGGCTGCAGTAGCCTGTTACAATCTTTAACCTGTTTTCAGCTTTACTTTCTTCTTTACATCAAATGCATGCCTACATGAATCACGTCTTTATCCCTTACTGGGTAGCCTTTTTTTTTTTAACGGAGAGGAAATCTTTATGGATGCCCTAGGCACGGGCATGCCTAGGGTTATGTGGGACTCCCCCCCGAAGGGGTATACCCGAACTAAAAACTCTCCGGCGTTGCCTCAATCCGGTGTGACGGGGACGCAGTGGGATGCCACTAGGGTTTCAACCACAAACGCCCCCCCGGTGGCCCCGGCTTTCGCCAGGACCGCGCCAAGAAGGGGAGGGCCCGTACGCTGGGCCCGCATCCCTTAGACAATAAGACCGTGCAAGGCAGGTAGGTAATGCCCCGTTAATTACGGGGCAGCCTAAGGTAACAAGACCTAAAGGCCACATTTAGCATTGTGGACGTTTATATCAAAGCCTATTCTAAATTCAAAATTTTAAATTCATATTGATCGTCTCGTTTGATCGACACAAGGTAAGCTATTAATTACCGGTCTTCCTTTTTTGTTATCAGAATCATCTATTTTCCGATCGTAGTAAAAGGCGTCAAACAAGGAAGACGGTAAGGTGGCTGGGCACTCACAACTCCGAAGGATTCCAAACGTATTGCCAGCTAGCGCTAGTAATCTCGCACGTTCGCTTATTCTCCACGTCGGAACACAGCAACTCAAGCTCTGCTGCTTGGCGGCAGAGTTAGGATGTTAGTAAAATAAGTCAAGCGTCAAGTAAACTAACATCTCCGTAGTCCTCATACACGGCCTGTCAGTCGCACAGAGAGCAAAGCAACTAACTCCTGAGCGCAAAGTTAGCTGCAGAGGAGGACTAAGGCTGCAGCCATGGACGCACTGAGCGATGTAGTTTCGATAGTTCGGTGTGAATTAGTTTTGTGACGTTTAAATGTTATAGATACGCTTAAACCCTGTCTCACAAACGTTCGTTGAGCTAATGCTAATCTAACTTTCTTTTGTCTTTATTATCGCATTGATGTTAGGTTATGATGTTATAACAAATAATAAGAGACGGGTTGATTTAGGTGTGAAATAAAAGGACTTTTTACTTATAAATGTGGTAACCTATAGACGAGGGTATCCTCGATCACACATATTCTTTCACTGAATCAAAAGTGTTGCTATTGAAAAAGCAGGCAACACAGATTTTTTTCATCAATTTGATACATTACAAGTAACTTACTGTACTTCCTTGTGCCACTTTTGGCTTATTATACAGATGTAAGAACGAACGATACGTCATCGAAACGTAAAACTCATTTAAAGCCTTCGGAATCGTCGACGCGGCACGCACATGCCGACGCAGCGTAATTTGATTTCCTCCCCGCTCCGACTGAAACCCGTCCTGAGTTATAATAATATTAAATCGTCCCTTAAATGTATCGTAAGTCGAGTTAAACTCATTAAGTCGTGAAGTCACGGGCCAGGACGGCGGTAACGCTGCGGAACGGAGCAAAAACTCTTTATTGCCCATTTGCTTATTAATTATGAGTTAAGTACGCACTTAAAGTTCGTGTAGGGTTATGACTAATATGAGAGTGATTGTTAAAGACGAATTTAAGCTACTTAAATGGTTTAAAATACGCGTATTGCAAGGAATATTATCCATACTAATCGAACCATTTTCGAGACTTCAAGGACCATATTTGAGCGTGGTATGGTTATGTAGTATTTTTGAAGTGAAAACTTCTTTAGCGGCGTTTTGAGATGGGTAAAAAATGTTAAACTCACGTCAGGTCGCGTGACCTGATCGAAAATTCGTAACATTTTTTGGGATGGGTAAACCCCACATAGAACTGTTTATTTAGTCTTCTTTCATCAATCCTCTCTACGTGACCAAACCAACTAAGCATACTTTTTTCTATCCTAGTCACTTTATCCTTCACACCAGCACATTCCCTTATCACACTATTCGTTACTATCGGTGTGTAACTTTTTGGTCCTCACCCTATGCTGTCTTTCAGTGTCACCCCTTCTATACTTCTTAACGCTCTTATTTTTACTGCATTTATTCTACTTTCATGTTTTTTTGAAAATTTAGCTTTAGCTTTTGCAATACATATATTGTACACCCACGTGGTCTTAAATTACTCGGAATTACAGTCGTACTTATTCGAGGAATTATTCCAAATATTTCTAATTAACCGTATCTTTCCTTCAACAACCAACAAAATCCCTTTAAACCTTCTAAATCACTGACCCTTTCGCCCGAAATACGAATTAGGTGGCATTAGGCTGCCACAACTAAGAACCTAGCTCAGCTCAGACCGCACATTTCAATCTCTGGAAATTCCAAACTCGTGACACCCTCATCAACTACCCTCATGTTAGTCAAATGTGTTAACCCGGCAATCGTCGGTAAGCTGTGACATAGCAAATGTTGGCGCAGTATACCAACAGCACCTAAGTCCGAGAGCTCTTAGGGTGGCACTTCACTTGGCGTATTTACTTCTTTCCTACTAAGTCTTTTGGGCAAATACCCAGGGCACCACGGGCGTTGAGGCCGCTGACCGTAAAAATAGCAGATGAATAAATGCAATTTTTAATTAGTCTACTTCATTTGTCGCTCTCAGTCTTTGAGGCCCCATAATTCAAAAAAGCCCAGGACCTCTAACAGATAAAAGATCGCCCGACTTTACGGTACAAAATTGTAGTAAGTTAGATTGCATACATATAAGAAGTCTGCAGGTGTTTTTATACTAGCCATGGACTCACTGCACTGAAGTTACGAATGGTTGAGACAGCAACAAAAAATGACAAATACACATGATATAGACAGCCGAATGATCTTCTTCTTATGGTGCCTCTTCAACTAGTGAAGGTTGGCAGTCAGCTCCGCATACTTCACACGGTCCCTGGCCAGGTTGAAAAGCTCCGCTGCACTTGTGATTCCAGTCCATTCTCGGATATTTCGCAGCCAGGATTTCTTCCTGCTCCCAACATCTCTTTTTCCAGCCACTTTGCCCATGATTATAAGCTGTAAAAGCCGAATGATACTGCACATCACTTTACTGTGAACGATCTTGGTAATTTAGCATAGAGTGACAGAGACCTACACGATTCCACATGTGTCCTTGTCGTTCAGATAACTCAAACGTTCCTCAACTATTCGGATGTTTCCTTTCCTTATGCATACAAACTAGGCAATAACGGGCTATAAATGGTCTAATCTGTGCATTAAAGTTAACTTCTGTGAGGATATGGTAATTCTGGTGGGGTTTTGAAATGGGCGAATTTTAGCAGTATTATATTTTTGGGCTGCTATCCCCAGAGGCCCAGCGGGTATAGGTGACGTGTATATATACTGCTCAAAAGAAAATAAAGGCCACTTTAAATTCGTAGACAAAATGAAATTAAAAAATTTGTTTGTACTTTTACCTTAACACATTAAACGCTGTTTATAGAATATGTGTGAATTCTGATTAAAAAATAATTCAAAATTCAAAACTCTATTTTGCAAATAGGCCGACAAGGGCTCTTTTACCCCATTTTTTTAAACTACCAGCGCATTTGGATAGACCATCATTGCCAAGAGGAAGCCGCCGCAAGAAATTTGGCAGGAAGACATTTTTTCAAAATATAATTCATTTACAATGCTTTAATTCTACTTAACTAATAATACACTGGAGAGCAAAAATGAGACGATATTTTTGCTCGTCAGTATACATGGAAAAAATACACAACATGTTTATTATATTTTCATTATACCTCGTACTTGTACTTAGTATAATAATTTTCCGCTCATTGTCGCAGAAGATTTTGCTTAAGCAAGTACCGTGAGTAATGTTCTTCGTCATTTTTATCCCAATCCAAAATGTCAAAAGTGTTTCCTTTTGTTCTCCCTTTGCTACTTTTTGCCCAGAAATTTGAATACGCGTAACGAGACACTTTAAAAATCAGACATACCTAAGTAACATAACCTCAAATGCCGCCCCCACAGATTGGCATCACGTGAATGCTTTTACACGCCTTTTACTTTGACGCGTCATTTGACAAGTTGACAATCGCCGAAATTGTTCCCTTCATTTGTTCACACTCAATTTGACGCACGTAAATTCTATGGGCGTTTAGCCGAAAAATTAGGGATGGCGACAGTTTTTGCAAATGCGACTCACATTTAATGGAATGTCAAGTGAAATATTTTTTTGTGTTTTAGCACGCTTAGCTGAATTTAATTTGACTAAAGCTCGCCTGCAATTACGATCCGTTACGAGGACCGGTTTTAGCAGGCGTGGCGGAAGACGACTGGACTCTAGGTTCGTAAACTATGAATTATTATGATACTAAAATTGTTATTAGCTTAGATACTATACGCAATAATAAACGCTTGATAATAAAATTTTGAAATAAATATACATTAAACCTTAAATGCATGTTTTTTTCATATAATACAAATATAGGTAGAAAATAAACAAACTGATTTTTTTTTTCAAAATAATAAAGGTTTCGGTCATGTAAACTACAGTACTACTAAACTACAGTTTAACCATCAAAGTGAAAAAACAAAAAGTTAACTTCCCTCCAAACTAAATGCTGAGTTTTCGGTGAATGTAAAAATCAAAGCAGTAATAAATTATAAAAAAGTCAGAGCTATAACGGTCTAATAATTAAATATTTTCCGCATAATTAGTACGAAACCTAAACACATGGCCCGACACGCACTTGGCCGATTTGACTTCATTATACTGCATCTATTTTGATTCCCCTTTGCGCCTACAATTACGTTCAACGTGGCCTTTAGGTCTTATCTTAGGCTTAGTCTACCCCGCCAGATAAAGACATGCTAATATTATGTATACTGCATCTATCGTGGGCGTCGGACCGTATTCTGGTTAAGATATAATTCACCTAAGCGACACAAAATAAACCCGCATTTCCTTGACAGAACAAACAGGCGATATTAACTCGGGGCCGACAGCCCTTGCTTCTCTATTAAACGCGTCCACAATAGAGGCCGCGCTACAATAGCGTCACAATATTGTGATCAAAGCGGCTCGCTGTATTGGCAAACAATTGGCGCATTAGGGCACCATTCAGGAACAGTCTTAAATGCTACTGTTCAAGTATTCTTTGTTGGCTTTGCGCGTTCCCGTTGTCGCGTACGGTACGAGATTAACCCCGTTATCCGTTAAAATTTACAGACCAGGGGCCTTACAATGACGTCTTAATTCTTAATGATATTCTAGTGTATAAAAAGTACTCCTTCTTCTTTTGTAATATGGTAGGCCCCATCGATCGATGCGATGATTTCGCCAATGTCAAAGTACAGTACATACAGTATTCAAAAATCTTGTGACTAAAATGTCGGCAACGTTGTACGGTAGAACACGGTCAAAAGAACCCTCCTCCCCTGTCGGGCTCTTAGCCAATGGATAACAATATCCCTCAGAATCTACCCGGAAATCATTAACGGATGCCCAGGGTGCACCGGACCAAGCACTGCTCTTCCCCTCGGACGGATCAAAAAAACGCACCCCTAAAAAGTACTTTGATGCTATTCAATTCCGATTCTTTAACTGTCATTCTAGTATGAATCTGACAGCGATCGATCCAATTTTGGTTCGGAATTGAATCGCATTAAGACGTCATGGTAAGGCCCCAGGGCATGAACTTTTAGGTGCAGATAAGATAAAACAATTTGTAAATACCTAACGCAAGCAAACTAATTGCGTTTATTTCGAACTCAACAGCGTATCCACCCGAACTGCGGCTCTTTGAGCTTCGCAATCGACATTTTCCTGCCATCTGTCTCTTCATCTAAAAAGTTGGCCAACCCTTGAACCAGAGGATATATTAAAACTACTTTGCGACTTTTGACTTGGTTTGTGTATGAGGATAATTGTCAAAGACACATGAAGACAGATGATGACAAATTAATGTTAAGTTAGCAGAAGCCTAACCAATGTTAAGGTGGAAAAGATACATTTTCATCACTTTAATTACTATATGAAAATCGAATGATTCAGCGAATTGCACAAAAGACCTACTTAGAACAAAATTTATTGTGTAATTACTTAGATATAAAAATATAAATGTATTACAAGAGAAATTAACTCAAATAAAACTAAAGTAAATCTAAAAACGTACTCCCCGCGGCATTGAGCCAAAGATGCTGGCAGCATTTCCACGCTGCATTGCAATACTAATTCGCTGTCGGAAACTGCCAGCTCTTTGGTCTCCGTACTCCTTACAGTTTGAATACTAACGAGCAGGCAATGGAAACAGTGGCAAGACGCAGGCGCATGTTTTTTTGCGTCGCGCAGCCGAATCCTGGCCGTCATAATGCCACTCGCGAGTTGTCACTTTACACTTTAATCCCACATCTGTCCCGATTAATCCTGCGCGGCTAGCACGATGCCCTTCTTTAACTTGATTAAGTTCAAAATAAGATTCTTATTGTAAATTTGCTTAAATTTGACATGTTTCATATATGCTATGTTTATATCTACAATCACGATAAACGTGTCTTGTTATCCTAGGCCAGGGGTCAATAAGTAGTTTGTAAGTGTCCAGACAATGTGGGAAAATTTTAACGAGAATCAGAAATTAACAAGTATACCTTATCTACTTGAATACTTGGTATACAATACATTACAATATTTGGTGGTCCGAGTTTCGGTCTTTCGCGGTCCGCAAACGGACCGCAGTCCACCAATGGCACCCGTGCCAGTGTTCAGACTTTTTTTTTTTTTTTTTTTATATGTCTACCCTCTGTCAGAACCCACTGCACGCCCCTGCCAGTGTTGGCACGCTTCAAAATAATTCGGGCACGCCAATACTATAAAAAAAAGTGTGCCAGATTCATTTTTGACCATTAAATCACCAACTGATGGTGGAAAACTGGCAATACGGTCATAATTATGATGGTAATATAAACAACACACTCTTAAGACAACAAGGTCTGATGATAGGTCAGAGCCAAATATTACTTTATTTGTGAAAAAATGGCACGTCCACCGAAAAAGGTTCGCTACCCCTGTCCTAGGCTGCCTACCCCGTACCTAAGGGATAAAGTCGTGATTAATGTATATATGTAATACAATGTATTTGACACAGTGACAAAGGTCGTGCTAGCCCTGTCGAGAGGATTTTAATCGTATAAGTCGCCTTTGTGCTTATTCTTAAGTTCGTCCATCTTTTGTGATGTAATTCTCAACTTTTTTAGTTATGTGTATAAATTTGAATGTCTTTTGATGAATGTAAATCGGACTGGCTTGGAGTAAGGGAAACAGAATACATAAAGGGTTATATAGGTATGCTTATAGATATAAATAAGGGTGTACGTGTGTATGTATGTATAACTCATTATTGTACATTTGCATTGTACACATTAATTTGCTTTAAAAAACAAATTACGCAAATAAAGGTGCCGAAAAACACATTTAAAACTTTAATTATTGTAATGCATTTTTTAAAGAAAACCTTGGGCAAAGACTGAACTTGGACTCTAATAAGTTTAATTTGTAGTTATTATTTTGAAAAAAAAAAAATACTATCTGCCAAGTTTTTTTTTCTTGATGTTCTTTCCGAATGCGCTGGTAGTTTCAAAAAAGAGATTTAAAAGAGCCCTTGGCGGCCTATAGGCAAAAAAAAGATTTTGAATTTTTGATGCGACTAACAACCCATCTCTATTTTGATTTTTTTTGCCACTTATACACCCAAATGATGCTAAGCGTGGCCTTTGGGTCTTGTTCCATAGGCGCTGTTTACCCCGTAAGGGATACAGGCGTAATTAATGTGTGTATGTACAAGTTCTTTGCACGTGATAGCTAAAACAGAGAATACATAACAAGTCACAAATTTGTAGCCAAATTGCACCAGACGACCATTATTCGCAAGTATGTCTGTATGTATCCAGAAGTGAAGCATCTGAACCAAAACAAAGCAGCTATCAAAGTCCATCTGAACACATAACACATTAATTGTACGAGTTATTTGCGACAATAATGTCCCAAAATAACGACAATTAATATCGTTCAGTCCGGGGGCCGATGACGCAGTAATCTGTTCGGCAGAATGCGTGAATCACGCGCCGTATTCCGATCAGCTACTGGATATTGGCCATCGTGTTGCCACATTAAAACGCCAGAGCGAGCAACAACAGCACGTACGTACATCACGTCTTTATTATCTACGGGGTAGACAGAGCCCGAGGTAACAAAATCTAGGCCACGCTTAGCATGATTATGGGCGTATAGGTGGGAAGAGGAATCAAAATAGTGATGGGTTGCTAGACGCATCGCGTATAATATGATTCCCACGATTTGCGCCGATACATTACAGTTACAATAAAATGAATAAAAAATATTTACCTTGCTACTCTGCTACTCACTGCTATCTGCCACTGCTGAGTAGCGGAGTAGCAAGGTTAATATTATTGTTAATTGAAATGGACCTCCGCAAAGTAACGCCTGATACAATAAAATGGTTACAATAATGACAAATTAAGTTAACTTACAATTGTTTTTAATCGCCTCATGAAACTCGAAACTGACTTGGCGAAAGTCTTAGAAAATCAGCGCTGCGGCCTGCCGCAGCAACATGCTGAGTGTGGCCCTTTTGGCACCTGCGGCACATAAGTACCTAGTTTTATTATTATTATTATTATTATTATTATTTTTAATTTTCTTTATGTGTCGTTTTTGTGTCAATAAATGTTTTCTTTCTTTCTTTCTTTCTTTAAAATCATGTTCTAGGCGATGCGACTAGCAACCCATCATTATTTTGATTTCCCTTTCCAGCTATACGCCCTTAATCATGCTAAACGTGGCCTTAAGGTTTTGTTACCTTATGCTCTGTCTACTCCGTAAGGGGTAAAGACATGATATATGTATGAAACTCGAATACCCTTTCACACATCTGTGGGCATAATTTTAAAGGCATCGTTACGGCCTGCGAACTGATCGCACTGACTTTAATATCTTAATCTCACATTAAAATTATTTCAACGACTACAAAACAAAGAACGCGACAAATGGGCCCAACGCCGAGGTGATGACAGCTCGCAGCTGATGGGAACTTGAAGGATAAATGTGTACAAATGTGCCCAAGGAACTTTTTGTGAAAAAATGGCCCGTACAAGGCACTGTACGCACATTCCGATTCCAGTTATTTCAGGAATATTGTGTCAAAGATGTTCATTGGAAATAATGGCTTGGAAAATTTGGCTTTACACATACATCATACATTCACAAATCACGTCTTGGCTGATTTTCGCCCATTCCCTCGATGGGTTTTTACCATTTGCGCGGGAAAAGAAGCAACTGGTACATTCTATGTTTTTTCTTTGCTCCCGGACCAGCATGGAAGTAAGCATTTGGCTTTAGCTGGACGATTTCCTATCAACTTTTGAAGTAGAAAACAGGTGGTCGATTATTGGGAACAATATCTGTGAAGACGGAAAATCTTGCGTGTGGCTATAAGATTACCGTTCAATTGATTTCTTGACTTCTTGAGAAAGTTATTTAAGATTCTACTTAATGGGTTGGTAGGTAGGTACTGTACTACATAGGTAAGGTGCTTTTATTTCTAGTCCCTTGGTATATCCGATAGGTATATTGATTTATACTGCCGCAGATCGACATGTTTATTTCCAGAATTTAACTATTTTGGGTTTTTCTTACTCAGAATCGTATGGGACCGTGCGCGACGACAGCGCCACGTGACAGGCGGCCATTATGGACAATATTGTCACCGCTGTCAAACAAGAAATAAGTAAATATTGTGAAAAATATTAATGAAATATTGTGTTATTTTACTATATTACACAATTTGGGACAATGGTAGTCAGTAACATTAAAATTGTTGTTTTCAGTGAAAATTTTAGAGGTTAGGTAACTTATTTTTTTTTTCTTACGGCAAATATCCACTTATTTCTTTGGTCTCGTTTCCACCATGGTCTTTGGAAATTGGTAAAATTTACAGTCGCTATTCTTCTTGGTGTTATTACAATTCACAACAACACATCTTACCAGGACCATATTTTTATCTCAAAAACGATTAGAAAATGTTTACTGCAATATGGATTTGACAGCTCAAGTCAGCGACAAAAATGACAATTTTAGCCATAGCGAGCGCTGTGATCGTTTAGGCTACCCCCTCCACCCGCTTTGCACTCTGCCAATACAAGAAAAAATGTGTCCCAAAATTTCCATTCCAGTTCGTCACTTTTTTTAAATATGTATGGAACGTGACGAACAATAAAATAAATTCAATAGTTAAATATGGGATACACTTTTTCTTGTATGAGGATCGATAGGTATTCTGAGTAAGAAAAACCCAAAATATTTAAATTTTGGGTAAAAAATAATTTGGACTTTTTTTTGGAAAATACTCAGAACATAGTCAAATGATTGATTGTCAGAAATAAAAATCTATCGTCATTCGAGAAATTCGAGAACACATCCGCATTCATTTATTGATTTGATTCTTACAAGTAGACTGGGTCTTACGAGAATAGAAACGATAAGGTAAGGGAAACTGTCTGATTATAGTTTTATGAAAAGAAGATTTCTATCAGGTGCATAGATTTCGTACTGTAGCAGCAAATTCCGTTTCAGTCCAGCTATATGCTATTGCAAATATTTGTCGTAACTTGCCAGACCAATACAATTGCTTTGATACATGTTTAAACTGCTATTCCGAATACGTATGCCAGCCACATTGCCGCGCTATCACGAGCAGCGGAATAAATTAAATTCTAAATTATTTGAGAACAAATAAATGTTAATTTATGGCAATACAATCCTTATACACTCGTAAAACCAACTTGGAAACTGATGTCGACGTTTGTTGAAAACCTCCACACGTTTTATAATCTGGCAACACCATCTGTCACTCGTCGCAGCATGGCCGCCATCTCAACACTGACTAATCAGGGGGCTACTCTGAAATTCGATTTTCAAAGTTTGTACTAACATCCCTCTTACACTCAAATTAACGACTGTAAGTGTGAGCGGAACGGCGCGCGACGAACTTCGAAAATCGAATTTCGTTGGCCAACACGCTGCACTCCGAAATAATTAGTCCCTTCGCAGTAAAATTAGACTGGCTATCACATGAAAATGTTAGTGTTGCCAGTAAAACAAAACAAGCAGTTGCAATATTACACCTCATACACACATCCGTTGGTTTCTAAATATACCGGCCGCAACGTCCGCCTGCGATTCGAACCTCCCAACAACCCGAAATAATTGCCGCGTGAAACGCAACTCTATTCAGACTCCGAAGGGTCAACTTTGTAATGTGACTTGATTTATGAACTCCAGAAGCATTATGATAACAAAATAAAAAAGTAAAACGTTGTAAATTTAAATATCATTTGAAAATAACGTTACTTGCGTGAATAATGCAATCGAGATTAGACTCAATCTAGAACCGTTAAAGTTTTCGATGGCGCGCGCTTTCGAATGTTTATTTAAAGTGGGCTCGGAAACGGCGTCGATGAACAAATTTATCTGTTTGTGTGCGCAGACGCAGGCATTCGACTGTCAGATTGATGGATATTGTAAACAAGATAACCGCGCCTTGTTAGGACTGAATATGTTGACTGTTGCCCTAACTGGGACGTAGTGATTTCCAGATTGCTGATAATGAAATCGATGTCTTGACATGCTAGTTCCGTGTATGACATGTGTTACTAGCACTCGACAAGTTTTATTTTGCAGCTGTCCTAACCTCTGGTCTGAACGTAAGCATTCACAAATTTATAGCCTGGATTCGGGGGACAAGTGAAAGAGTATCTTGGTTACGTTATCACTGGTATCTCTGTACTGATTGACTCGTGTTTGCTCAAATTTTGGTGATATAACTTGAAGTATTCACAAGCTTCTATATGTGTATGTGAATTGTGGAATTAGATTGCCATTTTGTAATTGTTATTTATTTTAGTAAAATATGTAAAATGTCTGTGTTCACACACACACACACACACAAATCACGTCTTTATCCCTTACGGGATAGACAGAGCCTAAGGTAACAAGACCTACAGGCCACATTTAGCAAGATTGTGGGCGTGGAAAATGGAATTAAAATAGTGATGGGTTGCTAGCCTCATCGCCTATAACATGTCATGATTCATATAGGTTTCGCCCATTCCCTCGATGGTCTTTTACCATCTGCGCGGGTAGAGAAGCAACTGGTACATTCTATGTTTTTTCTTTACTCCCAAACTTATTCTTATAAAAATATGAACGCTATTCTAAAATATGTAGCCTTAATAAACAAACACGAACATGAACATAAATCACGTTTTTATCCCTTACGGGGTAGACCGAGCCTAAGGTAACAAGACCTAAAGGCCACGTTTAGCATGTTTGTGGACGTATAGGTGGAAATAAAAATAGTGAGGGGTGCTAGCCGTATCGCCTATGACATTATTCCTATACCCATTATTCCTTCGATGGGCTTTTACCATCTGCGCGGGAAGAGGAGCATTAATGTCTTTGTTTAAGCTCGGGTTTGGCTTTGAGTTACTGGAACACAAGAAAAAATATACAATAGTGTCTCAAAAAATCAGGAGCACTTTGGAAAAGCAAAACAATTTCGGCGGTCACTATTTACTTGAATGAATAGTTCACTTAAACTATATAAACTCAACACTCACTTAAAGCCACCGAAAGGATTGGAAAGAAGTTCTAAATGAAGATCAATCACCACTGCGCGCGCGGCGATCCATCATTTAAGTACTGCGCTGGCGTCACTCTAAATACATCCTAATTTGTGATGATATCCAGAATGTGAATGAGAATTAGTGTGAGAGTAAGAAATGCTGTGTCCAGTAGATATTTGATTTGGAAATTTTAGAAGCTACCCATGGGCCCAAATTGCCCAAATCGATGCAGAGGTAGACCAAAGAGATGGAGAGACGTCTCGGATGCATATCGATATATCGAATAGTTGCAGGAGCTTGCTCTTAACAAGGTCAAATATCGGAAAGAAAGGGAAGTCATTGCCCGGCAGTGAGACACCAGATAGACCAAAACAGAGACAAACATACTCATAAGATAAGAGATAGGTGATAGGAAAATGGAATCAAAATTAAATAGTGATGGGTTGATAACCGCATCGCCTATAACATTGATTCCTATGATTTTCGCCAATTCGCTCAATGGGCTTTTATCATCTGCGCGGGAAGAGAAGCAACTGGACATTCTATGTTTTTTCTTTACATACATACACATCCTACTAATATTATAAACGCGAAAGTTTGTAAGTATGGATGGATGTTTGTTACTCTTTCACGTAAAAACTACTAAATGGATTTGGATAAAATTTGGAACGGAGATAGCTGATACACTAAATTAACACGTAGGCTAAATTTTACCCCGGAAAATGGCATAGTTCCCATGGGATAGCGAAAAACTATTTTTTTGCCGACGAAGTCGCCGGCAGCAGCTAGTAGGTACATATATATTCCCAACATTGATTTAAAATCACAGAGCACACAACTTACAAAATATTGAGTACCTAATACATTTTATAACTTGAAAATATAACTTTTTTATTCAGCAAAGGATTGCCTTTGCCTACTGAATCATTGAACAAGCAAGCTCGCCACATTTACGCTGTACAATGAAATGTCACTTGCATGTTTAACCACGAAAATAAATATCTTAACAGCATTTACCTCGCGCAAATACGTCCAATATTTATTTGCTCTTTTTATTCAAATAACATGACACACATTCACTTAGCGACTCTCAACATGGTGATACTTAATAATATAAATACCTAAGAAGCCGCCGCGCATCTCTGCCGAAAATGGATCACTTAAGTTTTACCTATTCACTATTTATTTTTCACTCCCAAGGATATTTACATCACTCTGTAAAGGAGAGGAAACGATCTGTCTTGAGATGTCATCGGGGTAACGCGCGATGAGATTGAACCTCGCGCGGTAAAGTTGGATGCTAAGTTACATCAAATATGAAAAATAATTATGTCCCTGTAACTGTTTCCAACTTATTTTTCTTACTGGTTGTCTGGTAGAGATCGCTATTAAGCGATAAGAGCGCCTATTGTCTACTTTGTTCTTTGTTTCTGTATTGTTTTGTACTGATCTGTGGTGTTCAATAAAGAGTATTTGTTGTTGTTGTTGTTATGTAGTCTTAGGAATCATGTTATAGGCGATGTTGCTAGTAAACCATCACTATTTTAATTTCCTTTTCCATCTATACGCTCTTAATCATGCTAAACGTGGCCTTAAGGTTTTGTTACCTTAGGCTCTGTCTACTCCGTAAGGGATAAATACGTGATGTATGTGTGATGTAAGTTAGTATTACATTAAATTACATCACTACATAGTATAAAACAAAGTCGCTTTCTCTGTCCCTATGTCCCTATGTCCCTTGTCCCTATGTATGCTTATATCTTCAAAACTACACAACAGATTTTGATGCGGTTTTTTTAATAGATAGAGTGATTCAAGAGGAAGGTTTTTATGTATAATTCTACGCAGACCAAGTCGCGGGCAGAAGCTAGTAAGTAATAAAATATACTCTGAGGCAAAAATGTGGCCCACGACTTCGCCTGCGTATTATACATAATATAAACCTTCCTCTCAAATTACTTTAGAAAAAAAACCGCATCAAAATCCGTTGCGTAGTTTTAAAGATCTAAGCATACATAGGGACAGACAGCGGAAAGCGACTTTGTTTTATACCAGGGGTGGCCAACTTGATTGGACCCGAGATCTCCTGTTTACTAACGAAACCCTGTGCGATCTACCAATTACATAGTTCATGAAACCTTAAATCAGCAGTTGGTGATTACGTTGCGCAGTCTGATCTACGTATTTATCTTTTTTGCCTTGCCACGATCGACCTGTTGGCCACCCCTGTTTTATACTATGTAGTGATTTTCACTCACTGTCATCAGGTGAACCTCTTGCTCCTATGGCACCCGATTTCATAAAAAAGGTGCTCGAAGATATATCTGATTTTTTAACCACCGACTCTAAAAGAGGGGCGTTATATAAGTTTGACGCTGATGTCTGTGTGTGTGTGTGTGTGTGTGTGTGTGTGTGTAAATGTCTTTTACGTATTGGTGTGGCTAGTACCTTTATAACGTTATAAAAAAACGATATAATACCGGTATATATCGTTTGTGTTTAAAATTTCGTTCAAACAAATTCTATATTCCTTCATAACGTTTTATCATATCATAACGAAAAGAAAACCGTAACTTTACGAAATAGCGTTAGGTATAATAACTCTATGAAACTGGTTATGAACTACGCGCTGTTACCTACCTTAATGCGTGGGGGTTTTTAATTTTTTAAATTTAATTGCTCTGACAGTACTTACGTATAGCTTTGTGCTATCAACCACACGCGCATGTTTCGCAAACAAACACATGCACAGCTCGCATTCCATTTTCAAATGCGTCCGGGAGTCGATAAACCTGTCAAATCTAACTGGCCAGTACGTTGATTAAACAAGCACTTCATTCGATCTAAAATAAACCGAGTTCTCGCACGGTTAAAGCTAAATATGGCATGGCGTGGACTGTGAGTGAGGCGGTTTCGATAGCAAGGCAAAGTTAGAGGTGTGGAAACAACAGTTTGTTGAATGTAAACGGACTCAATCGGAATGAGTTTCTAAATAGTTAGCGATGTTTGTATGGAATAAGGATTCTTTATTACAAAGCACGGAGATTAAGTTAGGTATGCGAAGATATTTATAAAATGGGGATGGATAGGCTACTGCCTGCCCATGCCCTCGGTACCGCTCTGGGGCCTGATTTTTGAAAGCACATCACTCGAAAGTGGTACTGTTTATATCTTCAAAACTACAGCTCTAATCAAAGCTTTGACTAGTTCACAAGATTAATGAGAGCCGCGAGTATCTTCTAACCTACTCGTATTTCAAATTCAACACAATTTCGAGTGGTATTTTCACACATGTGCTTTCAAAAATCGGGCCCCTGCTTTCGAAGCAGGACATGAGTGCGTGAGAGCCAACATTGGGGGCGGCAGACGTAAGCTTGCCTTCGGAATCCAAAAGCTTATCAGTTACTTACTTCTCTTCGACATTGGAGATGTCTCCAATTAATTTATTTGACTGTGGAGGCGTTTTACACCTCCACTGAACTTAAATTATTTTTATTGCTTTTTTCTCTTTCCTTCTTCTCATACATTGTTTTACTTTGACTAGTAGAGACTTTATACATCTCTACCATAGACTAATATAATTGAAGGCTCGGGAACCTTATACATCCCTTTTATAAACGTATTTAATTTACGACTGTCTGTCGGTCTGTCTATGTATGCTTAATCTTTAAAACTACGCAATGGATTTTGATGCGAATTTTTTTAATGGATAGAGTGATTCAAGAGGAAGGTTTATATGTATAATTCTACGCAGACGAAGTCACGGCCAGAAGCTAGTATCAAATAAACTCGTAGGAATCATGGCATAGGCGATGCGACTTGCAACCCATCACTATTTTGATTCCTCTTTTCCACCTACACACCTACAATAGGTAATGCTAAATGTGGCCTACAGGTCTTGTTACCTTAGACTCTGTCTACCTCGTATGGGATGAGCACGTATGTGTATACCTAAAACGTTGGTAGTATAAGTTAAAGCAGTTTTTTGACATGGCGGAAAAAAACAAAATGGCGAACACAACTAAACAAAAATCTAAGTAACGTTGAATGTAAGTATGATTCAGACATCAAGGGAGTAAACAATCAAACTTCTCCTGCCATTTGTCACCGTCTAGTTGGGTGAGGAGTCAGGGCTGCCGAAAAATGTTACATTTACTTTATTTTTTATCGCCCAGCAATTACTAAGTAAGTAAGTAAGTAAGTAAATGCTTTATTGTACAAATATGAAGAAAGAGAGACAGCGACAAATCACAAAAAAAGATTTTAATATATGACGAAGGCAAACTTATCCCTATAAGGGATCTCTACCAGTCAACCTTTGAGTAAATGAGAGGAGCATTAAGCGAGAGATGAGTGTCAACGGATCGCCCACCTCTTAAAGCCGTAAGGGTTAAAGACGTGATTTGTGTATGTGTATGTATGTATGTATGTATCTATGATCGCTCACCGACACCTGCATCACAGAAGCGTTGCCAGCCTAGAGGGTTATGATATATAATTTTTCTTCTTACCGGAACACAGCACAACAACTACTACTTTGATTTAATAATTAGTTTAAATTTATGAATATCCGTGAAAAAACACCTGATTCCAGAATTAGGAACTTGTTTATTCGCTTTGAAAGTACCTATTTACATTCATACATTGATAACGTTTTTATACCTTACGGGGCAGACAGAGCCTAAAGTGACAATACCCACAGGCCACGTTTAGCAAGGTTGTGGGCGTATAGGTAGAAAATATTTAAATTCAGAATAATTGTCAAAATTTATTTTATTACCATTGACAACCCTCAATAGTAGGACGTGTCGTAATCGCAACAGTTGATCGTAATAAAGTTATATTAATATCAGTTGCCGACCGCTGCTCATCCATCATCGCTGATTGGCCGGCGCGGTGACAGCGCGCGCCTATTGGATAATTGTGGGACGCCGCGCCGAGACCAGGGCACCGCAACCTTTAACCTTTGCTGTTGATGTGAGAAATCGGATTTGTTAGCACTTTTTAATTGGCATTGCGTTTATATGTACTTGCTTTTACTTATTGCATAATGTATTGCATATATGTAAAAGCAATTACAAAAATCATAACAACACTGAAAAGTAGACACATACGAGTAAAGTCCGAATAATAAAGCTATGGCTACGAATCGAACTCGAATCCTCAATTATCCGCTATGCGTGCTTTACTTCTACACCACCCATAACTTACTACCCATACTTATGCGAAGAAACCCTCCTTAATACATTGATGATCTATTTTCATGACTGTCTTTTATGTTTCATTTTTGTACAATTGTGTGTATGCTCTATATGTGTGTCTTTCAAATGAGAATAAATGTCTTCTTTCTTTCTTTCCATATCATAGCCATGGGTGGTGTTACCCATGCCTGGTATCTAGGCGTAGAAGAAATAATCAAAGGTCTGCAAAAGTATCTCAGTCATGGTACGCAAACGCGTTTCCTGGCCAAGGTCGGAAAAGAAATTATTTTGCTGCTCGCTTAGCATAAGGAAAATTAAAACCAACTTTCTAAAAGTATCGAAAATTTTAATTCCCGATTTTAACCCTAACAAATAAAATTCGATACCAGATAGCTTTTGTTTATCGCATTTACTTTGAGCTCTATCAACAATAACCGACCAGGAACATTTATTTTATCGCCTAGGTGCGTAATGTGCTATTGCTCCAATAAACTCAAGTGCAGCGCTATATGACGTTGAGAATCTCCTAATAATGACCTCTAAGTGCCATTAAGAAAGTTCCAAGTTAATGACCAACCCGAGTGTACGTACATACATACGATTCAATGGTTATAGCTGTCAGTATGTACCGTGTACAATATCGTAAAGGAGCTTTGTCACGTCACTTGCTAAGGCACCTCCACACTCACGCTAACGGACAAATAAAAACAATTTTAACACTCACAATTAAAATTTATAGTTTGACTGGATGCTACGATTTGCAGAGTGTTTTTTAAAGAAACAGAGACAAACGAGCAAACTGGCCACTTGATGGTAAGAGATCGCTGCAAACCATTTATTCGATTTCTGAATTCACCTAGCATATTGCTCTAGTTCTCTTAGAGCGATTTATGGTTGACACATCGAAGATCTGGTTGAAGTGAACATAGAACGAAAAGCCCGCACTCGTTTGATAACAGCCTTTTTATAATATCTTTCAGGGAACATAGACATAGGGAAATCACTACATAGTATAAAACAAAGTCGCTTTCTGCCATCTGTACCTATGTATGCTTAGATCTTTTAAACTACGCAACGGATTTTGATGCGGTTTTTTTAATAGAGTGATTCAAGAGGAAGGTTTATGTGTAATTCTATGCAGACGAGATTGCGGGCAGAAGCTAGTATGGCATAATTTATTTTCAGCAAGAAACTACCTAAGGTCATGCATACTTTTCTACCGGGCGGGCCCTGTAAGAGGAGCAAAAGATTAAAACACAGGTTCTGCTACTCGAATAGAACTACTTTAGTTCTGCAACTTTCAAAAATTACGCAATTTTATCATTATGTTTATTCCAAACAAATTAAAGGGTATTTTCAATGTTCGGCATCCAATACTTTGAATAACATCGAATGAATGAATGAATGAAAATTTATCTTGCAAATTGGCCATCGCCTGTCACATTACTAAATGACGGATTTAGCAATACATTGCTTGTCCAATTAAACTTTAAACTATAATAAGAATCGCAATACACGTTATTTTTATGAATACCGGCAGCTGTGGTTTAATTCTCTTCCCGCGCAGATGGTAAAAGCTCATCGAGGGAATGGGCGAAATTCTTAGGAATCATGTTAAAGGCGATGCGGCGAGCAACCCATCACTATTTTGATTCCTTTTTCCACCTATACAATCAAGCTAAATGTGGCCTTTAGGTTACCTTAGGCTCTGTCTACCTCGTAAGGGATATAGACGTGATGTGTATGTATGTATGTGGTTTAATTTTTTGCTTCTGTTACAGGGACACCCTGTATAGCGTTTCCAGCGCGAGTGTGGAGTGCCATAAGGGTGGCTAAGCTCAGCGCGTGACAGGGGATGATCCCGCTTGGCTCCTACTTAGCTAATTACCCTCCATGGTGTTTCCTTAACCGTTAAGCAAAAGGGTTTGAGGATTTCGGGAAGCACTTTGGAGTCCGTTACGTTGTACCCGATTTAAGCCATGTTTTATTATTTTTATTAAGAGTTTAAAGTAACACGCGCTTTAGAGCGTTTTTTAAAAAAAAGTCCACACGAACATTTATTCCAGAATTTAAATATTTTGCGTTTTCAATTCAGAATCGTTTACCCTATCGATCCTCTTACAAGAAAAAATGTAATTAAAAATTTCCATTCCAGTTCGTCACTTTTTTAATATAGCTATGTATGGAACGTGACGAAAAGGAAAAATAAATCCATAGTAAAATCTGGGCCCTTGCTCAGCAGTGGGACACAATAGGCTCATAATAATAATAATAAACCACCATGTGGCTTGTTGATTCGACGATCACTGTTCCGATAGTCGTTTCGACGAACGGTCTAATAGCGAAGAGCCTTGACCATCACCTTAAAAGGCTCTCGCTAGGTGGTTGGGTCAAGGGCCAGATACAGAAGGAGGTTCCTCTCTCTGTCGTCCTGACCACCGGTAGCTTAGGCCTCGCCTCGCTGCTAGCGGCTCCCTAGGTTAGGTTTTTATAATGTTTTTATATTGTTTTATTACTTTTATATCAATATTGTAAGAACCTAACTTAAGAGAAAATAAATATACAGAGAATATTTTTTTTGTGGCAATGGGCCCACATCGCCCGTAGAACAGACAACCGTTGGGGGAGAAAAGTTCTGGTGTGGCGACCACGACCCGGAACGCAGTGCTGGCAGGCCTCCCTCTAGGTGGACCGACGACATCGTGAAAGTTGGGGGGAACCGGTGGATGCAGGTGGCGAGTTGTCTTTCATTATGATGTGCTAACGGGCCTCCCCTTTGTTCAACAGTGGACGTCTCAAAGGTGATGATGATGATGATGATGATGAAGGCGTTACTTTGCGGAGGTCCATTTTAAATTTAGTACTTGTAATTTTTTTAATCTTTTCACATTAAACATACGAATCTCGGTTCCACAGTACATAAAGGTAAACAGCAGGTTCGTGCTCTTCAATGTTTGTCGAATGACTGGCAAGAGTGGAGTGTTGGTTCGATCCCGGCGTGGCCACTTCAGTATTGGTAACATGACATTTGAAAACACGCCGTCAAGAGGCTGACGAATGAAGCAGTTTCAAATGTATTCCAAAGAGAAATAAAAGACTGACAGATTTTAATTTAAATGCTTTTTATCGTACACACATCCACATACACGTACACACACATACACGAATCATGTCTATATCCCACGGGGTAGACAGAGCCTGAGGTAACAAAACCTAAAGGCCACGTTTAGCATGATCGTAGGCGTATAGGTGGAAAAAAGAATCAAAATGGTGATGGGTTGCTAGCCGCATCGCCTATAACATAATTCCTAAATAAACATTAAAACAGATTTGGATGAAATAGGTAGGTACAAAGCTAGATTATACCTACTCTAAAATTGCACACGAGGTAATTTTTATGCTAAAAAATTGCATAGATCCTGCAGGAGAGCGATTGAACAAATCTTGGCAGACGAAATCGCCAACAAAAGCTAGTTTTAAACGAAAATAGTTAACATTTGTGTAATGTTTCGAAGCAATCTGTTGTTCTTTATCCAGATGTGCTCGAATTGTCAACCTTAGCTGAGAATATTTACAAGACGTTCATAGAGCTCTTCTAAATTTAAATGCGTAAATCACATGCTCAATCCTTACTAATATTATAAATGCGAAAGTAACTCTGTCTGTCTGTCTGTTACCTTTTCACGCTTAAACCGCTGGGCCGATTTAGTTGAAATTGGGTATACAGATAGTTTGAGTCCCGGGAAAGGACATAGGATAGTTTTTATCCCGGAAAATTGCATAGTTCCCGCGGGATAGCACAGCCCAAACCACTGGAATTTTTCAAATTTAAGGCGGAATAAAGTTCGCCGGGTCAGCTAGTTACCTATGAAAATTATCAAATCACTGACGTTTACATTACATCTCAACGTAATGATGTAGATTACCGTACGCCTAGAGCCGTGATTACTCCTGGCCTGTGGTAACAGACTGATCAACGGGCAGCGCCTAATGCAATCACCAATCAACGTCTGCCATCGCGACTGGGGTATATAGACATAAGCCACACAGCCTGTGTAGTCTGTAGCGCTGTTACTGTGTTGCTTGTGGCTTTGGTATAGGATTGATGAGGATCCCGTTTCCGCTTCCTCGTAATGAGGAAGTTCCAAAAATTTTTGAGTTTCTTTACAAGTTATATAATTGCTCTTCCTCTTCCACGTTCTCTTCAATTTAGAGGAATTTTCATTTCACCGCGCATATCGCGAAGTCATTTGCGCGCTCCTACATTTTCATTCAAATCAAGTTCCCAGTGGTCAATTTTGATTATTAAAATAAACATTTATGTGCATAATTAAGGTTTCTATCATTATATTAATAAATAAATGAATTCTGCGTTCTTTAATCTGTTTGATTTTTTTTCAACTAATAATAAATATGTCACTCTCACAAAATCCTATCATTCTTTCTTTTCTTCATCCGCTTCCACAAAATATGTGATTAATACTTCCTCTTCCGCTTAATCTTTCTCATAACTACTTCCTCATCAATTTTCATGGTATACACTTTTTATTATAGAATAGTTAACCACCAAGCAGGTCGCCTGGTGGCAAGTGAGCAGTACTACCCGACACCACCAGTTTCATCGACATCGTCAGTTTTTTCCTCGGTCTTACCTGACGCGAGTTTTATATTTTTTATCCATCCCAGAAAATGCTGAGCGCCGCTAAAGAAGTTTTCACTTCAAAAATATGACTAACGATTAATATGACCAACCCAAATTGTGAGACAAAAAGGGATCCAATGTCAAACAAATCATCACAAAAACATTTCAGAAACAAAGAACAAGGTTATAAGGCAGACGAAACAGAACCCAAAGCTTTCGAATATTCAACATAGTTTTCATCCTTAAGACGACTCCCTTAGATTTTCTTGGAAATAGAAAACCCTTCGAAATCATTGTTTGTCGTTCAAGGCGTCGACAAAAGCGCGATATATCCGTGTGAGGCGTTTTTGTCGCGCAGAGTGTAATATAATGTCGCCGCCTCGCTTCACTTGTCATTATCGGCATATTTTAGGCGCGGGCTACAAAATACGCGGATTCAAACACCAAAAGTGTTCCTGAGGCGTCAAGTCTCATTAATAAAGACCACTAAAAAGCGATGAAAAATTGTGCTGAATTTGAAATACGAGTAAAGTAGAACAAAACAGTTCTAATAAATCATGTCAACAATACGAAAAATTATTTTTCATTTCTCATACTCTGAAAGTAAAGTAGGTCATTTATTATCTGGATAGCGGGTTGAAAGTGACTCATCGCGACCCTCGGGATGATAGGAATTTGAAAAAAAAAACTTAACTCTTAGCTAATCCAAATAAGGCAAATATCAATGAAAATACGTATACCTACCTACAGCCATGTAATCTATGTTTTATATAATCATCTATACAAGTAGTTCATTTTTAATTGTAAAAGGCTAAATAATCTTTAATGCGATGAAAATATCATTCACGCTAGCAAGCGTATACAACAAGAATTAGGAATTGTTACGTTCGGTAATTTTTTCTAGCTTGAAACTTAAGTCTACAATTAATTGATAGCGACTACTACTACTACTAGCCGGCAGCTGAACAAATCACTGGTTTGAGGGTCTGATGCTGCGTGGTTCTTTATTTTTAGAAATAAAAAACTGGATGGTGATTCTTCGTATATTGTCGGCAGACAAGGGGCGGGAGTAGCCATAGGCAAAAAAGACATAAAATTTAGTGTTGCTACCATAAAATAAGGTAGATTGCAACAGCAGCCGTTAGGCTAAGTTCAGATGACCGCGCGGCGACGCGCGGTTGGCTCGGCGCGCGGTTCAAGATTGTAACAAATCTATGTTGCCGCGCGGGACAAGAACTTGCGCGCGGTGCACGGCGGCGCGCGCGGTCCCGCGCGGCTCCGCGCGCTCATGTACACAGCAACATAGATTTGTTACGATCTTGAACCGCGCGTCGCCGCGCGGTCATCTGAACTTAGCCTTAGTGCGCTGAAGAAATGCGCAATGCGCGCAAATCGCGCAATAGAAAAAAGAGCGGGAAAAGAAAGAAACGTAATAAATATTAAAGGCTATCAAGTGCGACCGTGCGACGTTAGTGAAATTTGTTATACTACAACCTTCTATTACACTTTTCATATTCGAAATGAAGAGTAGTGTTCACCTCGGGTGAAACTACCCATTTCACCGTAGAACTATATGGAAATTGGCGGCAGAAATATCTAATAATAATATCTTGGGACAATTGACACCAATTGACCTAGCCCCAAACTAAGCAAAGTTTGTAACATGGGCACTAGAGAAACATTCGTATTTTTCATACAAATATCTGCCCCGACCGGGGATTGAACCCGGGACCTCAATTTCAACCTTTGTTTATCAATCTACTATTCAGCTGCAGTTTTATACACAACTTTGTCCATTATCGAAAGGTACTTTCGAGCGATGTGCTTTCAAAAATCGAACTCCTGGTTTCCTTTAAGGAATAAATTTCTGAGACGTTTCCCGCCCTTTTCCCGGCCCGCCGCACATAACGCAGAAAAAATATAGTATCAAGTAAATATGAAATTCGGCTCCGTGAATTGATACGACGTCGCCGCCTGTCCGTAATAGTCCCGGACGAATGCAATTTGCTTGACGCGGGTCTGCTGGGATTGTGTTACGTGTAAAAAATGACACTTGATCGCTTTTACATCACTGATGAAGTGATGAAGGCAAGGGGTAATTACATTTTGGGGTCTCAGTCCAATGGCACTTGACACCAGGGGCTGATGTTTGAAATAACATTAGTGGAAATGCCACTCAAAAGAGAAAAGAGTGTGTAGGTATTGTTACAAAATGAAAATTCGAATTAAAATATCGACTGGTTGACAATCATATAAGTGGTATCATTTTCTATGGCTTTTGTGGTATTGTCACCGGATTGTGCCAACGTGCCAAAGATCTGATCGCCTGTATTTCAAGTTCTTTTTTAACTCTTGTGCTACCAGTCGCCTTGGTCACCAGAAACTATCTGTCTGCCTGTATGACTAGAGAACAAAGTCTATGAGTTGGTTATTTATTTCAAATTTTTCTATACACACACACACACACACACACACACACACACACACACACACACACACACACACACACACACACACACACACACACACACACACACACACACACACACACACACACACACACACACACACAAATTTTTCTATACTTTTTTCTAATTTTACAAAATATTATGTTTCTGCTCAGACAAAGAATAACCGTTTCTCGTACAAGAAAGAAAGTGTCCGTCAGTTAATTTTCGCTGTCAATTTTGTTACCTTCGAACCTGTAGTATGAAAGCAAAGGAACAAAGCTGACCTGGGGACACAGTTTCCCGGGAGAGAATCATAATGCTCTTGATTCTGTGTAGTATACCACCTAAATCTAGCATCCCCAAAACACACGGCTCTTAAAAAAGTTGTTAATGTTCGGTGTAGGCTTACAATGCAGGGGGATGTCATGCTAGCAGCAGATGTTTCCTATTAACTTGCTAAAATGTCGTTAAGTAAACTTTGTAATTCTTTTAACAATACACTATGACACGTTCCATACTTAGAGCACGTAAGAGCAACTTTCTGCAGCTTTCCAAATAACGATATGCACACATTGTCTCTCTCTGTTTCTTTCTCTTTCTCTCTGGAATATTTTAGCCCCTATTTCGTCATCTCGATAATCAAAAATCAAAAATGTTTATTTGTAGTTTACAGTCATATATGGAACCTTGATTTAAGCATGAAAAACGCTTGTATCGGAATGTTCCGCTCTTTCTTAATTTGACGGTTAACAAAAAACCAATTCTATCACTGTTAGGTTAGTACTTAACTAGTACTTAACTAGTATGCGAGCATGCTTACCGCACGCGCGGCTGTGTGCGTGTGTGTGTGTGTGTGTGCGCGTGCATGTTTATTGATTCACTGTTTTTTTTTTCAATTCAACTTAACAGTCCTTCTTCGTAGTCTAAGTTCAGTTTCCATCCAGTGATAATAGTCAGTGACAATTCTGTTTACCTATATTACAAACTCGACAAGAATCTACGCCTTTTGCCTTCATATTGACCAAGAGAAAAGTCAAGAAGTAACAATTCTTGATTCATTTGATAGTGCCTGTCATTTGAAACACAGCGCCTTCTCTCGTCCCTGGTGAGCAGTAGATGTTCCACGGGAGTTTGTAATTGTGTCGTACAGACACATTCAAACAGATGACGCTTCGCGACAAAACTTCGCATAGTAACAAGGTTACGTGACAGCTATTAACAGAAAAATTCGAAGGCATACCCACCTGCTATGGGTGGTGTCCGTACAGCACGCGTCACGGAATGACGAAGTTCCGGGTTCGATTTCCGGCCATAGCTTTACTTTTTGGATTTTTCTGTGTTCTAACTTTTCAGTGTCGTTTAGAAATTTTCTAATAATTATTTATTTTGTGCGATCACATGAAATTCATCAAAGTTTAAGCCGTCTTTGTTTTTCCGCTCCTTTCATAAGACTGGCTATGCTATGTATAAAAGAGCCAAAAACTTCGCTATTCAACCTCAAACGGTAAAATGATCGGCGCTGTCGAACATTGAAACTCGAAACATTGTTACCGATTGCTTTATACGGGAAAATAAAGCAAAATACGTGAAAACAACTTGATACAGCGAGAACAGACTAATTAACCAACTCCCCGCGCCATCTGCCGGAGGGTAGGGGAACTAAGTTTCTTCAACTCCATAACGATATTGTAAGAAATACGAGGTAATTGCCAATTAAAGTAAAACAGGGCGATGCCGGTTTTTTATTAATTCGTTATAATATTAAGATTATAATGTGAAGTGCTAAGCCTCTTAATTTAATTAAGTTGGATTAATCTTAATTTTTGTTAAATAAAATGTTACAGCAAATGGAAATGAAAGGTAAAAAATAATTACGCAAACGGATAACTCAAGTATAAAAGTCGAATATTGCTCGACTTGTTTCGGACTAGTTCGTAGTCCTTCCTCCCGGAGCGGCACCGGCGGCAGTGAAACGAACACTGAGCGCCAGCGCTCTGCTAGCGCGGCTGCTTGACGCAACTGACAGCGGCGCACAACTACCCTCGTTTTCATCGTCATTTTAAAAAACAAAGTCATCGTTTTAACGTCAGGTAAAAATACTTATTTTTCCCATAATGTGGATTCAAGCATCTTATTTCATGATGTTTACGTTATGCACTGAGCAGCAACGAGTATTTGACATTAAGAAAGTTAGCTTTTGTGACGAAAGGCGTTAGTGTTAAATTTAGGACCTATATATGTATATAAAAAAATCTGAGCGTCACTGAAAATTATAACACAGAAAAATCCGACAAGTAAAGCTAAGGCCGGGAATCGAACCCGGATGCTCGTCGTTCCGTGACGCATGCTATACCCCTACACCACCCATAAGGTAAGCCTTAGACGTGACCTTGTTACTATGCGAATTTTGTCGCTAAGCGTCATCTGTTTGAATGATCCTATAATTAAAAAAAATCTGAACTTACCTAGTTTTTTGTGCGTAAATTTTCTCATTAAATTCACTACACTCAAATTAATTTTATGAGTCATTTCATTTGGTCGAATAAGTTTTTGGTCTAACTTAGTATAGATACTTAGTCGAACTTTAGTTCCGTCGAAAATTCTCCAGCAGAAAATGGCTACGTGAAATAGGTTAGGTTTATTTTATAATTTTCTTGAAAAATCGGTGTCAGTATAAATTTAGCTTAGACCAACGATCATTCGACCAAAGATTACATTAGACCAAACAATTATTCGGTCATCCGATAGACCCCAGCGTTTTATGCCGAGTTTGATATGCCTCTCATGCCTTCACGAGATTATACCACCCTAATGAACCTACCAAGTTCGAACCCGCGCCCTTCCGCATAAACTAAACACTTTACTCTTTCCTGAACAAGGGAAACTTACCAATCCTCACACGTGACCCAAATAACAACAACACAAACATAACACTTACACGCAACATTCCTAAACAACTTCTATCCCCTTTCATTAAAGTCGTCCTAAACTGTAGAAATAAAATTGTAACGCAACTTTATACCTTCGCTAGGTTAACCAATAATGGCACCTACTTCACTTTATTAAGGTTGATGGCGATTGTAAGTATAAGATGGTGGGAAGGGTCAGAAGTGTACCAGGTTCTCAAGGCATAAACAATGATATAATGCGCATAACTGTCTGTCTGTGTGTCGGGATGATAGTAGACCGTTGTCTGTAATGTCTGTCCTTGGATTAGGATATTGTGACCCACTAGCCGACTGAGGGTCCTGTGTAACGCTGGCTTATAGGGTTAGTTTATTCTATTTATCACTAGATGTCGCTGGACTATGCCCTAAGCATTCCTGAATCGCGCTGTTAAGATTTTTTTAGCTGGTATATCTTAGTGGTACATCTACATCTCCTTTTAACTAGTAATAAATTAAAGAAACTTGTTCAAGCGAATGATTTGTAGGACTGTGCAGATTTTTGCCACTTTTAATTAGTATTTCATTTTCTACTGCGGTAAATGGTGTTCTTGGGGCCCGATTTTTGAAAGCACATATGTGAAAATACCACTCGAAAGTGGTGAAAAATTGTGCTGAAGCTTAGAAGATACTTACGGCCCTCGTTAATTATGTGAACTATTCAATAATTTGATTAGTGCTGTAGTTTTGTTTGAAGATATCAACAGATTTATACCACTTTCGAGTGATGTGCTTTCAAAAATCAGGCTCCTGGTTCATTAATTTATTTGTATGACTAAATTACACTGGTAAAACATCGGTTGGTAGCGTAAAATTTGTCTCAAACCGTCCTAATTTCTTAACACGACACTAAAATAAACACCCATGCGACACTTCAAGCGAATTCGAGCGTCAACGACGCTAGGAACAAGGTGAAAAAAGTCGAGAAAGAATCGGCGCCCGCGCAACCCGAGACTGGCAGACGGTAGCTAATTGGCTGTGACATGTTGCGTTTGAAAAAAAGAACATGTGACATTTGCCAGGTACCTAAAACTTTTCAGTTCGTGGAACACTTTAGTGGTTCATTAATTTTGTCTTCATACCTATTTATTAGGCATGGAATTCCTTATAGTCCAAATTCGACAAATAATTATTTTTCACACCACTTATTCAGAAAAGTAAACTTTGCTCCCTGACGAGAGGGATCAAAGTGCAACTTTTCTGTTAAAGGATTTTCTAAGTGTTTTTTGCAAATGAAATTTTTTGAAATTGATAATTGTAAAACCACGCCTATTATTATGCGGGTAGCTCTTTAATTAAGTATATTTAGAATTATTAATTTCATGCTTTTTAGTGTTCGGTGTGAAAAGTTGTATGAGCCACTCGGGAGCAAAATTATTTTCAATTTGGGCGTTAACACTTTAATCCCTCATTACGCTCTGGATTCTACTATAAAATCCCTCGCTACGATCAGGATTCTATTGTAGAATCCTTCGCTACATTCTGGACTCAATGTAGCGCCCTCGCCGTATATACGAAATTTGCTACCCTTCTGACACAACTAACGACTAACTCTAGAGCGCAAGCGGGCACGAGGGCAGACACATCTTGTCCAGACAAGATGCTATGTCTCGCTCTAACTTACGTGAAGCCAATTGTCTCTTTCCAAGGACCGAAGTGCCATCTTTATGTCAGGGTAAGCTAGAAATTAGTTAGCTGACAATTACATAAATATTTTCCCCCTTATTCATTAACGTATAGGTTTCTGCTAACTTAGCAATCGTTTGTCCTTATCTGTCACTTTGACATTTACCTTTCACAGATAAGGACAAACGATTACTAAGTTAGCAGAAACCTATAGAGCGTTTATGAATAAGGGGGTTAGTCTCTTACCGGATCGTTGCACAAAAAAAGACGGCACGGTATCATCTTTCGACTGTATTGATGCTATGAGTATAAAGTGGTTGCGCAAAAAATAACCAACACAAAAATCTATCGCAGCTTCGACTTATATAACTAGTGAAGGTTCGAACTGAAACGAGGTTCAAACCATTCTCCTAAACGTCATAATGTGGTTAATGAGAAACGATTGATACAAATGGTTTCGGACTTTCACTTAAGCACGTCCTGTCACTGCGTATGGGAAGTGATGTTTGCGTGACTATTTCTGTCAAGAGATCACAAGATTACGACCGCAGTTCCCGCTGAGTTACACTAAACTGACAGGTATATTATGAGAAACCATGTCAAAGATATTATGCACAGAAATAAAATTTGTTATTCTCATTTCAGTCAGTGGAAATCGAAATAGTTGCTAGTTTTTAACCGTGGCTCAGTTCTATTAGATCTAATTCTAATCTCGTAGAAGTTTATAAAAGCATACATAAATCACGTCTTTATCCCTTACGGGGTAGACGGAGCCCAAGGTAACAAGTCTTAATGTCCACGTTTAGCATGATTGTGGGCGTATAGGTGGAAAGGGGAATAAAAATAGTGATGGTTTGCTAGCCGCATCGCCTATAACATGATTCCTAAGATTTTCGCCCATTCCTTCGATGGGCTTTTACCTTTTGCGCGGGAAGAGAAGCAATTGATACATTCTATGTTTTTTCTTTGCTCCCAGTCCCAGACCAGCATGGAAGGAAATTATATTGTCTCTGGCTATAAATATATAAAGAAAAAATCTGTACCTACACCCCATCACACCATCTTCAGTATTTTAAAGTCTTATGTTCATAAACCGAACACCCCTATCTGCAAAGTCTCCTCGCCCCATTGGCTTGGTCATATCGGGAATCTTCGTAAAAACGTCTGGGTCGGATATTTAGGTAACTCCTAAATTCTTTACGGCCGAGACACGACTACGCGCGATAGGCGGCGCGGCGAGCACTGTCTCAATCTCAATCACATGGGCGAATTCGCAGCGCCACTGGCGGAAAAAAGGGACAACAAACAAAACAGTTTTCATAGTAACTTATACTAACTAAGTTCTTATAGTAGTAAAACTTCACTAACACTCTCGGTTGTTCCAGTTATCTTAAGTCTTTGTTATCTATGATGACGTCTCTCTCTGTTTCATAGTCATAAACAGAGACGAAATCATAGATAACTGACACAGGAATTAAGAGTGAGTTGCGCTAACTTTCAACCACCGCCAACCACTTTGACGTATATTTGGCTGAAAACCTATGAAATATTATGTCAAAATCAACGGTTATAGTTAATGTTACTGTTAAGTAACTTAACGAACGAACGTAAGGAGGGAATGGGCGAAAATCTTTAGGAATCATGTTATAGGCTATGCGGCTAGCAACCCATCACTATATTAATTCCCTTTTCCACCTATACGCCCAAAATCATCTTCTTCAAGGTCTTGTTACCTTAGGCTCTCTCTACCTCGTAAGGGATACAGACGTTATTTATGTATGTATGTTAAGTAACTTGGTGCAATTTACACTAAGTACCGTTTATTGCATGCAAAAGTGCCACATTCCAAAATCAATCACTATTTCATTTAAAACCCTATATGAGTGTTTTGTTTAGATGCATAAGCGACTTAGGGGTTCCCATGACGTCTTAATGCGATTTAATTCCGATTCAGTTTAGGTTCGCTCGCTGTCAGAGCCATACTAAACATAACAGATGCATGCATCGTCAGGTCCCTGATTTTGAAATGTTCCTTCCACATTCGCTGTACTAGAAACCGCTCGTCCCGCCGCTCGCGGCTCGCACACAGTCGTGGCTGCGCCTTAACGTGGTGAACCTCGAGTGGCTTTGGATAACTTGTTTCATACCACATTGTTTTCATGAGCCGTGCAATGTTGAGATGGCTTACTAACGCCGCAAGGATCCTCACTTCTCGGTGATTAGGTTCGCTATCCTTTTCTCACACATTATAAATCACGACGATCTTTTAACTCCTGGAAGCACAACATTCGTAATTTTGAGTCACACACTTTCGAGACACTCGAAAAAGATTAGACAAAGACAGAGAGAGAGAGAGAGCCAGAGAGAAATATCTATACACACATATGCACATATGATGGTTAGCGTGTCAGATAGTCGTGCTCCTGGTATACGGTGCTCTTGTGCTTTGAGGACGGACTCGCATTGGGTTTGAAACGCATCAGCTTTCTTGTGCGGTAAAGGCAGTCTTTTATGCATGCATACATACATACATAAATCACGTCTTTATCCCTCACGGGGAGCCTAAGGTAACAAGAACTAAAGGCCACGTTTAGCATGATTGTGGGCGTATAGGTGGAAAAGGGAATCAAAATAGTGATGGGTCGCTAGCCACATCGCCTATAACATGATTCCTAAGATTTTCGCCCATTCCCTCGATGGACATTTATTGTCTGTGCGGGAGAGAAGCAACCAAATCGCCAAATAATTCATATTTGCGATAATTTCACGGAGATCAACTTTCAACAGGTACCTAAATGAAAGAAATTATAATTTATGTCACGATGCCCGCCAAAACCAGCGAAAACGAAACGGCAACAAACTGTATGCTTTAGTGTAGGATTCCCGGTATAGTATTTGTCATTTTAACGCAAACGCGTTTCAGATTTACCTATATTATGTGACTGAAAACTTACACTGAGCATACAGGTTTTAGCTGTTTTTAGTATGGATCTGACAGCGAGCGAACCTAAACTGAATTGGAATTGAATCGCATTAAGACGTCATGGTAGCCCCCTGAAAGACATTATTCCAGATATTTTTTGGGAGATCATCTATCGCTAATTTATCGTATAATGAACAAAATAAACCCATGTAAACGCTCTACAGATACACTCCAATAGGAGATCGGCATTAAAACCGACGCCAAATGAATCGGTATTTACGTTAACGGCGACGGAACATCGCACTCCGCAAGAATACCGGAGTCGCATAGGAAATAGACATCTACGCGGTAATTGATTGGTAAAAGTCACAGGCGGCGCGCGGGAGAGGAATTAATACAATGCATCACGGGCGTAGCCAGGGGGGGGGGGGGGGGGTAAGGGTACGACATTCATAGAATTAAAATAATTTTTTCTTATATAAAGGTTGTTTTATAGTACTTTTTAGTCGTTTTATTTTTTGAATGACCTCACACTGCCTACATTTTGCTTAGGAGTACGGCTCTGTTGACACTGCATTTTCTAACATTTATTGGTGCTATAAAAATTAGTTTTGGAGATAGTGAAACGTCTAAATATTGCATGGACTCAGACGTTACTGTTCAGAGGTTCATTACGAGCGTCAACTATCACTGAGGATGTCTTAGATCGAGGTGAAACACGGTTTGGAGTGGAGTGATAATAATTTCAACTGTTTTTGCGTTGAGTATTTCATTTTCTAAAGCGAAAGTGGGGCGGGTTAATTGTACGGTCAGTATCAGAGATTAATAAGTAGTTTTACCTCTTCTACTGTTTTTCAGCTCTGATGCTGACTGTATCAATAAAAATAAGCACTACGCGCGGATATTTCGCTTGAAATAACGTCAGTAATGTAGGGAGTAACAAAGCAAGGTAATACATTTAGTTTTAACATTATATCGAAAATGCTTTTTATGAAGTCGGTTAACCCATCCCATTTCCGCTGAAGTGCCTCCAATGGGCCACACCGAGGGTACACAGAAAGTACATCGTGGCCCATCATTGGGCCGTAACGGCGCCGTCTTACCTGCGACACCCGGATCGGCCGGATCGTGCCAATGGGAATATTATCCGGAACGGTTATCCTGAAGGTTATCCGGCGGTTTAAGAGCCACCTGTTCCGTTTGATTGGAATGTAGTGCGGTTTTATGGTTAGGTTATTGTAGAACTACTCGTATATGATAGCAATATGATAGAGTTTATGACTATTGTATCGTGAACCTTTTTGAACGTGATTTTTGAAAGCACATCACTCGAAAGTAGTATAAATCTGTTTATGTCTTCAAAACTGCAGCTCTAATCAAATATTTGACTAGTGCACAAGATTAAGAGCCGTAAGTATCTTCTATGCTACTCGTATTGCAAATTCAGCACAATTTATCACCGCTTTCGAGTGGTATTTTCACATATGTGCTTTCAAAAATCGGCCCCCTGAGCGTAAGTCTAGTGCAAGTATTGACACAAATAAGTTTCTACTATCAAATTAATCTAGATTTTTTTTACTTTTTGCTTTTTTATGGTTACTTTTACGGTTTTACCGTTAGAAATTAAATTTCTAAATGATACTGAAAATTAGAATAGAAAAATCCGAAAAGTAAAGCTGTGGTAATTGTGTCGTACAGACACATCATTCAAACAGATGACGCTTGGCGACAAAAAATCGCATAGTAACAAGGTCTCGTGACAGCTAGAAACAGATAGAAAAATTCGAAGGCTTACCCACCTGCTATGGGTGGTGTAGGGGTATAGCACGCGTCACGAAATGACGAATATCCAGGTTCGATTCCCGGCCATGGCTTTACTTTTCGGATTTTTCTGTGTTCTAATTTTCAGTGTCGTTTAGAAATGTAAATAAGTTTCTGTTAAAAATTTCATTTTTAATTCAATCTTTTTCTGCTGACTGTACTTTTTCTGTCTGTACATGCATTCTCATCCGTCCTACATATGTGTACCGAATTTCAAGTCAATCGGACCAACTGCCGAAGAGTTCCTTCCTGCGGTTTCTTTAACATTCCCAAAGCCTGCAACATTTTTCACGCACTAACGTTACCAACAGTTTCCTGGCTCCCGAATGGCCAAGTGCTGGCATCAAAAATGTACAAACGCTACCAGCATCAAAGTTTCACCGGGAGTTACAGGTGGCCGGTAAACCCGGGATAATGCCGCGTTACAATGCGCTCTTGCCCGCCTCTTATTTTATTCGTGAGAGGAATAAGCAGCATATTTACATTGCGAGTAGATTAAAACTATGCACACTCCATTTTTAACAATATTATGTGTTCGGTGCAACTGCACCTTACACATGACGTCAAGCGCCCGCGGTCAATCGCGGTGCATTAAATTGGAATTAGTACATTATTAGAGATCGTCGCGATCGGGTGTATTCATAACATTTTATTAATCCTTATTTTACATTAACATTTAAGAGTTCTTTTGTAAACCATTATATTTCTACTGAGTGAACATAAACAAACTATTTCATTTAACTGCCAACACCATCGTGAACCCCGCACCCCATACATTATGAATTATATTTCTAAACGACCTGAAAATTAGAACACAAAAATCCGAAAAGTAAAGCTGTGGTCGGGAAACGAACCCGGATCCTCATCATTGCGTAATGCGTGCTATACCGCTACACCACCTGCTGGTAGGTGCCTGCTATGGGTTTAGAAATTTAGTTTCTAACAAGTAAAACCAATCAATATAATGAATTATATCATTTTATCGAATATTTTACTCCCCAATTGTTTTCATTTATCAATCATATCTATCGTTGAAAACAGCGCCATCTCTCGCTTTGGGTGTGCAGTATGTGTTCTACGGGAGTTTGTATTTGTGTCGAAGACACACATTGTTCAGGTAAATGGTGTTTGGTGACAAAAATTCGTTAGTAATTGTAATAAACTGTTTCGAGAAAACAGAAGAATTCCGAAAGCATCACGGGTTGCTGAGGATTCGGGTTCGATTCCCGGCCATTTCACTTCTTGGATTTTGGGTGGGCTTAAAAGGGGGTATTTCGCACAAGCTTGGTTGTCTTGCACGCGTTAACCTCTGATTCAATAAAGTGTAAGATTGTGTAACAAAATGAAAATATAATCCGTGAGCTCTAGAGTGACATTCGTTTTTGTCTTGGTGTCCCACTCTTATGGGTTGATACTTCGGCCGAGTGAGGGAGACAGCTAACAAACTTGAATGGTATTCTAAGACTTCGCGGATTGTACAAGCTTTGGCAATCCAGTCTATCTATATATATAAAAATCAAAGTCCTGACTGACTGACTGACTGACTTAACTATATATCAACGCACAGCCCAAACCACTGGACTTAGAGACTTGAAATTTTGCACATAGATACCTTATACAATGTAGGCATCCACTAAGGAAGGATTTTTGGAAATTCCCACGGGATAAGGAAAAAACGGGAATTATATATATTCGATTCCGAGTGACGCTATCTCAGTAACTATAACCAGACTCTTCAAATTTGATACAAAAGTAGGTGATTACAAAACTAAGAAACTAATTTCAGGATTTTTGGAAATTCCCATGGGATAAGGAAAAAACTGGAATTATACATTCGATTCCGAGTGACGCTATCTCAGTAACTATAATAACCAGACTTCAAATTTGATACAAAAGTAGGTGATTACAAAACTAAGAAACTAATTTCAGGATTTTTGGAAATTCCCACGGGATAAGGAAAAAAACGGGATTTATATATTCAGTTTAACGAAATCCTATGAACTATAATTACTAGACTCTTCAAATTTGACATAGAAGTAGGTGATTATAATAGTAAAATAACGTTTTAATGATTTTTGGAAATTCCCACGGGATAAGGAAAAAACGGGATTTATATATTCCGTTCTACGGGATCTCTTTTCAAATTCAAATTCAAAATTCAAATAATTTATTTCACATAACACAACTTTGAAATGCTCATGGTTCACGCGTGCGAAGCCGCGGGCAAAAGCTAGTTGACCATAAATCTTCAGAAACCAGTCGATCAAAACTGAAAACCGTTCTCAATATATTCCGGTATGCAGATTGTTCGCACCCGGCGGCCGGACCGGCTGAATTAGCGGGGTCAATGAACCGGAAGGGTAGAGCTGCGGTGTTGCCTCACATGCTAGCAGGAGTAGGTGTTCGGAAGCGACTCGGAAACTTCCGGGTCAATATGCTTTTGCGAATTGAATTGGGTCATACAAAGTGATTTATTCAATTTGCACTGAAATGTGAGAACATAGAACAATCAAATGATTAGCTGATTTGTAATTTCATGATTTGCACTAATTTTATTTTAACACTAGCTTCTGCCCGCGACTTCGTCTGCGTAGAATTATACATAGAAACCTTCCTCTTGAATCACTCTATCTATTAAAAAAAACCGCATTAAAATCCGTTTTGTAGTTTTGAAGATATAAGCATACATAGGGACATAGGGACAGAGAAAGCGACTTTGTTTTAATACTATGTAGTACCTACACAACAACAACCACATACCTACACAACTAATTACTAATTTTGTTCTTCCATGCAGGTCTGGGAGCAAAGAAAAAACATAGAATATACCAGTTGCTTCTCTACCCGCGCAGATGGTAAAAGCCCATCGAGATGGGCGAAAATCATAGGAATCATGTTATAGGCGATGCAGCTAGCAACCATTACTATTTTGATTCCATTTTCCATCTATACCTAGCCCCACAATCTTGCTAAACATGGTCTTGTCACCTTAGGCTCTGTCTACCCCGTAAGGGATAAAGACGTGATTTGTGTATTGCATTGTACTGGTGGTAAAAAAATCCGTTTGTTTTTCGCTTTTTAGATTTTTAGTTTTTTTAAATATATTTTTACAAGTTTTCTTGTAACATCTCAATGGAAGAGAGTAATTTTCACTGCATAGAATGTATTCATTTAACTAAGTATCTGATAATTTGAGTTGAATCGGCAAAAAATGAATAGTGACCATAAATAGTCCATTATAGTAAGCCAAAGGAAAACGCCGGAAAAAGACCGCGCGATAAGCACGAATAAAGTAAAAAAAAATATTGTCAATGGGCATCGTAACACGCGCCGAGGGTCCCGCCGGCCACGGACATAACAATATCCGAGGCAAAATACACACTTCCGACCTTTTTAGACAAACGTAATGTGGCAGACATCAGGGGCCTTGCCACGACGTCTTAATGCTATTCAATTCCGACTCAGTTCTGGTTTTAGCTGTCATTTTTAGTATGGCTCTTCCATGCTGGTCTGGGAGTGAAGAAAAAACATAGAATTTACCAGTTGCTTCTCTTACCGCGCAGATGGTAAAAGCCCATCGAGGGAATGGGTGAAAATCTCAGGAATCTGTTATAGGCGATGCAGCTTACAACCCATCACTATTTTGATTTCATTTTCCACCTATACGCTCACAGTAATGCTAAACGTGGCCTTTAGGTCTTGTTATCTTAGGCTCTGTCTACCCCGTAAGGGATAAAGACGTGATTTATGTACCTATGTATGTTTTAGTATGTATCTGACAGCGAGCGAACCTAAACTGTATCGGAATTGAATCGCATTAAGACGTCATGGTTAGGCCTTCCTTTCAGTCCCGGGGAAGGACATAGGATAGTTTTTATCCCGAAAAATTTCATAGTTCCCGCGGGATAGCGATGAGCGAATTCTACGCAGACGGAGTCGCTAGCAACCTCTAGTATTAGATGTGAGGGAAGGGAACGCCAAAATTATGTAACAAAATACTCATTTAATTTCATGGGTACACTATATTTAGTAAGGAATTACTTCCATTAAGTACCTTTAGTCCAGTAGACGTTTCAGCGCCATTACTGTCAATAAGTGTGCACGCGCACCTTTGTTCTGTAAGCCCGGTCGGATCCTGATTTATTTCCAACGTAGACTAAACGGCACAGACGCGACGTTTCTCTGCATGAATTGTCGCCGATGGATTCGAAATACAAATTTCCTTTAATAGGATAATAAAATTCTTTGTGTACAAGATAAAGTTTTATGATGCAACATTTAGAAAAAATCATAAATTGGGTGGAACCGCGGGTAAGTTGAACATGCTGATAAAAAAATGACAGAATTTACCAGTTGCTTCTCTTCCCGCGCGGATGGTAAAAGCCCATCGAGGGAATGGGCGAAAGTCTTGGGAATCATGTTATAGGCGATGCGGCTGGCAACCCATCACTATTTTGATTCCCTTTGCAGCTATACGCCCTTAATCAATCAAGCTAAACGTTGACTTAAGGTTTTCTTACCTTAGGCTCTGTCTAACCCTTATGGGATAAAGACGTGATATATGTATGTATGTGTCTGTTAATTCTAAGATTAGTTTTAGTTAAGTCTTTAATTTGACTTTAATTTCATTATGGTCCAATATGTTTTTATTTTCTATTTGTAATGTTATCACTACATAGTATAAAACAAAGTCGGTTTCTCTGTCCCTATGTCCCTCTGTATGCTTATATCTTCAAAACTACACAACGGATTTTGATGCAATTTTTTTAATAGATAGAGTGATTCAAGAGGAAGGTTTTTATGTATAATTCTAAGCAGACGAAGTCGCGGGCAGAAGCTAGTGTATGATAAAAAAATTGAAAATTAAAATCGTAGATGTTTATTTCGGATAGTTCCGCGTTGTTTCCTGTCTGTCTTTATTATTGTACTCTATGGCTGGTATTAGCGGGTTAAGCGTACCTGCGGAGTTCCTGGCTCACGCACCACTATCTCGGGGCCACAGGAGGCCGGGCCGCCGCCATTTTGTTTTTATCTGCATTTTTCATTACCGATCGCTACCGAACTAATCTTAGCTGTGCCTAGCGAAGGTTTTAATTAATGGCAGCTCACGTAGGGATTTCGTGTTGTTTTGTTTCGTTTATATGACACTAGCTGCTGCCCGCGGCTTTGTCTGCAAAAAAATAGTTTTTCGCTATCCCGCGGGAACTGCACTCGCAAATATATAAACAAACAGATAAACAGACAAGAATTCTAAAAACTGTTGGAACGTGTTTTCTTATCGATTTTAAGTATCCCCAGCCAATTTTTTTTGAAATGTCATCCATGTACAGACTTTCGACCCTCTTCAGCTTTATTATACACATACACAAATCACGTCTTTATCCCTTACGGTGTACACAGACCCTAAGGTAACAGGTACCTACAGGCCACATTTAGCAAGATTGTGGGCGTATAGGTGGAAAATGGAATCAAAATAGTGATGGGTTGCTAGCCTCATCGCCTATAATAATAATAATAATAATAATAATAATAATAATATATTTATTTACTTAGGCATTAATCCCATTACAATTACAATTATCAAAATTTATTAACTAAAAAAAAAAAAAATCATGGCAAGGTGACATGCATCGCAGACGTTCCTGACCAGTACATTACTGGATTATAACATGATTCCTATAAGTTTCGCCCATTCTCTCGATGGTCTTTTACCAACTGCGCGGGACGAGAAGCAACTGGTACGTTGTATGTTTTTCCTTTGCTCCCAGACTAAAAAATAGAATAAGAAAGTAATTTTTAGGGTTCCGTACCTCAAAAGGAAAAAACGGAACCCTTATAGGATCACTTTGTTGTCCGTCTGTCCGTCCGTCCGTCCGTCTGTCAAGACCCTTTTTCTCAGGAACGCGTGGAGGTATGAAGCTGAAATTTATATCAAATACTCAGGTCTACTGCCCCTTAGAACTGTGAAAAAATCAAAATTCTAAGCCAACGCAATCAAAAGATACAGCCGTTTGTGCCGCAAATTACCGCAAATTTTCAACTCTCAAGGGAATCAAAACCTACAAGGTAGTTCCCGTGAACGCAGAATCTTGAAATTTGGTATGAAGGTAGGTCTTATAGCACAGATTAAAGAATAATTGCGAAAACCGTAAATGTGCATGTATGTCTGTATATAGCAGTGACCAATATAAAGTAACCCCACACTGCGTACATTTTGCTTTGGAACAGGGCTCTGCTTACACTGGTTTTAGATATTTATAGATAATGATACGGAACCCTCGGTGCGCGAGTCCGACTCGCACTTGACCGGTTTTTTTTTTGGTTCACCAAATTGGTACCTATGGACTAAAATTCATAGATATATCAGTTACGCCTGATTAAAACAATTAAGGACTGTGATACATTAATTTCTCCGACTTCGGCACAAAACAAATGAACCTCACCTGACTTCACTTATTTTTACCTGAAATAAATTCCAGGAAACGTGTCGCCGGCGATTCCCATCGGTCCTGTTGCAATCGTGCGCATTACTCAGACAAACCCGCGATACATCACCGCTATTTGTAGGGCTCAGCTGACAAATAGCCGGCCGTGTGTGGGAGCCTCGGGTTAAAATCTACCTTTTACCCTTTTTAACCGATTTTAAGCAGGCAACACTACTACTGCGACCCGATATATGAAAGCACATCACTCGAAAGTGGTATTAATCAGCTTATATCTCCAAAACTACAGCTCTAATCAAAGTTTTGACTAGTTCACAAGATTAATGAGAAGAATGAATCGTTAGAAGAAAAAATGCAAACTGTATCTATCTATCTATCTATCTACAGCCATTGGCCTTCGACTGCTGGACGTAGGCCTCCTTTATATTGCGCCAACTTTCGCGATCCTGGGCTTCCCTCATCCAGCCACTGCCAGCTGTCCTTCCTAAGGTCATCCGTCCAACGCGTCACAGGACGTCCCACACTACGCTTTCCCAAACGTGGTCTCCACTCTAGGATACGTTTGCTCCAACGGTTGTCAGTTCTACGGCAAACGTGACCAGCCCATTGCCATTTCAACGTGCTAATCCTTCGGGCTATGTCGACCACTTTCGCCTTTTGTCTGATATGCTCGTGGCGGACCCTATCTCTCAACGAGATACCGAGCATAGCCCTCTCCATAACACGCTGGGCGACTCTGAACTTATGGACTAGTCCTCCCGTGAGTGTCCACGTCTCTGCCGCGTAAGTCATTACTGGTAGAACGCACTGGTTTTAAGGCATTGTGGCAGGGATGACGTCAAGATATGACGAAGCTTCCCAAACGCTGCCCAGCCCAATCGAATCCTCCTATCGGCTTCTTTCTCGAAGTTATTTCTACCAAGCTGAATGATTTGTCCTAGGTAGGCATACTCCTGAACAACTTTAAGGGCCGAATTTCCAACGAACAGGGGCTCTGGGATGACGTGTTCGTTGAACATGACTTTTGTCGCAAATTTAATTTCTAACGGTAAAACCGTAAAAGAAAACAAAAATCAAGAAGTAAAGGATGCGATGTTTTTATATTCTCACTCGTGTAGACATTTTAAGCCAGCGTCTTCTGGAACAAAAGACGGCGCTTGAGGAATCCTGCGTCAAATAAACAAGTTCCCCAACAGACAGCGTGCCCAGGCTGTAAATCCGTACCGGACGCGACGCCGGAAACGCCGGCCTGCCGGAAGCTCACCTCATTTCCGGTTTCTCTCCAAGATATTCCGTGAAAGGTATTCGCAACTTAGTTTTCGGCCAACTTTGATTGGGCGTAATTTGCTTGTGACCCTAAAAGGGGTGGTTGACTTCGAGGTCAGCCATCTTGGGAATGAAGCGGCATAAATAATGACGAATGTAAGGGAGAATGAAGTGTACTTTACTGGACTAACTTTAGATTCTTCTGTCACTGTATCATGGAAACTCGAAATATGTATTACTAAAAAGAGTTGCCCTACATGCGATATTAAATTCTATGCACATCAAATCAAAATACATTAAAATTATTGCTGCTCTTTTGTCTCGGTAAACTTCGGGAATGGCTTTGAATAGTTTTGGTTTTTAAACCTCTGTGCAAGTCCAGGGAAGGTTTAAACGGTGAGAAAACATTAAAAAAAAACAAGAACGGAGGCGAAGCCGAGGGAACGAAGCTAGTTAATAATATATTTATGTATAAATGTTATAGACCTTATCAATCGCCTTAGGTTTTACTCCTGTAGCGTAAGTGAAGTTTTTCTTTCTATTTCTTTTTTTCCATATCTATAACTTTGTTTTACTTTGCCTAGTAGAGACTTTATACGTCTCTTCCATAGACTAATATAATTTAAGGCTGGGGGACCTTATTCATCCCTTTTATAAATGTATATGATTTAAGTATTCTCACTGTATTTTACTTTGAAAAATGACTTTCTGCCAAGTTTCTTGCGGCGCATTCTTCTAGGCAATGATGGTCTTTCCGAATGCGCTGGTAGTTTCAAAAAAGACATGTAAAAGAGCCCTTGGCGGCCAATTTGCAAAAATAAAATTTTGATTTGTTAATTTAAATCAATAAAATAAATAAAGAAATACTCACATACTAAATCACGTCTTTATCCCTTATGGGGTAGACAGAGCCTAGCGTAACAAGACCTAAAGGCCACGTTTAGTACGATTGTTGGCGTAGGTGGAAAGGGGAACCAAAATAGTGATAGGTTGCTATCTGCATCGCCTATAACATGATTCCTAAGATTTTTACCCATTCCCTCAATAGATAAATAAATCACTACTTAGTATAAAACAAAGTCTCTTTCTCTGTCCCTGTGTCCCTATGTCCCTATGTCCCTATGCCCCTATGTATGCTTATATCTTCAAAACTACACAACGGATTTTGATGCGGTTTTTTTTAATAGATAGAGTGATTCAAGAGGAAGGTTTTTATGTATAATTCTACGCAGACGAAGTCGCGGGCAGAAGGTAGTAAATAATAATGTAATCAGGTCACTGTTGCCCGAACACACAACACGGCTTCGCAATCTCGTAAATACGATGCAACGATTTTTGCGTAAAAGTTGTTCTAAAAATCCAGTTTTAAGCATATTGTTGCCATAAAAAAATATTAACGACGCTCCCAGTTTTTTCGTAATACTTTTTAAGAGCCAAAGTGATTGCAGCCAAGTGTTGCCATTTACAACGGCGGCCAACACGCGCCCCTCAAGGATTAAACGCCTTTTATTATCTCCGTTAATCTCCTTGGACTTAAAAATGTTTATTGCAAAATGTTTATTGGTACCGCGCTGTGGGAAAGAAGATATATAGTAACGATAGAAAAAAGTATGCTTATAGACTACAGGCCCACGTACAAAAAATGTGGGTCATATGAACCACCAGGTGACGTATATAGGACGATATAAGAGCATAAAATAATAAGATTCAGCACTATGCCGTCACTTGTAAGCTGTCCAACTGGGTGCTGGTGAGAATTCAAAAGTGCAACCCTCGATTTTTTCCCCTTGTCGCATGATTTTTGTACGGCGTTGCGGAATAATAGGCCAGGGTCGATAATTTTTGAGACAAAATAAAATTATAGTAGGATGAAACCCATTAGAAATGGTAGAGAATATTACAAAAATTAAAGGAAAAATAAATTACGGTCGATCTGAGGTCGGGAAGGGGGGAGGGCGGGGGTTTAAGGGTGAAAAACGGTTTATCTCGATTTCCGGCGAAACTACAAGTCTTATGAAAAAAAGTTAAATGGCAAAGTTGTAGGTAATAAAAAGATCTACAACTTTTGCTTTTACACTTTTTTCACATAACCTCAAAATTTATGTGAAAAATTCAAATAACCAAGTTTTTGGTTTTTTATTTTTATCTTTTGCAAAAATAATAATTTTTTCACGAAACTTGGTGAAAACTTACCTTTTTATGTCCCGAACTTACAGTATTTTTTTTGATTTAAAAGATTCATTTCTTCACCTTATTTTGACTTAATATCGAAAAAGCACCCTAATTTTCAATCGAAAATTCTCACGTCAAAATATCTGTTTTTTTTTAAAAGTTGGTGGCCTTTTTGTTCGTTGAAATCTCTACTTTCTGATGGTATAAAAATATATATACATTACAATGGTAATTTTTGTCAGAAAATGCAAATAAAGGAAAAAAACATTATGTTTAATTTTGAGCTATTTATTTAAAATATACACCTTAATTACTCGTTAAACGTAAGATTACATGTTACATTGATAAACAAAAAAAAATAGGAATCCATAAAACATAAAGATTGCAAAAAACATGCGAAAATAGTTGTTCTAAATATTTAAAAATAGGATTCAAATCCTATTTTTATTGTATTTAAGAAAATTATTATGAATAACGTAATCAGTATAAAGTATCGAAATTCAATAGTACGATTTACATGTATATTTATATATTACTAGCTGTTGCGCGCAACTTCGTCTGCATAGAATTCGTTTATCGCTATCCCACGGGAATTGCGCAATTTTCCGGGATAAAAAGTGGCCTATGTGTTATTCCAGACTATAATCTACATATGTTCCAAATTTCATCCCGATCTGTCCAGCCGTTCTGGCGTGAAAGAGTAACAAACTTTCACATTTATAATATTAGTAAGATGAGATTTTCTATGACATAAATGTAATTAGAATTTAATAAATCAACTTCATTACTGAAAAATATTGCAACAGTCACATTTTTTAGATGAAATCTCCTTTAAATCCTATTTTTTTAATATTTAGAATATTTATTTTCGCATGTTTTTTCTAATCTTTATGTTTTATGGATTCGTAATTTTTTTGTTTATCAATGTAACATGTAATCTTACGTTTAACAAGTAATTAAGGTGTAAATTTTTAATAAATAGCTCAAAATTGAACATAATGATTTATTCCTTTATTTGCATTTTCTGACAAAAATTACCATTGTAATGTATATATTTTTTTATACCATCGGAAAGTAGAGATTTCAACGAACAAAAAGGCCACCGACTTTAAAAAAAAAACAGATATTTTGACGTGAGAATTTTTGATTGAAAGTTAGGGTGCTTTTTCGATATTAAGTCAAAATAAGGTGAAAAAATGAATCTTTTAAATCAAAAAAAATACTGTAAGTTTGGGACATAAAAAGGTAAGTTTTCACCAAGTTTCGTGAAAAAATTATTATTTTTGCAAAAGATAAAAATAAAAAACCAAAAACATGGTTATTTGAATTTTTCACATAAATTTTGAGGTTATGTGAAAAAAGTGTAAAAGCAAAAGTTGTAGATCTTTTTATTACCTACAACTTTGCCATTTAACTTTTTTTCATAAGACTTGTAGTTTCGCCGGAAATCGAGATAAACCGTTTTTCACCCTTAAACCCCACCCCCTCCCCCCTTCCCGACCTCAGATCGACCGTAATTTATTTTTCCTTTAATTTTTGTAATATTCTCTACCATTTCTAATGGGTTTCATCCTACTATAATTTTATTTTACTTTTTATCATTTTCAAAGGTATCGACCCTGGCCTATAATGGATTAGAAGCTGTATTGAAACAGTACAGAATCAAATGACCAAATTTACCCTGGAAATGGTCAGAAAATAAAAAAAAATTACCGACTTTGTGGCGCACCATTTGTACGGCATCAGTTTCATACTGTTTCAATACAGCTTCTAATCCTTTATTCCGCAACGCCGTACAAAAATCATGCGACAAGGGGAAAAAATCGAGGGTTGCACTTTTGAATTCTCACCAGCACCCAGTTGGACAGCTTACAAGTGACGGCATAGTGCTGAATCTTATTATTTTATGCTCTTATATCGTCCTATATACGTCACCTGGTGGTTCATATGACCCACATTTTTTGTACGTGGGCCTGTAGTCTATTAGTTGGTTTGGTCACGTAGAGAGGATGGATGAAAGTAGACTAACTAAACAGATCTATATGGGGACTGTGAATGGGTGCGTCGGGAGAAGGCCTAGACGGACGTTCTGTGACCAATTTGGACACACACACACACATACAAATCACGTCTTTATCCCTTACAGGGTAAACAGAGCCTACAGGCCACGTTTCGCAAGATCGTGAGCGTATAGGTGAAAAATGGAATTAAAATAGTGATGGGTTGCTAGCCGCGACGCCTGTAACATGATTCCTATTTTCGCCCATTCCCTTGATGGGCTTTTACCATCTGTGCGGGAAGAGAAGCAACTGGTACATTCTATATTTTTTCTTTGCTCCCAGACCAGCATGGGCCGATTTTTGAATGCACATGTGTGAAAATACCACTCGAAAGTGGTGAAAAATTGTGCTAATTTCAAATACGAGCAGCATAGAACATACTTACGGCTCTCAATAATCTTGTGCACTAGATAAAATTTTGATTAGAGCAGCAATTTTGGAGATATAAACTGATTTAGAGCGCTTGTAGACGTCCGTTTTTTTCTTACACCGCACCGGTGTCCGTCGCGCCGAGGGGAAGCGGTGGTGCATCCGGCGTAAATTGTTCGCCGGACCGATGTCCGGTGCATGTACACACATTCATTATAATTCATACACCACCGTGAATCCGGCAAAAAACACGGTCCGTAATCCGATGAAAAAAACGGACGTCTACTAGCGCTCTTATACCACTTTCGAGTGATGTGCTTTCGAAAATCGGGCCCTAGCAAGTGTACCCGAAACCGACGAGCATGTATGAAGAGATTGATGAATGTGGATGAAGCGAAAGAAGTATATCAGGATCGTAGCAAGTGGAACAAAGTAGTATCTGCCTACCCCTGTGGGAAAGAGGCGTGATGGTATGAATGTTTGTATATTGGTACCTAAATAAAATCCAACACCAGAGCTGTTAAAATTCGAATGGTTCGTGTCAACTGCGTACACTGAGTAGTGTAATATCAAATTACTTGGAATAAATTATCGCTGAAAATGTTGAATACTAAAATTCTATATCCAGTTGGGCGAAGTGTCTGGTTCTTTGCTGCTTGTTCTTGTGCCTTGGGCCGTAGGTTGGTATTCTGTACAGCTCGGCGCTCCGATTGGCAGAAATAAGTTGGTAACATAACGCCGTATAGTATTTTGTCCCGCGGTTTACGAGGCGTCACGCGGCCACAAATAAAAGGTTCTCACGCTGCGCCGGCGCAAGCTATAAGGGGCCGTCCATTAATCACGCGAGGCTCCGAGAGGGGGGATGGGTTCGGCAAAAATCACGAAATATCACAAGGGGGGGGGGGGGGTGTAGTAAGATACCACGTGTATTTATTTATTCGTCAAACGCGCGATTTTTAAACCGAAAAGCGGCGTGTAGTGTGACCTTGACTTGCCGTTGCCGGGCAACGAACGAAGTCCCCGCGCCTTTTATACCTGCATTTAAAGATAATATTCTAAACATTTAAAAATTCTTTGTAGATACTAAAAATACACGTGATTTTGGATGGGGAAGGGGGGTAGTTTTAAACCTCACCACGTATCACCAAGGGGGAGAGGGGGGGGGGGATAAAGTGCTAAAAAAACATCACATGATTAATGGAGGGTCCCTAAGCTGATTACTGTTATGAATATTATTGCCTGGGTTGCCTTGTTTCTGTAGAATAGTTACGCAGAAGATGGAATTGAACAAATAAAACAAATCGGTAAGTCAAGTTTGCCTACAACAACTAAAGCGTAATATGTGCCCCAATTTAGGTGCTTAAGTGTTAAAATTTTTAACCTATAGCAGTTAATAAAGAGAAATTGGCGGGAAGTTCTTATTTTTTCTTCGTAGTATTTGTATTTACTTTATTTCATATACTAGGGGAATTAAAACGAATTAAACTTTTAAATTTAAAACGAATTTAAAGCTAAACTAAAACTAGTCTTAAAATAAAATAATTAAAAATTGTATTACAATTTCAAATTGTTTCAACTATACTTCCACCATAATTAAGTCAAACATATTTATTTTGCGACATTCCGGTTTTATTTCCCCACAATCGTAATGAAAAGCAAAATATAACTCGTTCATACATATAACTCCTATAAAATATTTCCTGACAACACACACACATACATGATTTTTTAAAATTATTTTCTTTTCCTTTTCTAAATATTGTACCACTTAGGGAGTTCTGTTATTTGCCTTAATACTGATTGTAACGCTGTAGAACACCTCAATAAATAAATAAACTAATATTATAAAGAGGAAAGATTTGTACCTATTTTTGTATGTTTGTAATGAATAGGCTCAAAAAGTACTGGGCCGATCTGGATGAAATTTGGAACATAGATAGATTATAGTCTGGAATAACACATAGGCTACTTTTTATCCCGGAAAATTGCGTGATTCCCGCGGGATAGCGATAAACGAATTCTATGCAAACGAAGTTGCGGGCAACGGCTAGTAAATAAATAAACTCGTTTTATCCTCGACTTGCCTGTCAACTCTCGCCTGAACATCGGGTAAAATGGCGCGTTTTATGCACTAGCTATCTAGGTAAAGCTCTAGTGACTTGTCCCACACGTTGGTATTATTGTCTCCTGCATGCAAAATAAAAGTGCACGGGACACGCTCGGCCGCTGTTTATCATTGCGCTAATGTTTAGGGCTTTCGTGTACTCTGTAGTGTCCTTTGGTGCACTCTGTACCCTGTGTTACAGTGAGAGTCCTGGAACGGTATTGTGGAGCAGCTCTTGGAGCACTAACCTAAATCGGACGGTGAAGTAAATACGGTAGGCTTATTACCTAACTCGCTCGCAATCGGCATCGTGTTCATTTTGACAGTTCATGTGTGGGCTGACAATTGGCATCGGAATCAGCTAGCTGTCACATTCGTACAAGAACTGTCAAAATGAACACGATGGCGATTGCGAGCGAGTTAGGTAATAAGCCTACGGATCACGATGCGTCCTTAACAAAGAGCAAGAGGAAGAGCAGTGCTTGGTCCGGTGCACCCTGGGCATCGGCTAATAATTTCCTGGCAGTTTCGGAGGCATATCATTGACGGTTGGCTAAGAGCCAGATAGAGAGAAGGGGGTATTTTGACCATATTACCGTACACCGCTGCCGACATTTTGTCACAAGATTTTAGAATTATATTTTTATTACTTTGACATTGGCGAAACTGTCGTCACTATAACCACCTCATACGCCACAAATAAGAAAAAGTAAGGGGGTTTAGCCCCCTGGTTTACAAAACAGCTTACGCATAATAATGCAAAGTTGCACTCGAATGCAGCGAGCGCGTTGCACCGCGGAACGCATTTGATGGCAGTTTTATTCAGCTAGCCAGTTCGTGTGAATGTCTTCATCGCGCTATGCAAATGGCGGCCATAAGCGGCAACGCCATCTAGCGCATGCCAGCCAATACGCTTAGTATGCCTGGTAACAAATTGCGCTTCTTATGGCTGTTTGACACGTTTGAATTGGCTATAGCGCGATGTGTGTTTAATTCCCGACCATGAAAATACCGGCCTGGAAATCAAGACCCTATATTCCGAGTACACTGTACACAGTGCTGGATTTAAACATTTGCCGCCCCAAAGGTATTCATCTATTTTTCCCGCCCCTACTGACTTTTGAACTTAGATACACTGCGCCGCTAGCACGAGAGCGCACGAAAGTCGCGTCGCACGTGAGTTGGACTACCCGTCTCTTTCTTGTTGGTACAGTAAGAAAAGGACGGGCAATCTAACTCGCGCGACGCGACTCTTGTGCGCTCTCGTGCTAGACGTGCAGATCACAATAATGTTAATTTCTTTTCTAGATAATTTTGCCGCCCTAAGCTTCAGGTTTTTCAGCTTCTATGGTAAATCCGGCCCTGATTGTACATGAAACACGGGTCGTTATTTAACTAACCTAACCTAATCTAATCGACTGGCTTCCGATTATCAGGTCGGTACTTCCATGTACGTGAAATGTCACCTCGGTATTAGAGCGCACCGGGGTGATATTTCGTGTATCTGGAAATACCGACCATTTTAATTGCCAAATATCTGGTCAGTTTTTCCAGGCTGGACGGTATTTATTGCCTCCCATAGCGCGTAAGTATGTTTATATAGCGCGTAAGTATGGGCTGAGGGCTATCGCGTGTGAATTTGCCACTAGATGCGCTAGTGTCGCGTGAGGTCCAATAACATTCAGTTTTCACTGGTTTTGGCGGGCTTCGTGACATCATCACTACATAGTATAAAATAAAGTCGCTTTCTCTGTCCCTATGTCCCTATGTATGCTTATATCTTCAAAACTACACAACGGATTTTGATAAGGATTTTTTTAATAGATAGAGTGATTCAAGAGGAAGGTTTTTATGTATAATTCTACGCATACGAAGTCGCGGGCAGAAGCTAGTAAATTATAATTACTTTCAATTACCTGTTGAAAAGTGAAATTATCGCAAACATGGATTATTTGGCGATGAATGTGAACGCTTTGAAAGCCGGTTTTTTTCCGAACAAAACGGAACTGCACAACATTGCGGCGTAGCTACTCGATATAATGATAGTTATTTATAATTAATGAATTTAATGAGATTCAAGATATAAAACTTTGTTTCGGCGCCGATCTTATAGAGTCGCCTTTGACAGCTGTACCTCTGGACCTTAGTCAACAGTGGCGCCAACTGGTGAGCTAAGAAACGGTGGTCCCCCAAATAATTTATTGACCAAATAAGTAGGTGCAAAGTGTTTCCCCACAGGCTAAGGATTCAATGACGTACCCTTTGCGAAAACACGATTCCCCACAAACAGCCTCACATTCCTGTAAGTGGGTCAACAAATCAAGCCCACACGGTGCACCTACGCGGTTATAAATCACTGCCTTCGTGGGCCTTAATATAAACAAGACCCAGTAATGGGGGGCATTGGATTTCTGTTATTTTTTGCAGAACGCCGGAGAAATTAACAATCAATCAAATCGAGAGCCTTAAGTGCTTCGGGTCTTGATTTGAGCGTGTTCCCGCTGTTCCGCGATACGGCAGAATGTTGGAGTGATTCCTCGATAATATTTCATTCAGATTCTACATATTTCAAGTTGATAATCCGCACAGGCCCATATTAGAACTAAAGTGCAAGCTTTCTCGTTCTCATATGAGGTATATTATGTAATACAATTATATACATACAGACATGGGACCTAATTTAAAAGCAGGTATTCAAAAAAATGGAAATAATACCACAAAAATGGAATAAAATTGCTTGTTCCACGTTGAGTCACAAAAATGTTTTTTTTTTATTAAAACTAACTACCATGCTGGTCTGGGAGCAAAGGAAAAACATAGAATGTACCAGTTGCTTCTCGTCCCGCGCAGATGGTAAAATCCCATCGAGGGAATAGGCGAAAAGCGTAGGAATCATAATTATAAGCGATGCGGCTAGCAACCCATCACTATTTTGATTCCCCTTTACCTTTAGACCTATACGCCTACAATCACGCTAAACGTGGCCTTTAGGTCTTGTTACCTCAGGCTCTATCTACTCCGTAAGGGGTATAGACGTGATTTGTGTGTGTGTGTGTGTGTGTGTGTGTGTGTGTGTGTGTGTGTGTGTGTGTGTGTGTGTGTTGTGTGTGTTAAAAAACAACCACCGTGATGAAGTGTGTCATGTTATACTTACATTAGTTAGCATGTATGTGTGTACGTGTAGTTTAGCTCCAGTCGTAATAAAGCGTTGATCAACTCGTGCGTCTCTCTTCGTCTACTCCCCACTTCCCCTCACTAATTAGTGCTCCAAACACGGATTGTCTTTGCTACTAATGTAATGTATTTATCATGGGGAGTGCTCCGATGAACTCTTCGGATTGCTGCCTGCGGCTAAATTCCACTACCGTACTTCGCGGAACCGTCTGTCCTTCCATCCTCAACATCTTGATGGTTGGCAGTCAAGTACCGTGCGTTTGAAACGCATATTTTTTCCTCATACGGTAAAGATCTGGAAGCAACTTCCTGCTGCAACATTCCCTGAGCGGTACAATTTAGGGATGTTTAAAAAGCGAGCCTTCCTGTTCCTCAAAGGGCCGGCAACGCACTTGTGATTCCCCAGGTCTTGCAGGTGTCCCTGGGCGACGGTGATTGCTTTCCATCAGGTGACCCGTCTGCTCGTTTGTCCCCTCTAATATATAAAAAAAAAAATGTAACGACGAATCCCGCCCGTGCCGTGCCGTGTGCCACCGCCGTGCCGCGGTGCAGCGGGCCCGCGCCCCGCCCTCGCTGCAGTCCTCAGCCCCGTCCAATCTCCCGAAACGCTCCACTCACTTCAGTTATTGCTAATTAATTTCCATTGTTATGATTATGACGGTATAATGCATATTTTAATTTTGTTCATTACGAGGCCCGAAACAAATGAAGAAATTTGTATGCTTTTGACGTCGCTTTGTGTTAGGTCTTTTAAAGCGAGTCGTGTTTTGTGAAATTAGAAAACGTGTAAAACGAGATTTTTAATTATACTGCAGAAGTAAAAGTTCATACATCACGTTAGCCCTTACGAGGTAGACGGAGTCTAAGGTATCAAGATCTAGAGGCTATGTTTAGCATGACTGCGTGCGTGTAAGTGGAAAGGGGATCAAAATAGAGATTGGTTAGCCGCATCGCCTATAACGTGATTCCTAAGATTTCTGCCCATTCCCTTGGTGGGCTTTTACGATATGCGTGGGAAGACAAGCGGCTGGTACATTGTATGTTTTATCTTTGTTCCCAGACCAGCATCTTAGCAGCTTAGGGCGTAAAAGTGAGTTTTGGTAATTGCTCGTTAATGTTCGGTTAAGAAAGATAAAGTTGGATAATTTTCAGCAGTGTTTTAAGACTAAATTTCAAAAAGTTTAGTAATAAAATGCTCTTTTCATTCGTGTTTTTTCTTACTCCTAATAAAAGTTAAGTCGAAAATATAACATACGAGGTAGCATTTTAAAGATGAATGCTTGTGTCTTTTAGCATAAAGGGACCAGACTGAGAACCCTGGGTTCATGTAGCCCAGCACATGCTGAGACTTCGACTTCGAGAGGTCAGATTGACTTGAAACTTGAAGTACATTTGAATAATGGATGACAATTGCAAGTACAAATGAAAATCTTTATGAAAATGTATTATTTGATGAAAAAATTGGAGGCCATTTTGCTTACTTTCAATATGAAACTGCCATGAGACTCAATCATAGTTGATGATCCTTCCGACCGATTTCGGCCATGGCGACCACTTCGACTCCTAGTTAGTATGACGCTCATGCGCTCGAAGATGGCTTGGCTTATGTAGCTGATCTTAGCGGTGAAACCTCGCGCACAACGCACGTGAGCACACCGTTGACATGATTTACACAAATGGATAACTCAGATTTAGAAGTCGAGTAACTAGACATGTTTCGCACTAATTCGCAGTCCTTTCCCTGGAGAGCTCGTGAAACGAACACCGTATTAATCCGATACATGTCGAGCATTACTCGACTTTTATACTCGAGTTTTAAACGCACCGGACTAGCCTTGCATTCCGCAAAAAACACCCAAAATACACACTTGTTCCTCGCTAGCGACAAAAACTGTCAAGTGCTTTAATGCATTTTGTTTTATCAGCTGGCGCAAAGTTATCAGCGACTTGGTCGGATAAAGGGCGCCAATGCATTTGCGCTGTTTTTTGCACTAGCCTCGTTTTTTGCGCTGTGATTTATTGTCCTTTTTGTACTCATTCTGCCATTTGAGAGATAAGTAATGGGGAAATAAATCAATAAATAAAACAAATAACAGTAGATAATTGCAGAGGCCAGCTCGAAGCTGGTTGCTGGGCGAGTAATGTTAGAAGGCCAAGCGCCAGCGAGACCGTATATTATACACGTAAGAGTCCAGCAATCTTTGATCCAGCCAAGATTTATGGACATTAGGTATCTAGTATTTTTCTGAATGAAATATTTTTTTTATTGCTGAAAAAGTTCTTATACTGTAAGTAAACGTGTTGTAATACTTACCTATTTTTTATTTCTTTGAGTTTTGCGGAATTACATTTGAAATTTACCATGAGCTTTCTGGCGAAAGAAAACATCATGTGGAAACCTGCACACACCAGCGAAGCAATTCGATGGGTGTGTGAATTTCCCTCTCATTCTGAGAGGTGGCCTGTGCCCAGCACGTTTATTGGCTGGAGTTGATGAAGATTAACGTCTACATTGAAGTGGCGCCTGGGCCGGCGACGACGCGGCGTCGTCAAGTAGCGCAGGTAGCCGATATCTGCCCATCTCGAGTGCATCTCGGAATTCTGTTTTTCTGGCAGATAAGTCGGGACAGCTCTATTTACTAAGTGACATTTTTAGGATCCCGCCCTTCAAAAGAAAATAACGGAACATTTATAGGATCACTCTGTTGAGACCCGTTATCTCAAGAACGTCTCCAACCTATACATGTCCCACTGCTGCACAGGTCTCCTCTCAGAATGAGAGGGCTTGGGCTGTAGTTCCCACGCGGGCCTAGTTCGGATTGGAAACATCACACACACCATTGAACCATCTATGTTGAAAGAACACTATCTGTCATTTTTTGCATGAATCTTGTAGCTGCCTTTTTTATGTACGTGTGTATGTGTCTATTTATGTATTACTAGCTTCTGCCCGCGAATTCGTCTGCATATTATACATATTATAATCCTTCCTCTCGAAACACTCTATCTATTAAAAAAACCGCATTAAAATCCGTTGCGTAGTTTTAAAGATTTAAGCATACATAGGGATATAGGGACAGAGAAAGCGACTTTGTTTTATACTAGCTATGAAGTGATGTATTTTCAGTACTTAGTATATTAATAATATTATTATATATTCTAAATTTCACCACTTGCTCAGATCTGTTCTGTTCTCCAGTCCATTATGGTTGCGTTGGTAGAGATCGCTCTGTAGCGATAAGGCCGCCTATTGTTACCGTGTAATATTCTGTAAAACTTTTTTCTGTTTCAGTTGTTATATGTGGTGTTCAATAAAGAGTTATTGTATTGTATTGTACTGAATTGCTTTGCATTGTGTGGGTTTCCTCACGATATTTCCTTCACCGAAAAGCTCATGGTAAATTTCAAATCACTAGGTATAGTATAAAACAAAGCCGCTTTCTCTGTCCCTATGTCCCTATGTATGCTTATATCTTCAAAACTACACAACGGATTTTGATGCGATTTTTTTAATAGATAGAGTGATTCAAGAGGAAGGTTTTTATGTATAATTCTACGCAGACGAAGTCGCGGGCAGAAGCTAGTAAAATATGAGCCTAAAACCATCGTTTTTTAAGTCTGTCTATTTATGTACCTAATATATTAATGTATGTACATATTTTACTGACAATTGACTTTTTATAGGTAGATAGCACTTTAAGACTGGTTGCTTCTTCCACTCGCGCAATATGCGCAGACGCATTAGGCATAGCATAAAAGACTGCCTTACGCCATAGTGCAATAAAATAATAATGGTCTGTTGGTATTTCCAGAACAAACGGATGAAAGGACCACACGCGCGCCGATATGAACGAGCCGATGTAACCCTATGATCTGTGATAGCCGCATAATGGGCCAGTGTGCGCACGCGGTTCGGATTACGCTGCGCGGGCGCACCTCGCGCCCTATTCATAGACTATTCCACCAATTCGACAATTGTAAATAAGTAAGTAAGTAAGTAAATGCTTTATTGTACAAAATAAATATAAAGGGACACAAATCACAAAAAAAAACTTGAAATATATGCATAAAGGCGCACTTAAGAGATCTCTACCAGTTAACCTTACTTGCCCATGCTTAAAGCCCATAGAAATAGGCGAAAATTTGAGGAATCATATTCGTATCACCATTTTGATTCCCCTTTCCACCTATACGCCCACAATCATGCTAAACGTGGTCTATAGCTCTTGTTACCTTAGGCTGTGTCTACCGCGTAAGGGATAAAGACGTGATTTATGTATGTGTGTAACCTTACCTGTCGTGTTAAGTGACAATTGGAAGGCGTAGATTCTCGTCGAGTTTATAATGTAAACAGAATTGTCGGATTTACTGCGATACGTATCAATTGGATCGTGACATGCGTACATACATACATACCGTCACGCCTCTTTCCCACAAGTAGGCAGAGATTACTTTATTTTTTATTTTTAGGGTTCCGTACCTCAAAAGGAAAAAACGGAACCCTTATAGGATCACTTTGTTGTCCGTCTGTCTGTCCGTCCGTCCGTCCGTCTGTCAAGACCCTTTTTCTCAGGAACGCGTGGAGGTATGAAGCTGAAATTTATATCAATTACTCAAGTCTACTGTCCCTTGAAGCTGTGAAAAAATCAAACTTCTAAGCCAACGCAATCAAAAGATACAGCCGTTTATGCCGCAAATTTCCGCAAATTTTCAACTCTCAAGGGAATCAAAACCTACAAGGTACTTCCCGTGAACGCAGAATCTTGAAATTTGGTATGAAGGTAGGTCTTATAGCACAGATTAAAGAATAATTGCGAAAACCGTAAATGTGTATGTATGTCTGTATATAGCAGTGACCAATATAAAGTAACCCCACACTGCGTACATTTTGCTTTGGAGCAGGGCTCTGCTTACACTGGTTTAAAGATATTTATAGATAATGATACGGAACCCTCGGTGCGCGAGTCCGACTCGCACTTGACCGGTTTTTTTTATTACGAACTGACCAGTGATTGACCTCTATCTCACTTGGTGGAAGGTGCAGGTGAGGCCAAAGGTGTTACTCACTGGTTCAGTAATAGCCTATTCACTCTAGCCTTGAAGAGCCCTAGGTTGTATCTGTCCGGAAATACAGACGACTACTTTACGACGACGAATACTTTGTTCCACTTGTTACGATCCTGACACTTCTTTCGCTTCATCCACATTCATCTCTTCATACATGCTCGTCGGTTTCGGGTACTCCTAACCTGTATGCTTAGTAGTTTTCTGTCACAAAATACGTCTCGAACGCATTTGCGTTAAAATGTCAAATACTATGAGAACAATTTTTCCATAGTAATTGAGACGTTTACGTGAACGCGTTCGAGCCCGTTTTTATATGCGAAAGCTTACACTAGTGGCTCTGTAGGCTTATGACCTAGCTCGCTCGCAATCGCCATCGTGTTCATTTTGACAGTTCATGTATGAATGTGACAGCTAGCTGATTCCGATGCCAATTGTCAGCCCATACATGAACTGTCAAAATGAACACGATGGCGATTGCGAGCAAGTTAGGTAATAAGCCTACATATTATGGGCTGACAATTGGCATCGGAATCAGCTAGCTGTCACATTCATACAAGAACTGTCAAACGCGCTGTCAATTGCGAGCGAGTTAGATAATAGGGCTAATGACCTTTTTGCAAAACGTCTCCTATTTGGTCTCGGTATTTGGTATGCGTGGATCACGATAATATTGACCGTCTGATTCATGCCTAAGAATTAACTGTGCGGGTACAATTCTTGACTATGAGTTCGGTCGGGAGCACGTGGCATCCCTCAGGTCTCACTAAATCCGGTTGTACACTCCAGTGTTCTTGTAGCTTTAAGTGCCCACTAAACACACTGATACCGACGATGTATCACTGTTAGGAGTTTTATGAGTCACCCTTTATGACCATTGACATAGGTACATACATACACATACCACGTCTATATCCCTTACGGGGTAGACAGAGCCTAAGGTAACAAAACCTAAAGGCCACGTTTAGCATTAAGGGCGTATAGGTGGAAAGGGAAATCAAAATAGTGATGGGTTGCTAGCCGCATCGCCCATAACATGATTCCTAAGACTTTCGCCCATTCCCTCTACTTTAGGTATTGTTTTGAGGTGACTTACCGAGTTGATGGTTCCTTTTTGATTTAATTCACGATCTGAAACAAATACAAAACACATATAAGTATAAATAAAAACGGTTTTGTATTACATTTAATTGTAGTTCATCATCTAATCTACATTGAATCTTCACTATTAACATAATTATTGAGTTCCACGGGAGTTCTAATTGTGTCGTATAGACACATCATTCAAACAGATGACGCTTGGCGACAAAAAATCGAATAACAAGGTCACGTGACAGCTAGTAACTGATAGAAAAATTCGAAGGCTTACCCACCTGCTATGGGTGGTGTAGGGGGCACGCGTCACGAAATGACTAAAATCCGGTCTCGATTCCCGGCCATAGCTTTACTTTTCGGATTTTTGGGTTCTATCCCACTTCTGAAATAAGGAACCTCTGGTTCCTAATGAAAGACTTGAGATCATTCAACGCATACAAGTACAATTTATGAGTGGTATTAGTACAATTTAACAGAAAATGGAACAAATAACGGATTATATGCAGAGCCGTAGGCTAGCAGGAGTCGTCTGACACATGGCAGCTAGCGCCACGTCAGACCGTCTACCAGCCAGCCACATTTGAAAGAGGTTGCTTCCCGACACTATGTGTTCTAATTTTACGCACGTTCAATAGCAAACAGGACAGACGCGGCGAAAGACTTTGTTTTATACTAGATCGTAGTGATCAGTATGGCAGGTAAGTCAAAACTTCTCCCACATTAATATTCCCTTTTAAAATCAATAGTCGTTATAATTGAAGGCTTCAGAAGCCCGGTCAAAGACCTTTAACGAACCGCTCGCCTTTTGTTCAAAGGAGGGAAAACAAAGGAAAACAGGTAAATGTCCCGACGCACGGTATTTAATAAGTCGGTAATGACACGCGGTAATGATAGCCCCCCGTTATGACGGAGTATTGGAAAATGGGAATGTTTATATGATATTTTCTGGCTTTTTAGTAGCTCATTCAAATAATGTGTTATTATTATGAGCCTATAATTGTGTCCCACTGATAAGGGGGCGTCCATTAATTACGTGAGGTATTCAGGGGGGGGAGGGGGTCGAGCCGAATCTTACTAAATCACACTTGGGGGAGAGGGGGGGTCTTGGCAAATTTCACGTAGTTTTTTTAGCAGAAAATAGTGTAAAACTGCGTGAAAATTAAGTTAAATTAAAGTTGAATTAATAAGTAATTAACAAGTTGAATTATTATGTTTTTTAATAAATCCAATACTTTTATACCCAAAGTACAGTTTGACAACAAATATAATGCGCATCGGCAGTATTCGTTTGCGCAGAGAAGCGCAGACCAGTTTCCGATGGTAGCCGAACGTGTAAATAATCTATATTGAACTTTATTTGCAAGCGCAACTGGCAGAGTATTGCTTGCTTTGCATTCTTAGCTCTGTCCCGCTTACACGATTTTGCCATTGTTGGTACGAAATCGATTGACCAATAACAGCGCCAGAGTTTCCCGCGCTACTAAAATTGGTATACTGCGCAGGTACATCGTGGAGCATTATTTTTGTTGTCAAACTGTACAAGTTTTGAAAAATCTCACGTGAGATCGGTGTAGGGGGGAGGGGGTCGACAAAAATCTTACGACATCTCACCAAGAGGGGAGGGGGGGGTCAAAAAATCCTTAAAAATGCCTGACGTAATTAATGGACGCCCCCTAAGACGCTTTTTCCACACTAAAAGGGGGGTGGGGGGGTTACAATAGCGTCTTACTGCCATTCAATCCGATTCAGTTTAGGTTCGCTTGCTAGCAGATCCATACTAAAAATGACAGTTAAAACTTGACCTGAGTCGGAATGGAAAACTTCTAGTATGGATCTGACAGTGAGCGATCCAACTTTGGTCTTACCATGACGTCTTAATGCGATTCAATTCCGAACTAAAGTTTGATCGCTCGCTGTCAGATCCATACTAAAAATTACAGCTAGAACCTGAACTGTGTCGGAATTGAATCGCATTAAGACGTCCGGCCCCTGTAACCTGTGTGTATACAGCTGTAGCACTCACTAATCAAAAACTCTAGTGTGACGCGGCGTTCCGCGCGTGGGACTAAAGTTATTGGTTACATCTCCAGTATTTTACTGGTTTATTTCTTTGTTTTGTATCATCGCGTACCTTGTTCTGTCTTGTAACTTTCCTTATGAACTCGCTAACTGGCTGGAACTTGGCTCGTAAGATTCTCGATCGAGTATAAATTGCAATTTTATTAAAAGTTGTAGTGAGCGCTGTCTGTGGGGGTTCTCGAATGAATCTTTAGTGCTTGGAGTTATGGAAGTTCGTAGATTGAAGTTGTTTGAAAAATAAGACAGTAAGGTGTCTGAGGGTGCTGGTATGAGAAAACAATGTTGGATTTGTGTTTGTTCTTATACTGATCTGCCAAGCGGCAGCGGAGACTTGAAGAGTAAGAAAATGAAATTACAGATTTAAAGCAATGCATCTCATGTAAAAATTCGGGACTTACCAAGGATAGTTTATGCGACACGTTCGTTTACATACATACATACACATATCACGTCTTTATCCCTTATGGGGTAGACAGAGCCTATGGTAACAAGACCTAAATGCCACATTTAGCATGACTGTAGCCGTATAGGTGGAAACAGGAATCAAAATAGTGATGGGTTGCTAGCCGCATCGCCTATAATATGATTTGTTTGAGACGTTTTTTACGTCCAAATTTTACAATAGAGGGTCAGGAATACAAAATGTAACAATAACAAAGTGCGAGCAGGGGCCTTTCCATGACGTCTTAGTGCCATTCAATTTTACGTTGAAACTGTCATTTTTGACATTTGTAGTATGGACCTGCCCCTATTTCATGACAATTCGAATTGCAATGTGTGGTCGATTCTTATCGACACACACACACATAAATCACGTCTTTATCCCTGACGGGGTAGACAGAGCCTAAGGTAACAAGACCCGAAGGCCACGTTTAGCATGATCGTGGGCGTATAAATGGAAGGGGGAATCAAAATAGTGATGGGCTGCTAGCCGCATCGCCTATAACATTTCCTATCCCTCGATGGGCTTTTACCATATGCGCGGGAAGAGTAGCAACTGGTACATTCCATGTTTTTTCTTAACTCCCAGACCATCATGGAAGTATTTTTGTCGAGTTTGTTATATAAACAGATTTCAACATGAAACTACCGTGAGACTTAAACATTATTATACATAAACGGATAACTCACGTATAAAAAGTCGAGTGATGCTCGACATGTTTCGGACTATTTCGTAGTCCTTCTTCCTGGAGCGCTCGCCCCGGCGGCAGCGAAAAAAAACAGGCAGGGAAAAACTATATCGGAGAGACCGGGCGTAATATATCCACGAGATTGGCGGAGCACATACGCAGTATGAAGAAACAGGATGACAAGGGGTCTGCTGTCGCTGAACATTCGATGGAATCTGATTCGACGCATTATATCAGGTTTGATAAGGTGTCAGTACTGGCGAGAGAAAAGTTTTTCATTCCGCGGAAAGTACGTGAAGCCATTGAAATAAGTCGGTATCCCAATTTCAACGGGGATAGTGGATGGTCGGTGCCCCCGAGTTGGAAAACTGTTTTAAATATTGACCAAACGGTGAGTGTGAGCGAACCTTTACGGAGTGACGTGATCAGTGTTGTGTGCTGCCCTACATTTGACAGTAATAAAAATGACGATGAAAACGAGGGTAGTTGTGCGCTGCTGTCAGTTGCGTCGAGCAGCCGCGCGAACAGAGCGCTGGCGCGCAGTGTTCGTTTCGCTGCCGCCGGGGCGAGCGCTCCAGGAAGAAGGACTACGAAATAGTCCGAAACATGTCGAGCATCACTCGACTTTTTATACGTGAGTTATCCGTTTATGTATAATAATAAACAGATTTGTTAGTTGTTACCGAATATTGTCGAGATGAATAGTGGTGTGACAGCGAGCGATCCAAAAGGCCACAGAAATCTAAAACCAACAGCACTCAATTCGACGCTGACTACGTTAAACATACTGAAACACGCATTCGTATAAAAAAATGTAAATCTTTGTAAAAGCAATCAATCAGTGCGTACTCTCACCACTTTGCGGGGACACCGCACGAATATCTAATTTTGTTTGTTACCCCCCTCCCCCGTCTACAGGGTGAGCGCACGCGCGAGCCACCCTAAATCCAGGCGGACGTTTTGATGGATCACCCTTAATGACAAGCAGTGAGGGGCGGCAGGGCAGAGATCGTTATCGATAAGATAGTATCGATATTTTGATTGCGCGTAATTGGGTCGGGTAGCATGATATCTGTTATTATGGTAATGTTTTGTAAGGAAACGATTTTAATGGAATGAATTTTGAAACGGGAGTTTTCCTGTAAGTTTGAGGGGTTGGATGGATGCCAAGAGAATGAGGTCAGCGTTACGGTGAAACTGAAAGTTGGAGATTCTTGTTTAAGTGTTTTATGATTATCAACTACGTAACTAGTCGTTTGGTGGCTGAAAGTTTGTCTTCGCAGAATAAGTTTGTGTCTTTCCTTTTAGTATTCAGTACCTATTTCAAAAGGAAAAAGGAAACCTTTAAGGATTTTTGTTGTCTTTGTTGTCTCTCCATCTGCTATCTGTCTGTCAAAATCTTTTTTCTCGGGAAATCATTAAAATGTCAAATAAGAATTGTTATCAAATGCGTAAAATAAAAGAACTTTGCAGTTGACTTATCCCGTGAGGGATAAAGACGTGATTTGTGTGTGTGTGTGTGCAGTTGGCTTATTGCTTATCGCGCGAACGGTTGCAATCAAACAGCGATAGCCAATCACAACCTATTTATCAAACGGTATAAGATGGCGGTAGAAAGAGAGCGTAAATGTGATTATAATTGCATTACATTTTTTAATAGCATAGGGAGCAAACAAGCAGTCGAATTACCTTATAGAGAGCAATCACCAACGTGGATTTCCATAAACACAGAAGTACTACGGAGCCGCTGCCGAACCATCACCAAAGGGTAGACTCGTTCCGTGACATTATTTACTCCAAATTAAGACTAGATAAGTAGATAAGCATAGCTAGATGTGTATGCACTCTTGCATGCGCTTTTGTATCCCTGTTTTTAAATATTTGCAAACCCCCTTATTGTTAGAAGTTTGCGAGTATTAGAACCAGGGCAAAAGCAACATGTTTAAATTGCAGATGTGCTGCAAACTTAAAGAACTGAGATAATATCTGTCTTGTGTTAATGTCTCCATCTGTTGAACAAGACATTATATACCCTCTTAAATGAGATAATTTTATGTTAAATCAAAATCATCGCACCACTTTTTAATAACTCAAAATGTGTTCCTTTTTTGACAGTGTTGTGATTTTTTTGCACAATTTATAGGTTCGTCTTAAAACTGACGCAAAATTATACGAAAAGTACAGGTTTTAGTTGTTTGATAATAAATAGATTTATGCCAAGTAAAATGGAATGGCAGTTTGTGCTACATCCTCAATGACGAGTCATTCTTGTTCTTTTGACAGTAGTGTTGAATCTTAACAATGATGACAGTAAACAATTCTGATTCTGATTCTGATTCTGTTACCAACTTATTTTCTGAAAATAATTTATCGATGTCGATAGCCCTCCGCCCGTGCCTACGCCGCCGGCATATGCGCGCTCGCCGCATGAACGCCACTACAATTGCGTTACATTACGAATTCTACCGTTCAGCTACCGTTGAGTTCGGATCGCCTGCAGGCGTACAGTCAGCGGCAAATTAATGCTCACTGTTCGCTGTTGTACCTCGCACATTTGTAGCCCGTTTCTCGAAGATACAAGTTAAATTAGCAACATTATTCAAATTAACGTCATTTAAGCTTGTAAGCCGGGTAGTAGTATAAAAAAAAAAACAATATTATAGATCCCACAATCTTGCTAAATGTGGACTGTAGGTATCTGTTAGGCTCTGTCTACCCCGTAAGGGATAAATACGTGATTTGTGTATGTATGTATATATAGATTTGTCACCTTTTGAAAAAATATATTACATTTAAATATGATCGAATCCGGGACCTTATAGACTACAAGCCCGTGGACAAAAAAACATGTGAAATGAACCAGCGTGAATCACGCTTAGAAGGCTGTTACTATATCATAAAATAACTCTGAGCGCTATGCCGTCTTTTCTGAGCGGTACAGATTTTTTCTCATACATTGAAAAAAAAATGCACTTACTTCCGGCACCACCACTTTAAAGCGGCACTAGGTCTTTTGACATTTATTTTTAATCATCTATAAGCTATAAAAACGCCGTAAATTAATAATTAGTCGTAATTCCTCACTTGTACCTGAGAAATTCCATAAATGTACCGCTCAGAAATGACGGCATAGCGCTCAGAGTTATTTTATGATATAGTAACAGCCTTCTAAGCGTGTTTCACGCTGGTTCATTTCACATGTTTTTTTTCCATGGGCTTGTAGCCTATTAAGCTTCAAAGGATCTCTAACCACTAGGCCAAACGGTCGTCGAGTCATTGACTCAATTGCTTGCTACTCCGGCACTTTAGATTTCATAGCCATTTCATACAGCACCATTTTGCCGTGTAAGCCATGTCGTAAAGTTCAGGCGACGCGGCGGATAAACCTGACGAGCTAACGCTTCGGCGAGCTTGATGAGAGCGAGTTTATGGCGTCTGTTGAGGACCAGATCTTGAAGGATTTGGAACGAGATTTGCTGAGGCGTGCTGGGATTGTAGGGAGTCGGAGCTGCAAAGGTTACAATGTGCAATGTGCCGTGGACGAAACATGTATTTTATATAAGTTACATAGATGACGTACTTCCATGCTGGTCTGGGAGCAAAGAAAAAACATAGAATGTTCCAGTTGCTTCTCTTCCCGCGCAGACGACCGGATAGCCTAGTGGTTACTGACCCTGACTATGAAGCTAGAGGTCCTGGGTTCGAATCCCGGTAGGGGCAGACAGTTGTATGATGAATACGAATGTTTGTGCCCGAGTCATGAATGTGGTATGTATGTATTTATCTACATTATATAAGTATGTTTATCCGTTGCCTGGTACCCATAGTACAAGCTTTGCTTAGTTTGGGGCTGGGTCAATTGGTGTAATTTGTCCCAAGATATTTATTATTATTAAGATGGTAAAAGCCCATCGAGGGAATGGGCGAATATCATAGGAATCAAAGTATAGGCGATGCGGCTAGCAACCCATCACTATTTTGATTCCATTTTTTGCCATCTTAGGCTCTGCCCCTACACCACCCATAGCAGGTAACCCTGACCTGAAGAACCTGCTATGGGTGGTGAAGGGGTATAGCACGCGTCACGGAATGACGAGGATCCGGGTTCGATTCCCGGCCATAGCCTTACCTGTCGTTTACATTTTTTTTTTACTGTAAAATAACCGAAAAAAGTACCAAAAAAGCGTCGTTGCCAGCTCAGTAAGAATGAACGCTCTTAAAATCAAAATAAGCTTAACAAGCGTCTATAAATAATGTTATTAATAATCCCCAATAAATTGCATCGAACAAATGTGTTTTCGACTGCACTCATTCCCCTCCAGGAAATAAACTCCCAACAATATAAAATGTACCCAAATTGATATGTAATGGAGTCGGTCACGAAAACTGAACGAATGAAATTACTGGAAGCAATTCTAATGAAAATGATGGCGGTGTCTTCACAGTGGGGGGACAAAAGTCGCTTTCTTCTCCTGATATCTGTAGTGTTGTTTGCAAATACAAAATTAACTTGAAAAAAAATAGGTACTGTAGGGGAGACCGAGGCGAGTTGAGACAGAGGTGAGTTGATACAAAGCCGATTTCTCTGAACTGTGACAGTTTATCGGGCTCGTAACTTCGCTAATTCGTTGCTCTTTCTACACTCCACAGTTTGTGTGAAGTTGTGACCTCGCTAACTGTCATAGGTGCAGAGAAAAAGGCTTTGTATCAACTCGCCTCTGTCTCAACTCGCCTCGGTCTCCCCTAGTGCAGGAGTGCAGCGTTCGGTGATTGAAACCAATATACTCGAAGAAAGTAATTTATTACAGCGATTTGTTTACAAGTAATTATGATCTAGCCTATGATAGTAAGGTCCTTAATCAATCCGGAGTTCCAGGATCGATCCAGTACACTTACTTATTGTAGAATTTCGAGAGCTAAAGCAAAACTTACATACGAACTTAAATATTCCGCGGCGAACAAACGTTAGCATGTTTGTACAGGAGACAGCGCCATCTAGCGGTAACTTTGTAAGTTGGTAGCAACTGTTGTCGTGCCGCGTTGTGTTTATTACAGTACTTCATTTTAACTTTACCTAACGTAAGCCACGTGATTTTCGGATTCTTTTTAGAGTATAGTTTCATTAATTTTAAATGAATTTAGTGAAAGTGTTTCTTTTGTTTAAACGCCACGTTTGGTCAAGAAAATTACCACAAAGGATTTAATTAGCAGCAAGAGATACTAGTCTAGACTACAAGTTAATTAATTGAAAGTTAGTCTTTATTAAACGTACGTTTCGAGTATTTCGGATTTTAACTTGGTTCTTTAAGAAAAGAAAAGTTTTTAGTTGGTCAATCAACCGCCATTTTGATCTACCTCATTAGTTAAGATCTATATAATAATAAATCAGTAGAAAGTTCGTGTTAAATAAATTTATCAAAAACTACCTGTTGCCCGCGACTCCGTCTGCGATGGATTCGCTCTTTGCTATAAACCTCACGGAGCCCGAGACCTTTCCAACAAATGCAAAACCGTGGAAATTGGTTCGTGCGTTCTGGAGTTATAGCACAGTTATAGCGTCAGGAAGGAAAACCCGACTTATTTTTATATAGTAGATAGAGTATTAGGGAAGAGTACCTAATAAAATACAAAAAAAGTAGATTTTATAATTGTTGTCTATCTGTTTGTATGTATGAATGAATGTGTTCATTTACCTATATCTGTGTTCGCTAATCTCCAAAACTGTAGGACCGATTTAAATTAAATTTTGCATGGTTGTACCTTATGGTCAATATTTTAGGTAGGTATAAATAAATGTACCCCGGAAAATTTAAGAGTTCCCGTGGGATAGTTAAAAGACTATAATAACTTATGCAGCTTAGTACACAACTTAAGCATCTAATTAAGTAAAATTGGCGTGCTGACACCTTATATGCCGCGGTTACATTAAACATACCTACATAATTAGTTGAAATTTGGCATACAGCTAATTTCAATCCCAGGGATGGGCATAGGATAGTTTTTATCCCAGAAAACAGCACAGTTCCCGCGGGATAGCGATAAGAGAATTCTGCGCGGACGGAGTCGCGGGCAACAGCTAGTAGTAAATAAATCAGGGTTGCTGGAACTTGCCAAAACCACTTTCTGAAAATATCCTACTTAATATTATAAACGATGGATGAATGGATGTTTGTTACTATTTCACGCCAGAACGGCTGGACAGATCTGGATGAAATTTGGAACATAGATAGATTATAGTCTGGAATAACACATAGGTTACGTTTTATCCCGGAAAATTGCGTAATTCCTGCGGGATAGCGATAAACGAATTATACCTTTATTATTATATTTACTGTCCAAAGATTTCTATTTCAAAATCAAGTTTAACATAGTCGACGGAGCTCGGCTTTCGCGGAACTCCTACTTTTGGCTATTTTTGGCACTTCGGACCTACCTCCCATTTATAATATTTATGTGTGTAGTGCCACGTAGTAGTGCCACAGGTAATACTCTGAATTATACGCAGACGAAGTTGCGGGTAACAGACAGTCTATAATAGTTCTAAGACATCTTGTATTGAACATCAGCCAATATATATTTTTGGCTTGGCTTTTGTTCTTATGTATGTAGAGTTGCGTGTATAGATATTTATGGCCTCATATTTGCCCACATATATTTGACTGACATCGTACATTTATTTATGGCCATGTAAATGTCTAGATCTTTTTGACTAATTAAATGATCACATTATTCTACTTCTTACTGTTATTTAATGTTCTCACCCTATGGTCCCAACGGAAGACCAGCGCTGGCCGTAAGGCCAGCAAATGCTGAGTTGGGACCATTTTGTGACAATTTATCTGTATTGTTTTATGTGTGTTTAATTTATTTTATTTGATTTCTTTGTGATTGTCATAAATAAACATTTTTTCTTTCTTTCTTTCTTTCTTTACATATTTTTGGCCGGATTACCGTACAATTTCCGGCTAATCAACTGTACGGGTATTTTTGACGCCTTGGGAACGTACATAATTTATGCTCTTGACTGTACATGGAACAAAACCGTTCAATGTTCTCAATCGATGCTCTTTATAAATCAACAATGCTGCTCTCAAATATCCGAAGTGTTTCATTTGGAGAAGGCTCGCCGCGCCCCGCTTGGCCGCGGTCCAACGGAGCCTCGCTACGCCGTAGACCCATTGTGCTACGCCGTAGCGCTACGGCGTATTGCTACGGCCCATCGGACGAAAACGCTCGCCATTTTGTGCCCGAGATGCATAACAATGTAAGTATTTTTTTTGCGCTTTTTGCGCTTTTATTTTTAATAAACGGGTCAGTCGTCTGTCGTGCCTTGTTTTAGTTATGGTTTTTTATAAATCAGAGGACGTTTTCGACTGGCTTATGATTGAGGAGATCACTACCGAGCTTGAAGTCCCGGGATCGTTTCCTAGTCAGGGCAGTTGTTATCTCTCACAAATACAGAGCTTTGACTTCAGCTCCTACAAGAAGTTCTCAACTGGGGGCACGGCAGTGCACCTGCCTTTCGCCTGCCTTTTCGCGAAGCGCTTCATCGTTTTTTTAACTCTCATAACTGGGTTTGGATAGGGTGACTGCACCAGTAATGAACATGACCCAATAATGCACAATAACTCTTATTTAAAAGACACTAAGGCATAGTCATTTATTATACAACAGTCAATTTTAAACCGTATCATCTTTAAATTAAGAATGAAGTGTCCATTACTGGTGCTTATCAGCTTAGTGTCCAACACTGGTGTCGTCACCGTAACTCAATGTGCTTAGTCGGTAAATTCAAGCGTCTTAGAAAATCTTACTAATTTTAAAAAGGCGAAAGTTTGTGAGTTTGAATGTTTGTTGCTCTTTCATGTTAAAACGGCTAAACCGATTTTATTTAAATTTGGTATAGTGATAGTTAGTTAGTTCTGTTCTTCTATGCTGGTCTGGGAGCAAAGAAAAAACAAAGAATGTACCCGTTGCTTCTCTATCCGCGCAGATGGTAAAATCCCATCGAGGGAATGGGCGAAAATCATAGGAATCATGTTATAGGCGATGAGACTAGCAACCCATCACTATTTTGATTCCATTTACCATCTATACGCCCTCAATCTTGCTAAATGTGGCCTGTAGGTACATTTTACCTCAGGCTGTGTCTACCCCGTAAGGGATAAAGACGTGACGTGGAAAGGACGCAGAATAGTTTTTATCCCGGAATATCGCATAGTTCCCGCGGGATAGCGATAAACGAACTCTGCGCAGACGGAGTCGCGGGTAACAGCCGTGGAAAAAGTCTGAAATTTTAATAAAATGGACTTACATGGTTATGTTTCTGCGGGAAAGGTGTGTTTTAATTGAAACCTGTTTCGTATGGGTTTGACGTGTCCTGCCTTTGTGTGAACAATGTCACGTGTTTGTTGGTGGCTTTTTCAAACGCTGTCGTTTTTGAGATGGCAGCAAAATAGTTCAAAAAATAGCAAGAGAAACGAAAAAAAACTATGGCCGAGGCAGTTAAAGACAATGTTCGAAAAAACTGCGATGGCTTGTTAGAAAAAGTTATAAATAAATAAATAAATAAATAAATATCTTGGGACAAATTACACCAATTGACCCAGCCCCAAACTAAGCAAAGCTTGTACTATGGGCACCAGGCAACGGATAAACATACTTATAATAATGTAGATAAATACATACTTAAATACATACAACATCCATGACTCAGGCACAAACATTCGTATTCAATCATACAACTGTCTGCCCCTACCGGGATTCGAACCCAGGACCTCTAGCTTCATAGTCAAGACTAATATCTTGTCAGCAAGAATATGTATGTATAATTATTATACATAAAACACATTAAATTTTACAGGTGATGAGAAAAACAGATGCACAAAGGCGAGCTTATCCCTTAAAGGTATCTCTTCCAGCTAACCTTTGAACGATTGACAGGACGACAGAAACCAGAGTATAGAGAGTAGACATACTAAAAAGCTAAGACCAAAGCTAACTTAACTTACAAATAAAACATTAAAATAATAATAATAAGAATACACCTACTTCCATGCTGGTCTGGGAGCAAAGGAAAAACATAGAACGTACCAGTTGTTTCTCGTCCCGCGGAGATGGTAAAAGCCCATCGAGGGAATGGGCGAAATTCTTAGGAATCAAGTTATAGGCGACGCTGCTAGCAACCCATCACTACTTTGATTCCTTTTTTTTTGCTAAGAATAATTTCTTCAAAATTTCCATTACTTCTTTAAAGTATCTCGCGATCACACCTAAACACTCGCGTACTCTAAGATCAATATAGCCAGACTACCCGCAAAAAGAACATCTTTCTTCCCAGGGGACGGGTCCGGATCGATCGGGACATCCCTCTGCGTGGTAATGGATTCAGAATACCTACGTTGTGAGCATTGCCCTCTAAACCTATTAAGATATTTTTACATACATATAGGTACATAAAATCAAATCGGGTTCAAATCCCGGGCGCGCACCTCTGAGTTTTTCGGAATTTATGTGTGAAAATTACATTTGAAATTTGCCATGAGCTTTTCGGTGAAGGAAAACATCGTGAGGAAACCTTGCACACATCTGCGAAGAAATTCAATGGTGTGTGTTAAGTTCCCAATCCGCACTGGGCGCGCGTGGGAACTATAGCCCAAACCCTCCAAAACACGGAGGAGGCCTATGCCATGAGGCACGCCGAATTACGCGACAATTTAATAATAAAAAAACAACACAATAACAACAACAAAAATGAAATTGTAGCGAACTCGGAATAAAAAAGGCTATATATATATACATAAATCACGTCTTTATCCCTTACGGGGTAGACAGAGCCTAAGGTAACCAAGATCTAAAGACCACGTTTAGCATGATTGTGAGCCTATAGGTGGAAAGTGGAATGAAAGTAGTGATGGGTTGCTAGCCGCATCGCCTATAACGTGATTCCTAAGATTTTCGCCCATTCCTTCGATGGGCTTTTACCATCTACGTGGGAGGAGAAGCAACCGGTACATTCTATGTTTTTTCTTTACTCCCAGAAGTCCCATACCAGCATGGAATGATATTATTATGCTCACCAAAAACGGGGTTTTGATTGCATCCCCAAAGAAATTCCTTAATTTTCATTTCATATTCGATTCAGTAGATCCTGAGCAAATTGTGACAGACAGATAAACACAAATGCTTCTAAAGATACAACTGCCATACCTACGAGGTGCTAGTCGTATGAAGTTTTAATGCACTCGGATCTCGGGATGTTTTAAGTTAAAGCAATGTAAACTAACTAGCTTGCGTGCTTACACACACACACACACACGCACACACACACACACACACACACACACACACACACACACACACACACACACACACACACACACACACACACACACACACACACACACACACACACACACACACACACTTACTAATTGTGGTTTTAAATTATACAATAATTAAATTATAATTAAGTTTAAATTATTATTCAATTGTAAAATTTGTTTATTATTATTATTATTATGGTTATTGCTACTGTCTTAATAACTGCATTATTATTTTTTAGAGGAGCGGGATCTCCTGTCACAGGTATATTCATATACCTACTAGGAGGTCTCTAACACTCTTATTATAACTTGTTGGATATTGCAATAAATATATTTTCATTTTCATTTTCATTTTCAACTGCGTGACCCCTATAAAAGGTCACCGAGCTCAAGAAAATTCTTGTTTCAAAGACTTCTAACCCAGCTTTTGCTAAGTAGCAATCCTATTCACAATTCCACCTAATAATTCACATGAGCAAAAGCTGCCGAAAGCTCGAGAGCCCGCATTAACTTCGTGACGCAGAAGCGAGCTTTTTATGCAAATGCTCATCCGTCCCAAGGACAGCGGAGCTTTTGTGGAGCTTTGTGATGTATTTGGATTGTGATCGTAAGTAATCATTTTTCGGCGCACCTGGTTGGTGGTTACAATCAAGAATCCATACATCTATACTAATATTATAAAGAGGAAAATTTTGATTGTTTGTTTGCATTGAATAGGCTCCGAAACTACTGGACCGACTTCAATAATTCTTTTGCCGCTAGAAAGCTACATTATCACTGACTAGCAGTTGCCCGCAACTTCGTCTGCGTAGGATTCGTTTATCGCTATCCCGCGGGAATCACGCAATTTTCCGGGATAAAAAGTAGCCTGTGTGTTATTCCAGACTATAATCTATCTATGTTCCAAATTTCATCCAGATCGGCCCAGTACTTTTTGAGCCTATTCATTACAAACATACAAACATACAAAAATAGGTACAAATCTTTCCTCTTTATAATATTAGTATAGATTGACATAGGCTACTTTTTACCGCGGGAAAATACCTTTTCCTACGGGAAAATTAATTTATCGCGGGCGAAGCTGCGGACGGAAGGCTAGTGTATACATAAATCACGTCTTTGTTACGGGGTAGACAGAAATTTAAGGTAACAAGATCTAAAGGCCACTTTTAGCATGATTGTGGGCGTATAGGTGGAAAGGGGAATCAAAATAGAAATGGGTTGCTAGCCGCATCGCCTATAACTTCGATTTCTGTGTCTATGTGTGTGTGTTGTGGCATTGTAGCTCACAAGCGGATGGACCGATTTGGATGCAGTTATTTTCATTTGAAAGCCAGTTTCCTTCCAGTGGCTCTTAGCCATGTTTGGTAAAAATGTTCTTTTCCAAAATTATGTAACACATTTTTTTTCTTCCATGCTGGTCTGGGAGAATATAGAATTTACCAGCTCTCTTCCCGCGCAGATGGTAAAACCCCATCGAGATAATGGGTCAAAATCTTAGGAATCATGTTATCGGCGATGCGGCTAGCAACCCATCACTATTTTGATTTCCCTTTCCAGCTGTACGCCCTTAATCATGGTAAACGTAGCCTTTAACGTGGTTTTGGTACCTTAGGCTCTGTCTACCCCGTAAGAGATAAAGATGGCATAAAAATTAGTTATTTTTTTATTTATGTGTGGGGGTTTATACATTTTTAATGTAATATTATTTAAAACAAGGCATAAAACACAACCCTTTGCCCAACGAAACAACACTATCGCTTCATCAACATTTCCGATAACCACCATAAAATGTACACCTCAAAAGTCACCCTTAAAAGTAAAGCTATAAATCACAGTATCCTTTATAGGTAAAAATATTGGTGGCAAATCAGGAGGGGACATTACCATAAATCGAGGGTACATATGCGAGTAATTAAACTCGGAAAAGCGTGGATTCGGGGAACATTGACTTTATCCCTTACGGGGTAGACAGAGCCTAAGGTAACAAAACAAAACCTTGAGGCTACGTTTAGCATGTTTAAGGGCGTATAGGTGGAAAGGAAAATCAAAATAGTGATGGGTTTCTAGCCGCATCGCCTATAACATGACTCCTAAGACTTTTGCCCATTCCCTCGATGGGATTTTACCATGTGCGCGGGAAGAGAAGGAACTGGTACATTCTATGTTTTTTGTTTGCTTCCAGACCAGCACGGAAGAATTCTAAAATTCTAATTAGCTTCTAAGCGGAGAATAATTAAGAATTTGCTACAGACGTGGAAAAAATTGGGTTTCTCTGGCCTCTCTGTAACCACAGGCATATGGACTTTCATAAATACGCTACACGCATTCACAATTTACTTTTTATAGTTCTACTTACTGGTTTTGGTAAAACATAGAATGTACCAGTTGCTTCTCTTCCCGCGCAGATGGTAATAGCCCATCCAGGGAATGGGCACCATGTTACAGGCGATGTGGCTAGCATCCCTTCACTATTTTGATTCCCCTTTCCACCTGTACGCCCACAATGAAGCTAAACGTGGCCTTCAGGTCTTGTTACCTTAGGCCCTGTCTTCCCCTTAAGGGATAAAGACGTGATTTATGTATGTATGTGAGTGATTTTTAGTTTTCATCTTAGGAATAATGTTATAGGCGATGCGGCTAGCATCCCTTCACTATTTCGACTCCCGTAAACGTGGCCTTTAGGTGCTGTTACTTTAGGCTCTGTCTACTCCGTTAGGGGCATAGACGTGATTTGTGTGTGTTTGTTTGTGCGTATACTGACTGGTCTGAGAGCGATCGTAGATCTGTAGATCGTAAGGCCTTTGAGAGAAGGGGCGAAAATCTTAGGAATCATATTACAAAGAATGCTGCTAGCAACCCATCACAATTTTGACTAAAGATGTGTTAAAAATTACAGTGCAAAACATTTTTAAGGAAGTCGTCATATTGTAGCAGATGTCCTGTCATGACCCTTCTGCTCTCCATGACTGTCAATAAACTTCTTTCATCGTAAGCAGGGTAAGATAGAGGTAAGGAGAGGGAGAGGAAGACCAAGGAGAAGCTACATTCAGCAAATTAAGAAGGTAGGTTGTGTCTTATCAGAAAATGAAGCAGTTATCGGAGAACGCAGATCTTCAGGTAGAGAGAGAGATGCAAAACATATACAGGACAAAGATAAGCACAACTTTATGGAAATTCTAAGTGATTTATGATGAAGCATCCCATGTTTAAGGGACAAAGCGCCGGCACACCTCAACCCCGTTTCCGTCACATCATCGCCGTACATTAGTGAAGCGCCTCCGCCAGCATTCAGGACCACTTGCTGTCATTAATAACCTCGTGATAGCGGTGCGTCTCAAGAATATGCTGGCAGTGTGTTTCTTTAAGAGTTTAAAAAATAAGAATAAAATAAAAACAAAGTAACAGAACACGAAGGGCAAAGGCCGAATTACATTGCAGGCGCGATTTTCTGACCGTTAATCGGATTACTGGAATGTTTTTCATTTGTTTTTAACTTTTTTAAAGTCAAAGAGTCTATGGAATAATGAACAACAACGTCATTTAGCCAAGCCGATGGCCGAGGAGTGCGCGTTTTGTTGGAGTCTAACGTTTTTATCAATGTCTCAAATAGCTTACGGTGTCAGATGACATAAAAAAAACTTTAAAAAAAGGCGGGAACGTGAAAACTAAGATTAAGCGCAGGTGGAAAAAGTCAGAATAGTGAAGGGATGCTAGCCGCACCGCCTATAACATGATTCGTAAGACTTTCGCACAATCCCTCGATGGGCTTTTACCATTTGCGTGGAAAGAGAAGCAACTGGTAAATTCTATGTTTTTTCTTTCGCCCCAGACCAGCATAGAAGAAACAGCACAGACAGTCCTAGCACCCACAAATATACTTATTTAGAGAAGGACTAAGAAATCCATCGTCTCAAGGATTGGAGCAACTTTTCTACGCATACTCTGCCAGACGTAGCAAACAACCCCTCCGTCGAGTAATATTTCTCATCCTGCATGGGTGTTATTTCTTTTGCCCCCGTGAATAATTCGAAAGCTCTCTGTGGTTTAAAAAATGAATCCGCGACGTTTTGCCACTCTGAGTGCGAGTGATAACGGGTGAAATGTCGGGGTCATTACTAACCCGGCTAAATGAAGCGAAATAAAGAAGTGAGAGAAGAATTTTAATAAAAAGTAAGCCGTTAAGAACGAGGGTTACGTAAATCGGAGCATTTGGTGTGTAGTAACAGCTAGTATCTCGTGAGAGAACTGGCTGTGAAATTTGAAAGTTTGATTAATACATATTTACATAGGTACGAGTAAAAGCCGTGGTAGCCTAGTGGTTTGGTGTGTGGTGGTTCGCAAGAGTACCTATGCTACTGGAATTAAAATCTTTAATAACTTGCCTGAATTTATTAAGTCACTAGATGATAATAAGTTCAAAAGGGAACTGAAGGAATGGCTTGCAAATAAATGTTTTTATAATCTAAATGAATATTTCGTATAGCTCTTCAAATGTTTAGTTTAATTTTAAGTTCAATAATAGGTATTGTAGGCCTGAAATGGGCAAACTGTTGATTCTTTTCAATGTATGACATGAGATCTTATGTACACAGTTTTTGACAATAAATGATATCTATCTATCTATCTTGACCTGTGGCCTCCCAAGCAGAGCGTCGTGGGTTCAAATCCCGAGTCGCACCTCTGAGTTTTTCGGAATTTATGTGCGAAAATTACATAAATTTGAAATTTGCCATGAGCTTTTCGGTAAAGGAAAACATCGTGAGAAAACCTTGCACACATCTGCGAAGAAATTCAATGGTGTGTGTTAAGTTCCCAATCCGCACTGGGCGCGCGTGGGATCTATAGCCCAAGCCCTCCAATACAAGGAGGAGGCCTATGCCATGAGGCACGCCGAATTAAGCGACAATTTAATAATAATTAAAAAAACAACAATAACAACAACAAAAATGAAATTAGTAGCGAATTCGGAATAAAAAAGGCTATAATAATAACATAGGTACGTACGAGTACATACATAAATCACGTTCCTCCATGCTGGTCTGGGAGTAAAGAAAAAACTGATGTTGATTAAAATACTTAAAAATAAAGCTTTTTGAGCATCTGACCAGGCATCGAGTAGTTACATAGGTACTAGAACATCCTGTTAACATCTCGTCTTTTCTAAACAACAAAGGAAACAAAAGAACCCGGAAATTGCGGGCTTCGTGCTCCAAGTAATTTGCGCCAGCGTACTGTCGTGTTCTGTTGTACCGATTAAACAGATAATGAGAAAAGTGTGAGTAGCAATTGTGTCAGCCATTTTGTTAGTTGTGTTTTCGGGCCAGCGGCCATTGCAGCTCGCTTTGTGGGGATGTTTTGACATCATGTCAAATATATGTGTCTTATTGTTTGTGGCATTTATTTATTTATTACTAGCTTCCACCCGCGACTTCATCTGCGTAGAATCATACATATAAACCTTCATCTCGAATCAATCTATCTATTAAAAACAACCGCATCAAAATCCGTTGCGTATAGTTTTAAAGATATAAGCATTAATAGGGATGGACAGGCAGAAAGCGACTTTGTTTTATACTATTTAGTGATATAATTATTTATTAATAAAAACTAACAAAGCATTACAGAACTATGGCACTAACTAAAACAAAATAGCAAAACAAATACAAAAAAAATGCGGCTAGCCCATCACTATTTACATTCCACTTTCCACCTATACGCCCACAGTCTTGATAAACGTGGCCTTTAGGTCTTGTTACCATAGGCTTTGACTACCCCTTAAGAGATAAAAACGTGACTATGTATGTATGTATAGATGAATCAGTTGCAAAATGTACTCACGAGCAAAAACAACGGTCGCTTTTCATTGAACTTTAGATGAAAATTGACCCGTAATTTTAGCTCGTCAGTGTAGTTGATTTTTTCAACAACACATGATCAAGAACCCATTTGTATATGCGCCTGCGATCCGTCTCGCTAAGTGATATTCACGGCGCAAACGCTGGCATTATTTATTACGACACGGGAGGCTTATATTTTCATAAAGAATAATGAAATTGTGAGTGTTCTTACAGCCGCTTTAAAACGGAGATATTACTCGAACCCTATTCCTGTAACAAATTGTAAAATAAAACACGAAACGAGAAAACTATTTTCAAAACCATGGAGTTGAAACGAACCCGTCAAGCGTCCAAGCGACTACAGTAGTCCCTAACTTTTTCAGGCGGGAAATGTCCTAGGGACTCCATTATGCATTCACGCCACTGGCCAGGTCTTCCTCCCTTGGAAGAGCCAGCGACAACTCGCTATATATGCTTCTCGCTCTCTTTTTAAGCCTCCCGCCTGAAAAAGTTAGGGACTACTGCAGTCGCTTGGACGCTTGAGGGACTAATATTTAAAATGACGTTCGCGAGCACGCTTCCCAGGGGCAAGGTGCCTCAGAGACTGGCGGCGTGATCTCCGAATCGAAGTGCCGAGGTGTTGGCCAAGGAAGTAGACTACAAGCCCATGGAAAAAAATAACCTGTGAAATGAACCAGCGTGAATAACGCTTAGAAGGCTGTTACTATATCATAAAAAAACTCTGAGCGCTATGCCGTCATTTCTGAGCGGTACAGGTATGGAATTTCTCAGGTTCAAATGAGGAATTACGACTAATTATTAATGTACGGCTCTTTATAGCTTATAGATGATTAAAAATAAATGTCGAAAAACCTAGTGCCGTACTAAAGAGGTGGTGCCGGAAGTTAGTGCAATTTTTTTTCCATGTACTCACGTAGTCACCTGTACCGCTCAGAAATGACGGCATAGCGCTCAGAGTTATTTTATGATATAGTAGCAGCCTTCTAAGCGTTATTCACGCTGGTTCATTTCACAGGTTATTTTTTTCCATGGGCTTGTAGTCTAAACGCCCCAGATCACCATGTTACTTACTTATTAAACAAATGTATCGCTTTACTAGTAACAAATTGCGACACTGTGCTAAAAGAATCACAGTGTATCCTAATTACAAATGTAGAGGTATTTAAAGTTTAAAAAATACGAAGTGAGAAGAATCTTTGAGCTTTACGGTGCACCGTGGTACCCGTTTAGAATTGTTAAGTTTTTTTTTAATTTGTAACTATGTTCATTACCAAATTTCTGAACACTAGTTTTTAATGTACAAAGTTTTACATTTGATTATATTAACTACTACGTTTGATAACATTTCTAAACGACACTGAAAATTAGAACACAGAAAAATCCGAAAAGTAAAGCTATGGCCGGGAAACGAACCCGGATCTTCGTCATTGTTCAGTACATGAACATAAAATAAAAATAGTATTAATAAATATATGTAAACCTATGGATAAATAATACAATATAATTAATCTTAATCAATAAAATAAAATTCATTACTTCTAAACATAGACTATACACTTAAAATGGCAACATTTAGAATTGTAAGAAAAACACACCGTTGTCTATGCTCCCTTCTCTTCAGCCTTCCGATACGCTGGCTGTACTGAGACTTGTATTCAATTCATTCATGTTTAAAACTTCAATAAAGTACTTCAAACAAACACTCGCATTGTTTCTTACAGTCATTCCGTGACGCGTGCTATACCCCTACACCACCCATAGCAGGTGGGTAAGCCTTCGAATTTTTCTATCTGTTACTAGCTGTCACGTGACCTTGTTACTACCCGATTTTTTGTCGCCGAGCGTCATCTGTTTGAATGATATATCTGGGAAACATCTACTGCTCACCTAAAAGATTTCTAGCCATGCTATTTCTTTAGATACAAAGCTCTAATGTTGATAGTATTTTTATAAAGTTACATTTCAATTCAGTGGCATTTGGAAAAAAATATAGTAGCTACCTAACAATATGTACTTGTATTATACATGTACGGTCAAGTGCAAAAATAAGTATTGATAGGAACTTCTCAAAAATATGTCCCACAACCTTATTACGCCGGTGTAAGAGCGTATGGTACTTATTTTTGAATCTTTGTCTAGATACATATTATTACTCTTGCTTGACTGTACTTACTATAATAAATAGAAGTAAGATTTGTTTTAATGCTAAGAAGACGCAAACTGTCCTAACGTAATAACCTACTGAAATTCAGTAGGTTATTACGTTAGGACAGTTTGCGTCTTCTTAGCATTAAAACTAATCTTACTTCTATTTATTATAGTAAGTACAGTCAAGCAAGAGTAATAATATGTATCTAGACAAAGATTCAAAAATAAGTACCATACGCTCTTACACCGGCGTAATACATGCCGAATCAGAATTAAGACAAGCCGCATAAAAATATTCGGAATTCAGTACATTTTTAGCATCTGTTGACCGTCGATGTGAAAAAGACAACGGTCTCAGGATGAATGACAAATTTATTAAAATTAACAGCTCTTTTATAGGTTCTAGGGGAACATACCGTTACCGCGATGTAGGAATGCGTAGACACGATACAACGGCACCTCGCGGCCGATAGACACACTAAACAAACAAATTTCAGAACCGTACAGTATCATTGTAATGAGTTGAAAAACAACTTTCTTGCAACATTTCTCAATTATCCCTCGAACTACACAGAATTTCGAAAGAATATAATTTAATTATGTAAATTACAAGAGTCCAGGACTTCTGTCACCGAGCGTTGTTATATTAAATTTGAAGGCGCCCGGAGGCAAAGAATACTGAAAACTCCAAACCGTTTGGATTATTTTAATTCGTTTGTCCACTTCAATGGGATTTGCTTAATTCGTTTGCGCGTTCCCTTTTCAAATCCTGAGATGGCAACATCGAAAAAGACTTGTTTTTTTTAGCTTCGAGCTGGTCACACTCGGAATGTTTTTGGCATGAAGTCTCTTGAATTACAACGGTTTTACTGCCGTACTTTTTAAATCATTAAGCTTGTCACTTACACTCACTCACTCACTGAATCACTTAGCTAAAGCCCTGTCGTTATGAGAGTAGGTCTGTGCTCAGCAGTGGGAATATAAGCTGGAAATGATAACGATGATGATTATTATAAATAATGACGTAATAAAATACCAGTTGTTTGACGTAAAAATCAAGAATCATGTTATAGGTGATGCGGGTAGCAACCCATCACTATTTTGATTCCACTTTCCACCTCTACGCCCTCAGTGTCTTGCTAAACGTGGCCTGTAGGTCTTGTTACCTTAGGCTCTGTCTAGGAACAGATAAAGACGTGATTTATGTATGTTTGTACGTTTGTAACAAAGATAAATTACAAATTGGAAAACAATTATGAACGCAGATAACTTAACAAATCTGACCATAATTCGCTTAAACAAGGCAATAACCAATAAGTTTGTAACTATTACAGTGTTTGATTCAAATCGCCTTTCACTGTTTGATTGACCCCGCCCTTTTGTGAACAAAAAACATGGCATTTTTAATCGCCAGATAGCGTCACTGTTTCCATACCAGCCAGCATCAACACGCTACCTTTTAAAATCACATTGGCCTCCCTCCATCCAACAAAAGCTTAATATAGCCGGCGAAAATTAAAATCGCTCGAAAAATCCACTTTCTACCGACAATAACCGGATTGATCCGGTTATCGGAATCGCTAATAATAATAGTGTCCCCTTTAATCCCCGGTGATGGATGACAGCCCTGCCCACCCCTTTTAATTGCCAGCGTGAATGTACGTCAGTCACGGGGCATTTTCGATTTATATTAAAATAAGTTCGATTCTCTTTATATTGTCGCTGTAGTTTTCTGAGGGAATATGTAATATAATTTATGCGGTGGGGCTCGCCTGCATTATTTACCATTTAGTTATGACGTGAGTCATGGTGCGATTAGTTGCGAATTTTCGAACGCGTTGAATTTCCTTTGAGACGGGGCGTTTTAAAATGCCAGATTTCTTTTGTTTTTTAAAGGCATGTTGCAGTAAAGAGCTAAATCATCATCATCTTCAGCCTTTGTAAGACTTGACTTTAAAAGACTCATGGTAAATTTGGAATGTAATATCGCACATAAATTCCGAAAAATCAGAGATGCGAGCTCGGGTTTCGAACCGACGACCCACTGCTTAAGAGGCCACAGGTCAAACCACTAGGCTACCATGGCTTCTAGAGCTAAAACGTGATTAGTAATGTTTCTGTTAAGATCTATATGTGACTTTTGGTTGCTTTAAATTTTTTAAGCTAATACATCATATAGAATTCGTATTTCGCTTCATTTATCATTATTTTCGGCCAATCATGACGTCTTAATGCGATTCAATTCCGAAGCAAAGTTGAATCATTCGCTGTCAGATCCATACCAGAATTACAGCTAAAGAATTGTAATTGCTTAGCATTCTAGGGGTGCGAGTCGGTTACCTCCGCGTGTGATCAAGAGCTGCGGTTCCTTTTTGGATCCCTGTGGGGAAGAGCAGTGCTTGGTCCGGTGCACCCTGGGCATCGGTTAATGATTTCATGGCAGATTCTGCGTGATATCGTTATCCGTTGGCTAAGAGCTCGACGGGGGGAGGTGTCTTTTGACCATGCTCTACCGTACAATTACGGCATTTTTGCCACAAGATTTTTGAATACTGTATTTGTTACTTTGACATTCGCGAAATCATCGCATCGACCCATGGGATCATATTAAAAAAAGAAGAAGAAGAATAGCACTGTAAGACCCCTGATACTGTAAGTTTGTTTTACATAAGAGAAGCAGCTTATCAAAGCTTTGAATGAGATTCTTAGACGTAAAATAAGCTTTTGTTTGATCACTGAAATATTTTTACTTAGTTAAGGCATCGAGCCAAGAACATTATCCCCTAGACGTGGCATTTCTCACGACGCTCCATTTGAGCTAGATAAAGAGAACTGAAAATTAAGCTCTTACACTTTGATTCTATTATGCGTCAATACCTAGATTAAATCGTTTATAGATAGTGCCTCTTCTAAGTCGCTATATCGTAAATTTCTAAATGTCACTGAAAATTAGAACACATAGAAAAATCCGAAAAGTAAAGCAATGGCCGGGAATCGAACCCGGATCCTCGTCATTCCGTGATAGACTACAGGCCCACGTACAAAAAATGTGGGTCATATTGTAACGAGGCTGTTTTAGCCTGTTACAGAACTTTACCTTTTTTGTTATTTAACTTTTTAAAAAAACATATTTTAAATTAAGTGTATTCACTTCCTATTTCAAATTTCAAAATTCATTTGTTGTTTTCAATCAATCAGCTGCCTTTTTATTCGCTCTTCAGTTCTGCCAGCGCACAGTCGTGCCTGCCCATTATTATCAGTCTTCATTATTTTAAAGTGTTACTACAGTTTGTGTAACGTCTTTGTGTTTATATACCTACTGCAGAAGGCACATTTGTAAGTGTTCACCCATTATATTTTCTATCCTTTAGTTTTTCTATAATTTGTACCTTTCTCTCTTAACACGTACCTATGATTGTTCTAGGTGCCTTCATTTACAAAATAAAAATAACTAAACACCGTCTATCGAGTGTTATTTTACTCTCCAACTTAAATCCTGAAATCCTGAACTCCACGCAACGTGACAATATAATGGGTGAACACTTACAAATGTGCCTTCTGCAGTAGGTATATAAACACAAAGACGTTACACAAACTGTAGTAACACTTTAAAATAATGAAGACTGATAATAATGGGCAGGCACGACTGTGCGCTGGCAGAACTGAAGAGCGAATAAAAAGGCAGCTGATTGATTGAAAACAACAAATGAATTTTGAAATTTGAAATAGGAAGTGAATACACTTAATTTAAAATATGTTTTTTTAAAAAGTTAAATAACAAAAAAGGTAAAGTTCTGTAACAGGCTAAAACAGCCTCGTTACAATATGAACCACCTGGTGACGTATATAGGACGATATAAGAGCATAAAATAATAAGATTCAGCACTATGCCGTCACTTGTAAGCTGTCCAACTGGGTGCTGGTGAGAATTCAAAAGTGCAACCCTCGATTTTTTACCCTTGTCGCATGATTTTTGTACGGCGTTGCGGAATAATGGATTAGAAGCTGTATTAAAACAGTATGAAACTGATGCCGTACAGAAGCAAATGACCAAATTTACCCTGGAAATGGTCAGAAAAACAAAAAAAATTACCGACTTTGTGGCGCACCATTTGTACGGCATCAGTTTCATACTGTTTCAATACAGCTTCTAATCCATTATTCCGCAACGCCGTACAAAAATCATGCGACAAGGGGAAAAAAATCGAGGGTTGCACTTTTGAATTCTCACCAGCACCCAGTTGGACAGCTTACAAGTGACGGCATAGTGCTGAATCTTATTATTTTATGCTCTTATATCGTCCTATATACGTCACCAGGTGGTTCATATGACCCACATTTTTTGTACGTGGGCCTGTAGTCTATGACGCGTGCTATACCCCTACACCACCCATAGCAGGTGGGTAGTCTTCGAATTTTTCTACCCGTTACTAGCTGTCACGTGACCTTGTTACTATGTGATTTTTTGTCGCTAAGCGTCATCTGTTTGAATGATGTGTCTGTACGACACAATTACAAATCGCAATCGCTATATCGTGGCACTATCGTCATGGTCGTCGGTGGAGGACCTGAACTGTCATGGCGACTTTCTTAGTGAAACGGTGCGGTGTATCACCTTGCCTTCCACACTGCAGCGTTGGGGTCCATTCGCAGTCGGCAAAAGAGCGCTGTCCACTCTCATACCAGATTCCTTGATCACCTTTAACGTCACATACACAACACATACACAAATCACGTCTATATTACGGGGTAGACAGAGCCGTTTTTTTTAACGGAGAGGAAATCTTTATGGATGCCCTAGGCACGGGGATGCCTAGGGTTATGTGGAACTCCCTGCGAAGGGGTATAACCAAACTAAAAACTCTCCGGCGTTGCCTCAATCCGGTGTGATGGGGATGCAGTGGGATGCCACTAGGGTTTAAACACAAACGCCCCCCTGGTTGCCCCGGCTACCGCCAGAACCGCGCCAAGAAGGGGAGGGCCCGTACGCTGGGCCCGTCTTCCCTTAGACAATGTGACTATGCAATGCCGGCAATACCAAGTTGCTTTTGCGAGTTATGTCGCATTTATACGCTGTGTGAAGGGTTCATAATGGTTTAATATAGTTCAATGCAAAGGCAGGCCACAGTTGTGCGAACAATACTATTGTTGTTATTTTGTGTATTTGAACAGACCAAAAATTAGTGGGTTAAATTTAACCATCTTCCTGTTGTTCCCAGCAAACCAACTCCGCTGCTATATGGACAGCAGGTTCATGTAGTAAATAGCAGCAGAGTCAAGTAGGTTAACTTATTAAACAACCAATCGGATACGTCTAACAGTTGGGACTGTTATTTTTTTTAACAAATTTTGATCGGTTATGTTAAAAGGAAAAAACCTGTTAGTTTAATCCTAGAGAGTCTGTCAATCATTAATTTTAACCGTTTTGTACCTGCTGTATGGCCCTAACAGAGGGCTGACTTAACCTGTCAAAGTAAGTTAAAGTGACTGTTAGAGCTAGTTAATGCGATTTAACCTAATTGTTGGTTATTTTGTGGGCGTATAGGTGGAAAATAGAATCATAATAGTGATGGGTTGCTAGCCTCATCGCCTATAGAAATTCATATCCATAATAATGTTAATTCAATGAAAATCTGAACTGATTTTTCCGAACACCATTTTATGTTGACTCACGGTGCGTAATTTTATTTGTCACCAGTTTTGCAAAGGGCAAATATGATGGACGCGAGGTATCGAATACATCTGCGTTTACTCGAAATCCATTTATCAGTGTCGGCAATACCAAGTTGCTTTTGCGAGTTATGTCGCATTTATACGCTCTGTGAAGGGTTCATAATGGTTTAATATAGTGCAATGCAAAGGCAGGCCACAGTTGTGCGAACAATACTATTGTTGCTATTTTGTGTATTTGAACAGACCTTTTGGTAAACAATATTGGTTGTGATTTTAGAGATCCGTGCTGGCATCGAGGAATAATCAAATGTAACAGTTGCAGCAAATATTCGCTCTCATCACGTTATTAATTAACTAGCGACCTGGCCCGGCTTCGCACGGGTGCAATCAGTGTTTCTCTACTATAATTATGCATATAACTCTTCCGCTTGAATCACTATCTATTAAAAAAAAAATGCATCCAAATTCGTTGTGTAGTTTTAAAGATCTAAGCATACATAGGGACAGACAGAGAGAGGCAAACGACTTTGTTTTATACTACATATGTAGTGATAAGTCGTGAAAATACCACTCGAAAGTGGTGAAAATTTGTGCTGAATTTTAAATACGAGTAGCTTAGAAGAAAGATACTTACGGCTCTCATTAATCTTGTGACATAGTCAAAAATTTGGTTAGACCTTTATTTTTGAAGATATAAACAGATTTATACCAGTTTCGAGTGATGTGATTTCAAAAATCGGGCACTTGGTTCTAAGAAATGTTTTTTTTAGTTACGTATTTTGCTGTTCAAAAGAAAGTTTTTTGTTTATGATACAGCGGCGAACAAGCAAGTGGGTCACCTGTTGGTAAGTGAGTGAGCTTCGTTTAGCCCTGACCAAGTCAGAAAACCAGTAATTTCTCCGGCTACTAACTGGACACAGCACCGCAAAGCAACAGGATTAACAAGTAAGTTGGTCCTACCACGGAACCCGAACAAAAGCCAGCTCGACGCTGCCCCCTACCGGTGTGTCGCGTCAACACGTCTGATCGATCGCCAGATGGCGCTGACTGATTACTCTCGCAATGACTTTTTTGCGCGGCTTAAACGATGTGCCATCATCAATGATTAATTCGCTAATAAGTTTTCGCGACGCAACAAATTGATATCAGTTTGCAATCAATCATTACGGTATTAATCATGTCACAGTACCGGTATGGCGGGAAAAAAAAGTAATTAAATTAATTTCTAGGTAGCTACAGTCAAGTGTATATGTGTAAATGTCTAGTCAACGTTTAAAAATAAGTACGCTACACCGCCGTAATAAGGTCGTGGGCCATTTTTTTGACAAGTTCGATTCGACATATATTTTTGCACTTGACCGTAAATTCTTTTGTGATTGTTTTCATTTAATATTTAGGGCCTATTTCACCACTCTCTCTTAAGTTCCAGTTATCTTAAGTGTCAGTTATCTAGAATTCCGTCCCTATTCATTACTACGAAACAGACAGAGACATCATCATAGACAACTGGAACTTAAGATAAATGGAACTTAGCAGAGAGTGGTAAAGGCCCTTAACCTACTACTTTTATTCTGTTTCACTGTCAAAACTCAAGAGTTTTGGTCTATACATACTAAATTAAAAACTTATTTAATCACTTATTTTTACGTATTTGACAGCACGCAGTTGCTTTAGTTAACCTCTGTAAATAATATTGGATTAAGCCACTTAATTTCTCTTGGGCATTTGTACAGAAAACTTAAAAAGGTTCTTCAAAGATTTGTCCAACAAATCGGTCGACACATCGGCCAATCAGCGCGGTCCGTAATCTAATCGGCCGCACAATGGGACGTGATTGGTTCGCGGGAGGAATCCTAATGCAAACTCTCGGACATGTGGGTAGACAGTGTTTGGATCTTGCCAGGGACGGACTTGGGGCGGATAATTCTAGTCCTGTCGATTTTTGAGGTAATTATAGATATTTTAGGTACAATTAGAGGATTGTGAAGTCTTTGCTGAACAACAACAGCATCTCTGTTGCATTTTGTTAAGGAATTAAAACTCACAATGAGAGATACCGTTTTCCAAAGAAAAGTGCACATGAACATTTTTTCCAGAATTTTGACTATTTTTGGGTTTTCTTACTTAGAATCGTTTACCCTATCGATCCTTATACAAAAAAAAAATGTGTCCCAAAATTTCCATTCCAGTTCTTCACTTGTTTTAATATATTACCTTGCGGAACGTGACGTACAGGAAAAATAATTTCGTAGTAAAATCTGGGACACATTTTTTCTTGTATAAGAATCGATAGGGTAAGCGATTCTGAGTAAATTCTGTAAATCATTAAAATAATCACTAATCATTACACCACACTAAAACCAGTTAATTTTTGCATCTTTTACACACTAAAACAATAAGGAATTTTTTCATGGCTTTCGTTAAAAGCTTATTTATGTAGTAAGCAATATAAAACTGGCTAGAGAAACGGATTTTTACTATGGAGTCTATATTGCGTTGCGCACAAATAACGTCACGTGTCATGTCGGATCTCTCTTTCTAATCGCTGACTAATTACTAGTTTAAAACTCTTATATTTTCCGTATTTCTTGACCGATTTTACTTTTAAAATCACTTTTTGCCATCTCTTTTACGATATTTTCATATTTTATTAAGTTATTAATATTTTTTTAATGCATTCCCTATTTTAGTTTTTATTTCGCTATCTATAAATTCTTTTTTTTTTTCTTTAAATTAAAACGAAAAAAAATATTGGCTTTTACTAAAAAAAATCGTATTATTTCGTAAAAAATAGTAGTTTAATATAAGTGGTATAGTTTCATAGTGATATACATTGTAAAGGCTTTTTTGCTGTCATAAGAATAGAAAATTTGACTTCCCTATTTTTAAATTTATTTTTACGATTTCATTCCATTTCACTCTAACGCATAGCCGTGTCGCTCTCTGGCCGGCGTCATTCCAGCATGTAGCTCGAGCATTAGCCGCGAATAAGCGGTAACGCCACAACAGTAAGCGTGCTTACACTCGCGCCGAGCACCCTCCAGACACTCGAGCGGGGCGCGGCCGAGTGCCAGCGGGACGTTTACAGAAAATAAATACACCTTACCTTGCTACCCTGCGAAATAGTGAGGTCAACTCAAGATAGCCGCGCTCGCGTTCAATGTTTTTGTAGAGTTAGACTTTAGAAAGTGAAAATCAACGCAAACGCAACCAAATCCACAACTATATACATACTACATACATACATAAATCACGTCTTTATCCTATACGGGGTAGACGGAGCCTAAGGTAACAAGACCTAAAGGCCACGTTTAGCATGATTGTGGGCGTATAGGTGGAAAAGGGAATCAAAATAGTGACGGGTTGCTAGCCGCATCGTCTATAACATGATTCCTAAGATTTTCGCTCACTCGATTTTCCCTCGATGGGCTTTTACCATCTGCGCGGGAAGAGAAGCTACTGGTACATTCTATGTTTTTTCTTTACTCCCAGACCAGCATGGAAGAGCAACTATATATTCCAATAAAATGTAGGCAGGGGCAACAATGGTAAAATATATCTCCGGAAACCGAAGTCCGAACGAAGAGAGTTGAAAGTTGTATTCATGTATCCACAAAAACTGTCGCTTACTTAACAAAAAATACTGTCGGATATTTTACACTACTGACAATTAATATAAACGTCACAATTTATTAAAAAATCATGGTGACATACAAACAAAAAGGCGCTTATTAAAACGAAAATAAATATTTTGGCGCAGACCAATTTAATATCACTTAATGACTGTATTTTTCCTTGTATTCGAAGGAAACATTTTTCGGAGTACCTAAAACGCTGCGTTCACGTGTTTTATTTAGCAGGCGTCGCCAAAAGACCAGCAAAATGAAAGAAAAAGAAAACCAACAAACAAAGCAGCCAGTGCCTCCGTCCGAGCACCTCCACTCATGAATGAAAGAATGAACGAATGAACGAGTGAGCGGAAGACCGAATGGCGGTGCGAACGAGGGACGCATAGCAATGGCCACCGCTCCGCTACACTGTATTATGTGGGCTGAAATTTCAATATTCGATTTTTGCTTACACGAACTGAATTTAATAGGGAAGACTTGGGTTAAGATTTTATTTATACGTGGGGTTGTTTCGTGAAACATGGACATCAACGTCTTTGAGAACCATTTGCCCATAAATGACCATAAAGAAAGGATGAACTTTTGTCATAATTGTTTTTAGAATTACTAGCGAAATCAGAAAAACATTAATAAAATTAATTTTGTAACACATTCAATCACATTTTCCTAAGGTCGCAAAAATCATACAAATTAAACCATACTAGCTCACAATTCCTATACAATGTTTAAAAAATATATATTTATTCAATAAAAATTACATAAATGGAAATTGATACAAATTAAACTATTAAATTAAAAACGAATTAAAAACTAAACTAAAACTAATCTTAAAGTAAAATAATTAAAAAAGGAGGGGCCCCCGTGGCATAGTTCCACAGACGCTGGCAGCATTCCCCCTTTGGACAGCGATACTAATACGCTGTCCAAGGAAGCTGCCAGCTCTGCGGTCACCCGTAGCGTCTATTAGCCTCTTCGAAATATCTTTGAAGAGGCTAATAGCGCTAGGACCCCACGGACCAAGGGTCTCAACACCGAAAGGGACAAAGTTGTATTCGGTGCTGAGACCCCTATATTTATTTACCTTGGCTGATTCGGCCGCTTCTGCAGCCGCGCCTGCTCTACTCGTGGTTCCGCGGAGGTGAGACGAGGCTAGTGTGTCTACGCACGTTGCATCCCACACCAGCACACGTCCCACACTCCACGGAATCATGGACATACCGTCCGGTCTCTTGCCGTCGTCCCTAGCGATGCCCGTTGGTTCCAACAAGGCAGGGACATTGGCAGAGGCAAGTGACCGGCGGATGATGTCGTTCAGCGCGGCGTGCCTCGAGAAGCGGCCAGCGCTCTTTAGGCAAGACAATCCGTGGTGTCCTAAGGGGTCTACATCCTTGCCACAGGGGCATCTATGAGGTGTGCAGCAACGAAGACCAAGGCGGAGGCAGGTACATATACGAAATGTTTCGGGGTCTAAAAAGGTTCCGGTGTTGGGAGAAGGGTAGGCTTCTAACCAGTAGCCGGCTTCTTTAGTTCCCGCTGCTAAAAGCCTCGCTCGATCAGACCCCGAACTATTACTTATGAGGTTGTCAAAAACTAATTTGCAAGTTATGTCGTCCCAGCTCCTTTGTGAATTTGGGTTATCGGGAAATTTTGAGCTTGGGTTGGCAATTGTCCAAGCATTTTTGGCTTCATCCAAGCCAGCAGTCAAGTAGTTAGAGGACAAGTCCTTAAGGATTTTACCTACTAGACTAGCTGAGCTATGAACCGAAGACAAAAATGCTGGAACAGACACACTCGTAATTTTGCGGATCCCAAGCCCACCATAGCGGATGGGTAGGGATGCTTGAGACCAGGAATCTTCGCTGAGTTGAATGTTAAGGATCGATTCTAAATTTTGTTTGATAAAGTCGTCAATTTCTAATAGGAGATTTTGATATTTCCAAAATGGGCAACAGCGAAGCAAGTAAGTAAATTTAGGTACGAAAAGACAATATTTGAGAACCGAAATTGCAAAATGAGAACTAATTTCTAAAAGACGATCCGAGAACAATTTGAATTTGGAAAGTGATTTTTGAATACTCGAAGGAATAGAATCTTCGAAAATGGGAGATCCTAGGAGGGTTAGTGAATTTTTGTCTACTAGAGTGATACTGGGTGTAAGCTGGTCAAATTTTTGTTTAATAATAGCCAAATTATATAAAGGATTCTGTATGAACAATTCACATTTACTAAAATTGAGTTCTAGACCAATTTCTTGGAATTTAGTTTTGATAGTTAAAAGGTCGGAAAGAACAGTGTCTACGTCGCCTCCTAGGGTCCCATCATCCAGATACCACACGTTAAATTTTGATTTCAAATTTTGGATTATTGGATTAATGGCCAAACTAAAAATTGCCGGCCCAAGTGAAAAATACATTTTTTAATTAGTTTTGAACTTAATAATGGTTCAATTTGTTTTAATTCCCCGTTTGTATTTTTTTTGGTCTCCCTAAATTTATTTATGTAGTTTCAATACTGAAATGTTATGAAAGAGCCAAAAGACACATTTTTTAAAAATGAATATTTCATTGATTTTTGTATTGTGTTTAAGGTTTTTTCGTATGAAATTACCTACTTTAATAAATAAATAATAATTAGAGAAAACCTGTTGCCTGTAAAGTCGGTATACGGGCGAAAGTTTTACGTGACAACGACTTTGAGTGGTAAAATAATTTTAATGTGAATATTCATTCGTGCTCGAGTGGAAGGGACGCGTGCCTTTCACTTTTTATGTCTGTCTCTCTCGCTCTTAGGCGGGCTAACCATGCCTCTCACTCGCTCTCATTGTGAGCGCATAACGTGAGCGGAGCGTAACGCAGTTTCTTGAAGTGTCACCCGGCAAACCAATTTATAAGACGTTGTCACGTCAACCAATTTATAAGACGTTGTCACGTCAAAAAAATCATCATTTTCTTTCATTAAAAGTATATTTTTCGCTCCGTTTAGTAAACTGGCTCTTTCATGCCACATCTCTCCTACATAAATGTACCACAATGCATATTTGCAATTGATGTTTTTAATCACATTTTCCTAACTTTACATTATACAATATCTATTGGCATCTTCCTAAGTTCCAGTGGCGTGGCGCCAACTGCCTTAAAATAGGCAAGCCATTGGGAATCGAGTTCTATGGACGCCATGCCACTGCTAAGTTCAAAAATATCACAAAGATGTAATTTAAAACAAAACTAATGTGAGACACAGACATTATTAAAAAAATCTAACCGACATACACATACACAAGTCACGTCTTTATCCCTTACGGGGTAGACAGCGCCTAAGGTAACAAGACCTACAGGCCACGTTTAGCAAGATTCTGGGCGTTTTGGTGGAAAAAGGAATCAAAATAGGAAACCGAACCTTTAAAAAATCTTACACATCTAATCACATCTTCCCAAGCCCGCAATTCCTACAATAAATGTAATCACATTTTCCTTACCCCGAGAACCCTACACATTGTGACCACATTCCCGTACCTTTGCCTCCCTTTGCTGATCGCACAAAACTCACACGCACTCGTAACCCGATTGCCGTCCCGCTAATTTCATTACCGCATTCAACCCGTCCGTTATTATCGGACGGTGCGGTAATGAGCCAATCATCTGATTACCGTCCTCGTGCGGTAAATACCTGTTTCTCCTCCTGATTAGCTATGGCCGCTGAATGTTACATCAAGTATTTCCAGGCAGTTAGATAATATTCTTCCATGCTGGTCTGGGAGTAAAGAAAAAACATAGAATGTACCCGTTGCTTCTCTCCCGCGCAAATGGTAAAAGCCCATCGAGGGAATGGGCGAAAGTCTTAGGAATCATGTTATAGGCGATGTGACTAGCAACCCATCACTATTTTGATACGCCCTTAATCATGCTAAGCGTGGCCTTAAGTTTTTGTTACCTTAGGCTCTGTCTACACCGTAAGGGATAAAGACGTGATATATGTATGTATGTATGTATGTATTAGATAATATAGTTGCGGTACGTTGAATTGAAACACTGGGCGGATGAACCCCTCAGTTGGCCCACTTAAGCTTTAGTCTTGGCACATACATACAAACACATACACAAAACACGTGTTTATCCCTTACGGGGTAGACAAAGCCTAAGGTGGCAAGACCTGTAGCCAAATTGTGGGCGCATAGATGGCAAAAAATGGAATCAAAATAGTGATAGGTTGCTAGCCGCATCGTCTATAACATGTTTCCTGTGGTCTTGGCAACAATACAATACAATACAATAACTCTTTATTGAACACCACATATAACAACCAAAACAGAAAAAAAGGTATACAGAATATTACAAGGTAACAATAGGCGGCCTTATCGCTACAGAGCGATCTCTTCCAGGCAACCATAATGGACTGCACCCTATTTTATTTAATAAACTAGCTTCTGCCTGCGCCTTCGTCTGCGTAGAATTATATAACCGCATCAAAATACGTTGCGTAGTTTCAAAGATCTAAGCATACAGACAGACAGCGGAAAGCGACTTTGTTTTATACTATGTAGTGAAGTAACACTATGCTAGCTAAGTAACTAAGGACTTGTAATTTGGTTATAATGCTTCGGTGTTAGCTGAGTAATCTCTTTATTGATTTTTCCATCTTTGAATTACAAATTACCTTAGCTGTTACCGGCGTTTTCGCTTGTTTTCCTATTCAATATTCCCAGAAACAAAGTCTGACTCATAACTGTTAAAGAAGCGAAAGTTACCATCTACGCTAGACTGGAAGCAAAGAAAAAACATAGATATACCAGTTGCTTCTCTTCTCACGCCAATGATAAAGCCCATCGAGGCAACGAGCAAAAATCTTAGCAATCATGTTATAGACCAGTAGGCTTACTACCTAACTCGCTCGCAATCGCCATCGTGTTCATTTTGACACTTCTTGTATGAATGTGACAGCTAGCTGATTCCGATGCCAATTGTCAGCCCATACATGAACTGTCAAAATGAACGCGATGGCGATTGCGAGCGAGTTAGGTAATAAGCCTACAGGGGTGGCCAACAGGTCGATCGCGATCGACCGGTCGATCGCAACTGTTAGTCCAATCGATCGTGGCAAGGCAAAAAATATAAATACGTAGACCAGACTGCGCAACGTAATCACCAACTGCTGATTTAAGGTTTCATGAAGCATGTATTTGGTAGATCGCACAGGGTTTCGTTAGTAAACAGAAGATCTTGGGTCTGATCAAGTTGGCCACCCCTGTTATAGACGATGCGGCTAGCGACCCATCACTATTTGGATTCCCCTTTACTCCTTTACGCCCACAAATATGCTAAACGTCTACCCCGTAAGGGATATAGTCGTGATTTATGTATGTATTTGATATTAAAAATCAGTTGTCAGTGTGATAAAAGTAGCACAATAAAATTTTGCAGTCATTCGAACTCCTAGAGCGGCATCCTAGAGCGTTGGATTCAAAGGCAGCGAACACGATAACTTGTTAACATAATAAATTGATATTGTAGTACAAAATGCACGTCATGTATCGGAAGCTCACCTGGGCTGGCGCGTATTCCCTCGCCTCCGGCTCGCACAGTAAATATTTACTCCCGGACACCTCCTAACAACCCACCACTACTACACCCACTACCGATCTTACTACAATAAGTTACAGTACAATATCGACTAGCCCCGTCGCTTCATAAGTCCATCGACACCTTTGTTTGTATTGTTTAACACTGAGCTAACTGCTTAACGATTGTTTAAATTGATCGTTATTTTTAACCGTTATTTTATGACTATTAAACACGCAACTACCTTATTCTAGTATTATATTACTACTAAAAATCTTAAGTTGAAATTATTGTAAAGAGTTCCCGGTCATTCACAGTCACTCACTCGTAATCGTTTGTCGTGTCGTAATCGTAGTCGTGTCGCGGCGCGAGGGCGGGCGGTCGCCGCGGTCGCTGGCGAGCGAGTGAGCGCCCAACGGCGGCGAGCTTTCGAAGTTAGGGCGGGCGGCGAGCTTGCAGTCGCACTCAGCTTTTACGTACACGTAGTACTTAGCTTTTCAAACTTAGTTATGTCTTAGTTTAGAAAAGTATTTGAATTTATTTAATACCGGTGAACGAATATAACCACGGAAGCAGTCTCTTCATACAATCGTTCGTTCACCGTTTAATACCATTTGTTTTATCGGTGCCAAGTAATGTAAGACAATAGTTTAAGTAGATCCGAACTTCCGATCGACTGTACGAAATTGGATAGTACTTTTTTGTGTTCGTTATCAGTAACACAAGGTTTGTATAAAACAATATTTTGAAAAAATAATTGGAAAGGCGCGAAGCCGCGGGCACCAGCTAGTAACATAGATCTCGTCTCCATCCCTTACGGGGCAGACGGGGCCTAAGGTAACAAGACCTAAAGACCACGATTAGTATGATCGTGAGCGAATAGGTGGAAGGGGTATCAAAATAACCGCATCGCCTATAACATGATTGCTATGATTTTCTCCTGTCCCTAGATGGGCTTTTACCATCTTCTTAAACCTCCTGATTTTCCAAGAGTAGTTCTTGGTAGTTTCAAAAAGACATGTAATCAAGAGCCCTTGACGGCCAATTTGCAAAAATACAATTTTCATTTTCAAGATTTTTCATTAGATCACATTAAATTTACTAAGGGCATAAAGAATAGTCTTTACTACACGATATAAATATTTTATTGTAAGTACACAGTAAACAGATTTTTATCGAGAAACGCGAATGCTCTCAAACAAACTGGTTTCGGAAGGAGGCGGGCGCTCGGACCGGCCATTTGGAATTTATGACTTTGGCAAAAAGTCAAAAAATCTGCTCGACGTATCAATCCGGATTTTATGACGATCCCGACTAGGTTAGTCATTTTTAAAGGAATGCAATGTTGTATGGTATTTACTTTTACTAGAACGGGACAGTGTAACTCAGACGGCACGAAGCTTTAGAATTATTATTATTTGCGGGTGGTAGGGCCTTGTGCAAGGTCCGTCCGGATCGCTACCACCATCTTACTCGCTAATCCTGCCGCTAAGTAGCAGTGCTTGCACTGCTGTGTTCCGGTGTGGAGAGTAAGACAGCCGGGGAAATTACGGGCACAAGAGGCGTTTCATCTTAGTCCTCTAGGTTGGCAACGCATCTGCAATCCCTCCGGGGCTGCGGGTGTCTATGGACAGTGGTGATCACTTACCATCAGGTGACCCACTTGCTCGTTTGCCTTCCTATTCATATAAAAAAAAAATGTAGGTACTTTCGATTGTAACTTCGGTATATTCTTTTACATTCAAGATTAATACGATCGCTTCCAGGGTAAGCCCTAAGCCGATTATTTTTTCCTCCTTGTTTTTGAATTATTTTTCTTTTAAATTTTAACTTTATTTTTTAATTAAGACTTCAATAAGGAGTAAAGAACACGTACTCGACAATTATTGTATTTTTCAGGTTTCCTATCTCGACAGGAAAAAAAGCCCTTGTAGATCACTTAGTTGGACCTACGTCTAATTCTGTTTGTTTGTCTAGCCGTCAAGACCTTTTATCTCAGGAATGCGTAGAGGTATAAAGATGTGTAAGAAGAGGTGTTCGCAATCTCTTGGAGCTGTGAAAAAATCAACCGTTTAATGCCTACGCAATCAAAAGATACACTTCTTAGAAATGGTGCTGTCATCTCAAAACCTTCCAGCTATCCTAGAAATTTGCCGGATTTGAATGGAACCCTTGATGAGCGAGTCCCTCTCGCACTTGGCCCATTTTTTATTAGTTATATTATAAAAAATATCATATTTCACATTTTGACAAAAATTAAATTAAAAGTAATATCGGTCAAGTAATACGGCAAATATAAGAGTTTGAAACTACTAATTAGTCAGCGATTAGAAAGAGAGATCCGATATGACTGTGTGACGTCATTATGCCACAACACCCGTATAAACTCCATATTAAAAAAACAGTTTTTCTACAAAGAGATAGAGACAAATCTTAGCTTGAAACACAGGATTTCCTAGTTTAGTTGATAACTTAGATTTATAAGGAAACTTTGTTTTTAGTTATATTTTTTTAAAACATTTGTGAATCTTTGCTAGCTTTTTTAGAGTTATTAGTCTTCCAAACTGGTTTGGGAGTAAAGAAAAACATTGAATTTACCAGTTGCTTCTCTTCCCGTTACGTGTTACCTTATGTTCTGTCTACCCCGTAAGGGATAAAGACGTGATGTATGTATGCATGTAAAAAAATGACATGAAATCGTTCAAAGGTTAACTGGAAGAGATCCCTTTTAGGGATACGTTCGCCTTTGTGCAAGTGTGTTGTCCGGTATTCATCTTTTTCTTGTGTTTTATGTATAATAAAGAGTTATACATACATACATAAATGAGCTTTCAACAAAAACTGATGGCGGTCTTACTCAAGTCTAAAAGTGTTCACGCGACAATTCATAGAAACGTTTGAGTAAAAAGGTTATAAAACAACACTTGTCCTAACCAAGCCCGCTGGCGTGCGTACGCGCACTAAATCAATTTGCTGCACTCATCCTTGGTTAGTTTTATGGGCGAATAAAAGTTTTATGACCTTGTGAAGCGACTGCGCGTGGCTGCAATCCGACGCGGACCGTTTATTGTTGTCAATCGAACCTGTTTACAACCGGGGTAGTTGGCAACCCTCACGGCAGGTTTAGGGCGTGTTTTATCACTCTTAGTTAAGTTCCTACCTATGTATCATAAGTAGACGCGATCGCGGAGCGGAGTGACCTCGGTCATTTTCGGTCGGCACGTAACCTGGTCCGTAGGGCCGGGACCGTGGGCCGCCTCGTCTTTTTCAAGATAAGGGGGCCGCGAGGAGTCAACCTCTATAAAAATCCAGCGGAGCGATGTGACCTCGGTCACAGTCGGTCGGCACGTAAACCTGGTCCGTAGGGCCGGGACCGTGGGCCGCCTCGTCTTTTTCAAGATAGGGGGGCCGCGAGGAGTAAACCTCTATAAAAATCAACGGAGCGGCGTGATCTCGGTCACGTCGGTCGTCACGTAACCCCGGCCCGCGGGCGCTGGGAACGTGGGCCGCTGAGGGGGCTACGAGGAGTTAACCTCTTTAAAAAAACAGACGGTCACCGGCGGGGGAGGGCGGGGAATCCGGAACCCGCATTCAACTGTGCCGTCGCCACCTGCCCCATCCCGGGGCGGCCAGCGGGACGTTGCGGTGGTCACCGTGTGCGCCCGCAACGCCCGCAGCTCAAGGCCTGGAGCGAACGTGTGTGTTTTTAAACGGTAGGCCTCTCCCCTCCTTCCAAAGGGAAGGCAGCGGCGAGATGGAGAGCCCGTCATACCTCCGTTCGTATGCTGCCCCGAGCGCGGAGATGCATAAGGCGCATTTTCCACACGTTAAAAAAAAAAAAAAAGGTATCATAAGTAAGTAGATAGATACGGATAAATCAAACAGATAGTAACGGCATCTACGATATCTGACACTTTCTTAAAACTGAACTGAGGTGAAGAGTGTACTGGTGAGATAGATCGTTTGAGACATACCCTTTCGAGTGCCGATACTTCTAAATACATACATACATATACTACGTCTTTATCCCTTACGGGGTAGACAGAGCCTAAGGTAACAAAACCTTAAGGCCACGTTTAGCATGATTAAGGGCGTATAGGTGGAAAATGAAATCAAAATATATAAGGTGCAGCAAAAAAATTCATACAAAAAATAAAAATCAGAAATCCAATAATACAATCAAGAGATAAATGTCAAATACAAAGTGATTAAGAATAAATATAATAAATAAAATAAAATATCAATAAGTCTAATTTGACACAGTTTTAGTGGTTGGACTGAGTTTAAATTTGCATATTGTATTATATATAGTACCTATACAAGTGAGGATAAATGCAAGTAGGTAGGTACAACCAACAAACAAAACAGAAAGAAAAAAGTTCGTTTTGAAAATTACTAAGAACACTGTAAGTAAAGACTAAACTTTTCATTCCACTACAACTATCTAGAACAATTAAACAAACTCGTGTCGTTTTCCACTCGTTGACTTTTACGACACGTCCGAGAGCGAGGGGTTATTTTATGATCAATTCAGTTTTTACACGTCATAATCGACCCCCCACGGTGCAGTTTACAGCAGTCGCTGCATGCCCGATAATGGCCCACTAAATGCAGGGGACACTCGCTGCATTTATTTAGACGTCATTAGAATCGAATAAAACGTGTCAAATTACTTCATTTAATGCTTGTTAATGTAAGGGCATGCTTTTGAAATAAACAGGGTGATATTTATTTCAATTATTATTAGTTTCACTTTCCTAATGTGCTCATGACGATCTTTTTGTGAATCTATATTGACATTTTATTTAGTATAATTTTTGTTGTTATTTTGTTTGCATTTAATTTCAATTTTTTTTTAATTACAATTGACGATCACTTTCGTGAATTACTTATATTTGACATTTAAATGTATTGTATTTTTATAAAGGTGACAAATAAATTTATCTATCTATTTATTGAGAGGTCTCATGTTTTGTAATTGTAATTTATGTAATTTATAGGTATCATAATGGGCAGGGCGTTTTGGGAATGGGCGAAAAATATCAGCACTATTTTGATTCCCCTTTCCATCTATACGTCAATAATGTTTATCGCGGCCGTTAGCTCTTGTTGCCTTAGGCTTTGTTTACCCCGTAAGAGATAAAGACGTGATTTATGTATGTATGTATTTCTAATGAGCGGACGTTTTAGAATACATAAAAAATCATTAAAATTTGCATAAAACTTCTTCGATTTGTGATATAAATACAAAAAGATCTGACTGGAGGGACTTAGGACCTCAGGAATACCTGTAATGATAATGGTTTCCCCAAATCTGCGATATTTGAAAGCCTATCTGACGCCCCACGTAGGGGAGATAGTACCCAAAAAACGATTTCTCTGTACATCATGCACCCAGACTGTCGTCTTTTTGAGCTATGCTGCGGCAAAACGGAATAGTGAAACTGGGTGTTTACCATTTTGAAAATTGAACCCTAAAATAGTATTTAAGCAACAGTTGTATTAGAGGGGTCAAAAAAGGCGAGTGGTGTGGGTTATGGTGTGAGCGTAGCATCGTAAGAAGTACGCCACGAGTATTTTTTGACTAGCTTATACAACTGTTGCATAAAGTACTATTTTAGGGTTCGATTTTCATCAGCATACTTAAGCATAAATAAACTGTTACGTTAACTATTGTTAGGTTCGTTTGGTCAACGAAAAAAATTAATAGAAGCGAAATCCTACAGCAGTATAAAACACGTCCAATTCCCTCTTACAAAGACACTGACTCCAAAACCCTGTCAGTGTACATTGCCGGCCGTGAAGCAAACTGGTTAGAAGTCGTCTACGTAGCGCCGCAATGTAATGCGAATTGCAAGACTGTGTTTAATTTCGTGAGGGTTTACTGTGGGGCGACAATATTCTCTAACACCGTCACCTAAGCCGCTTGGGGTGGCGGACATATTTTTAATTACACCCTCTTCGGTAAGACGTGTCGGAGCTCCACGCTTCAGAATAACGAAGGGATTGCAGCTCGATAATGTCAATATGAAGATTATGTTATATCTTCTTATCTATGTCTTCTATATCTATACCTATAAAACAGTATCGTGACTGACTGACAGACAACGCACAACCTAAACCACTGGACCTAGAAACTTGAAATTTTCTGTATTACTTGTGAGAAAAATTGTGTTTTATACATATTATATTAAATTGATGGTTTAATGCGAATACCAAGTCAATTTATTTATTTATACCATAAACGATTTTTAATTTTGATAATGGGCATTAGGTTGTACATGTTGTTAGGTTAGCTAATTACGTAATAACTTAAGACAGGAAGTCTCTTTAGTAGGTACTGAATAAATGAACCGACTTGGTATTACATGGACTTTTTACGGTAGAAGAACTGAGTTGCGAGACTTGTTTTTTTTTACAAGTTTTGTTTTTGATGGGATTTTTTTTTTAAATTCTATGTTTTTTTCTTTACTCCCAGACCAGCACGGAAGAAGATTATAAATGTAGTGGTTAATCGTATGACGAAGAAGCTAGAGCTGGTGTCTGATTTTTGAAACACGTCACTCAAAAAAACCATTCCAAAGAGATTTTCTTTGACCGTATTTCAAATACACAGAAAAAAGATAAGTACTTATTTGCGAGAGTACTTTGTTTAGCTCAAAAGTATCCGAGCACATTACTATAGTCTGTCCAATCATTTATTTTCTCGATGACAGCTCCCGTAGAATGTAACTGCGCTTTTTACGTAAAAATTAACTTTTAAATGCGAGGTATAAAAAATATGACGACTGCCTAATTTTGTTCCTTGATCCCATATAATATGCATCTAAGACAAATTGAGTCCAGATATGCAGTAATATCTTTTTAAAGTACGATAAACAATAAACGTTTTAATAAAGTTACATTCTATGGGAATGCAAATAGTGATGTTATGATTGAAATGTCGGTATTGTATCGGTATTGTATATATTGAACTAGATGTGTTCCTGCGACTTTGTACACGTTATAATTTTTTACCGGGATAAAAAATAGCCTATGTTACTCAGGAATAATGTCGTAGCATTTTAATGGTGAATTTTTTTTTGTTTTTCCAGTAGTTTTTACTTTATTCATTACAAACTAACTGTCATTCGGCCATTTCGCACGCTTAGTAATAAATTAACATTCAAGTCGGTTGTTTTATTGGCTCCATAGCTGAATACTTCTCAACTACTCGTATATATAATAAAATTGGATCGATATCGTATCTACTGATCACTTATTAGGTCACAACACTATAACTATCAAACTACATCTGTCATCGAGAAAATAAATGGTTGGAAAGACTATAGGTAAAGTGTCAATCATCTATCTGAAACGTTTCGAACTGTCCCGTGTTACTGCGATAAAGTACTAAAGGTTTAAGCTACATCTAGACTGGCGTGGGCACGTCACTCTTGTCCGATTCCCACCAGAAAACTATTCGCAAAATATTTTTAACTAACTAAAATTTTCAATTCGTTTCTTACGAAAGCACTCCAATTGAACAAATTTGAACGCATCGAGCTGCCAATACTTGACATTTACAGATATTCGTGTAAACTATAGACTGGAAAATCCTATTGCGCTACATTTCTCGCATCACGGAGCAAAATAAAATCCAATGCACAATTCAGCGCCAATTTAGTGTAGTGTAGCTGAGCAATGTGCGTCTGATTCGATGAATTTTGCTATTTGGCGGCGCCAGGCGTCCGCGCTCGGGCGCCCGAGGAGATACGGACCAAGGAAACGAATGTTTGGATTAAATGAAATACGATATTGTTTTGCGATGTGAATAAGGGTATTTCTACTTGTTCTTCTAAATATATGTGGGATTGAGCGGAATAACAGAATGAATGACTGAGATGGAAGAATGAGAGAGTGAATGTGAGATAAAAAAGATTATGTCGGGAGGACGGACGGCGGCCATGAGAGCGCTGATTTCTATTTGAATTTATTTAGTGTTTCGTTTTAATACAGTGCTACAAGACTTTAATGAATCTTTTATTATGACCCGTCCTACATATATATAACTCAAAGGTGACTGACTGACTGACATAGTGATCTATCAACGCACAGCCCAAACCACTGGACGGATCGGGCTGAAATTTGGCATGCAGGTATATAGATGTTATGACGTACTCGTAGGCATCCGCTAAGAAAGGATTTTGATCAATTCTACCCCCAAGGGGATAAAATAGGGGATGAAAGTTTGTATGAAACTTTGTCAATTTTAAACCGATCGGGCTGACTTTGCATGCATAAAGCTACTATGACGTAGGCATCCTCTAAGAATGGGTTGCGTAATTTCTGAGGGATAGCGATAATCGAATTATATGCAGACGAAGTTGCGGGCAACAGCTAGTTGTCTATAAACTAGCTTCGTCTGCATAGAATTCGTTTATCGCTATCCCGCAGGAATTACGCATTTTTTCGGGATACAAAGTAGCCTATGTGTTATTCCAGACTATAATCTATCTATGTTCCAAATTTCATCCAGATCTGTCCAGCTGTTCTGGCGTGAAAGAGTAACAAACATCCATCCATCCATACTTAAAAACATTCGTTTTTATAATATTACTAGGATTTATATTGAGTGGCTGCTGATTTTTTAAAACAATAATTATTATTGAAATTAAAAAACCTCAGTGGTTTTTATTTACGTTGTTATTTGCCTTGTTTATTTTAGTGTCAAAACTATTGACTAAAGGAAACTTCTGTATAATAATGTAGTAAGTATTTGTTGAATAAGTATTTTTAACTATTGGTGATGCCTTGTGATTCGTGCTTTTCGAGTTTCAATGAAATAACTATTAAATTTGTTTAACTTTTTTCAATATAATTATTTTATTTTTTAATAAATTTTGATTTTGATTTTGAAAAGAAAGAGTAAGGTCAATAAAAAAAGATTAGAGTGCTAAAAATAATAACATACAAAAAGGTTGCATCGGCCGGGAATCGAACCCGGGCCGCCCGCGTGGCAGGCGAGCATTCTACCACTGAACCACCGATGCTTGTTAAGTTTGGTCGAAATTGTGTATCAGCTTGTTTTACTGTACACTTATGCTACTGAACTGACAGTAATCAAGTTAAGAGTTATTGATTGTTTTATGTTATGATTAATAACGCTCTTCAGTTTGAAAGTGTTGGAGCTCGATGTACATACCTACTTATTCAATTATGCAATAAATTTCATTCGACGCATCCACTTTGCTTCGAAGCAGTCTTAAGAACTTAACACTCATTTCGCAAGCAAAGACAACAGCAAACGCGTCATACTAAAAGCATCTGCATAATTGACGGGTCTTTGCATTGATTACAGCGCCATCTATTAATTTCCGCTGCAACTATCGTAATCCCGGAGTGGGATTAGCGCGTGCATCTAATCCCGGCGTGCGAGCGGCGCAGCTGCGCGGACCCCGGGACATAGTGGGCTTAAAACAGCTTGCCTGTTTCTTAATTAAGGGTTTTTTGTAATGTCCGACCGAAACTGATTTTGCAGCCGAAATCGAAACCGAAACCGAACTTTCGGTCTTGCTTTCTGTTTCGGCCGAAACCGAAACCGAAACTTATCAAAACATTTTAAATTACGATTATTTACTGAAATTTACTGTTTTTTTAACATGTATTTAACACAATACATATAATATGTACTTACCAAATCACTCAATTGCAAAATATAACCTCAACTTACGATTAAAATGAACGGTGGCGAACTGAGCCGGGGCCCCGTCGGCGAGCAAGCACGGGTTAGCTGCGAAGTTTACCGAACGACGCACGAAAATTCACGAACACTCGAGTTTCAGCGGGGTCGAAGGTTTCGGCTATATTTTGGCCGAAACCGAAACTATGGCCGAAACTAGATTTTTTGGCCGAAACTGGCCGAAACTGAAACCGAAACCGAAATTTCGGTCAGTCACTAGTCTTTTGGTATGAGCTAGTCGATATACCAACACGCCTCTCTTCCACAGGAGTAGGCAGATACTTTGTCCCCCTTGCTCCGATCCTAACATACCTCTTTCGCTTCATCTGCATTCATTTATCTCTTTCTGCATGCTCATCGGCTTGGGGTACTCTTGCGAGTTGATACTAAGTTAAATAGCTAGGTGGTCCTTCGAGCCAGATCAAATAATTCCAAATGTTACCAGGTAGTGAACAAAATATTACCGAGAGATGGATCAAAATGTTAATGATCGGTGCTAGGAATAGACCTTAAAAAATAACTATACTACGGGTAATGCTGATATAATAATACATACACATACATACACAAATCACGTCTTTATCCCTTACGGGGTAGACAAAGCCTAAGGTGGCATAACTTACCACGACTAGCAAGATTGTGGGCGTAAAGATGGAAAAAATGGAATCAAAATAGTGGTGGGTTGCTAGCCGTTTCACCTATAACATGATTCCTATGATTTTCGGCCATTCCGCGATTCATTTGTGTTCATTATATTAATGGACACGGAAAATGATAATCAAGAAATAAGAACAAGAAAAAAGAAAAGGAGAGATTTAAAAAAAACAAAGAACAATATGAAAACAAAAATATTATTTTACCAACGTCAGGTACCCTAGTGAAGCGGGTTCAAATTTACATTTTCCAGGTAAACATAACCCACTGTTATTCATCCTCTATGTTAATAGAGTCGGGGAAGCATACGGCGCATGCGACGTGCTCGCGCCCCGTTCTCGGGACTTACCCCCTTATTCGTAAGCGCTCTGTAGGCTTCTGCTAACTTAGCAATCGTTTGTCCTTATCTATCACTTTGACATTCACCTTTCACAGATAAGGACAAACGATTGCTAAGTTAGCAGAAGCCTATAGAGCGTTTATGAATAAAGGGGGTTACTGTTCATCCAGAGGTGCAGTTGCAGAGGGCTAGACCAGTCAATAAACAGTAGCATGTTGTTGTACTGTTAGGGATGTTTTCCGTCATGTTGACCATTCGAACATGTTTGGGATTGTCTACAGTCGGCAGGCGTTCGTGTGTTGTCGTATAGTGAAGCTTGTATGCGGAACGGATGGGTATATAAGCCTTCTGTTACTAGCTGTCACGTGACCTTGTTACTATGCCATTTTTGTCTCTGATCTGTTTGAATGATGTGTCTGTACGACACAATTACAAACTCCCGTGGAACTTTTTCTGCTCACCAGGGACGAAAGAAGGTGCTGTTTTTCAAATGATAGATATCAAACGAATCAAGAATTTTTACTTCTTGATTTTTTATGTTTACTTTTACGGCTTTACTAGAGTGATGCAAGAGGAAGGTTTACATGTATAATAAATACATGCATAATATAGTAGAGGAACACTGATTGCACGCGTGCGAAGCCGGGGCGGGTGGCTAGTTACACAATAATTCTAAAACATTTTGTATTTCATTGAATCGCAGGCGTTACTTTGCGGAGGTCCATTTCAATGGACAAAAATTATCATTATTATTTTGTAGACTTAGCCCTAATTCTGACTGACAACAGACTAGCATCATTCGTTATCTCATCTCAGGCATGAGCCGCGTCGCGCGTCGTCGGCGCCGGCGCACGGCTTCCGGCCGCTATCGCTTCCGGAGATAACCGAGCTGATCAACGAATTTGAGAATGGAAATTGATTTGGACACCTCTATGATGAAGCTTGGGCTAAAGTCCTTGCCGTGCGGTTAATTTTTTAAATCATAATATTTCAACCCGTCGAAAATATTCGAGCATTGTGGTAAATTCTTGAGGGATAGGATATAAAGAAGATTCTAATTCTCTGCTTGAGATGCCACGACGCGGGTCAAAAGGGTAAATTAATTTTGAGACCAAAACAACGATGACAAAATCTATACTGTAATCTATTCTCTATACTTATATTATAAAGAGGAAAAAAATGATTGTTTGTTTGTTTGTTTGCATTGAATAGGCTCCGAAAGTACTGGACTGATTTTAAAAATTCTTTTGCCGTTAGAAAACTACATTATCACTGAGTGACATAGGCTACTTTTTACCGCGGGAAAATACCTTCCTACGGGAAAATTAATTTATCGCGGGCGAAGCTGCGGACGGAAGGCTGGTATATTATAATCTAACCACCTCTTAAATATTTCTTCCATGCTGGTCTGGGAGTAAAGAAAATATAGAATTTGCCAGTTGCTTCTCTTCCCGCACAGACAGACGGTGAAAGCCCATCGAGGGCGGGCGAATCTTAAGAATCATGTTATAGACGAAGCGGCTTGCAACCCATCACTATTTTGATTTCCCTTTCCACCTATACGCTCTTAATCATGCTAAACGTGGCCTTAAGGCTTTGTTTCCTTAGGCTCTGTCTACCCCGTGGAAAAGGCGAACTCGGTGCTTGCACCACTCACCCGATCCCTTGAGGCCAGCGGGAACGGTAATAGGGCTAAGAGAAGACGGGCCCAGCGTACGGACCCTCCCCTTCTTAGTGGCATTCCACTGCGTCCCCATCACACCGGATTGAGGCAACGCCGGAGAGTTTTTAGTTTGGGTATACGCCTCCGGGGGGGAGTCCCACACACCCCTAGGCATCCCTGTGTAGGCATCCATAAAGATTTCCTCTCCGTTAGTAAAAAAAGGCTCTGTCTACCCAGTAAAAATAATTCTGAGATCGTGCATAAAAAATATCTGTGTTTTGCGAACATTGATAATCAAGGCAACTTATTTGTCTTCCCCATCGGTAAAACCGGTAGAGTTGCGCATTAGTTTATGAGGTGTCTGCCGGAGCTGGGAGCGGTATTAACACGCACCTATTTGTTGCGAGGCCTGATTTATGAACCAAGGCGGTACACTCGACCACGTGTGAGCGTATTTTTTTAGTGTTCCGTGGCAAACATCACGCCTTTGTCCCACATGGTTAGGCAGAGACTACTTTGTTCCACCTGCTAACGATCCTGAAATACCTTTTTCGCTTCATCCACGTTCATCAATTTCTTCATACATGCTCGCCGGTGTCGGGTACTCCTGACCTGACCTTTTTCCAAAACGTCTTCTATTTGGTCTCGGAACGTCCGTCTAGGCCTTCCCCTCCCAACGCAAATATTCACACTCCCCATATAGCTCTGTTTAGTTAGTCTACTTTCATCCATCCGCTTTTTTCTATCCTAGTCACCATCCTAGTTGTAGTCCTCGTTCCGTGGCAAAAAGGAAATCTATACCCGTCTTGTCCCTTCCATGCTGGTCTGGAAGCCACATAGAATGTACTAGTTGTTTCTCTTCCGCAGATAGTAAAAGGCCATCGAGGGAATGGGTGAAAATCTTAGAAACCATGTCATAGGCGATGCGGCTAACACCTGGATACTTTGATACATAACATTTACACGTCCTGGCTTAAGTTAGGACGGCGCCAGTTGGAGTAAAACAAGTGAAACACGGCGCTGACTGTACCCACAAGCAATGTGTCAAAAACCGTGTACCCACCGCGAACTACAATCTAGTGGCGTCTAAAGCAATTAATCACTGGGGTGTGCCCGTCTGGTACATTTAATATTAATGCAGTTTCACACTTGCAAGTTCGGCGGTGAAATGTTTTAAAATTATAGAGAGAGAGAGAGAGAGAGAGAAACATTTATTTACACACATTCGATACACGTAGATATATAGTATGAAGAAATAAAATATAATTACACATAAACGGATGGATAACTCACGTATAAAAAGTCGAGTGATGCTCTACATGTTCCGGACTATTTCGTAGTCCTTCTTCCTGGAGCGCTCGCCCCGGCGGCAGGTTGGAAAACTGTTCTAAATACTGACCAAACGGTGAGTGTGAGCGAACCTTTACGGAGTGACGTGATCAGTATTGTGTGCTGCCCTACATTTGACAGTAATAAAAATGACGATGAAAACGAGGGTAGTTGTGCGCCGCTGTCAGTTGCGTCGAGCAGCCGCGCGAACAGAGCGCTGACGCGCAGTGTTCGTTTCGCTGCCGCCGGGGCGAGCGCTCCAGGAAGAAGGACTACGAAATAGTCCGAAACATGTCGAGCATCACTCGACTTTTTATATGTGAGTTATCGGTTTATGTGTAATTATGAGTGAGTCTCACTGTAGTTTCATGTTGGAAATAAAATATACTTAAGAATAGTACCGAAATGGTGTAAAATGGGCCCCACTCACCGTAATGTTGCGGCAACGCTGTTTTTCAGTGGGACCCAGATAAAATAAAAAAAACTAAATACTAAAATACACATACACTGTGGCGACACGAACGACAGTGGAAAGCACTTCACAAACAAGCTGACAAATATACGGAAGCGCGTAGCAACACTGTTGACGATATAACATAGCCTAAACCTACCTCCCATTTATGATATTTATTTTGGTCTGTAGTGCCACGTAGTAGTGCCATTGTCAGAGTGCAAAGCGGGTGGAGGGGGTAGCCTAAACGATCACAGCGCTCGCTACGGCTAAAATTGTCATTTTTGTCGCTGACTTGAGCTGTCAAATCCATATGGCAGTAAACATTTTCTAATCGTTTTTGAGATAAAAATATGGTCCTGGTAAGATGTGTAGTTGTGAATTGTAATAACACCAAGAAGAATAGCGACTGTAAATTTTACCAATTTCCAAGACCATGGTGGAAACGAGACCAAAGAAATAAGTGGATATTTGCCGTAAGAAAAAAAAGTAAGTTACCTAACCTCTAAAATTTTACTTAAAGTACGTTATCATTTGATACAAGTTTTTAATTGAAAAGTTACGGTGAGTTGTAATATAGTAAAATAACACAAGATTTCATTAATATTTTTCACAATATTTACTTACTTCTTGTTTGACAGCGGTGACAATATTGTCCATAATGGCCGCCTGTCACGTGGCGCTGTCGTCGCACTCGGTGCCAATAGGGTATATCTTTCTGACACATATCCGACATTTGCCGTCAAACCCCGAAGCACTTACACCACACAGCTTGTTTACAACTGTTCTCTCCTCGCGCTACCTTTTCACCGCACGCCTGTATCATGATAACTTGCTAGTTATTAAAATCTTTGTCTCATTCGCTTCCTATTTAAAAATATACGCCATTAGAGGAAAAATAAAATCCATAGAAATGCTGCTATTCATCAGTTATGGCGCTGAAAGGCTTTGCAAGCTACAATTGCGAGCGCTGAATTCGCTTTGTGAGAGAACGCCTGAAGTCTGTATTGAATGAACGTATCGAATTGTGCGGTTTCGCAATGGAAAAATGAAAAATTGCATCTGTACAAGATACGCGGTTGCTTTTAAAGCCTTAGTTGTTACAGTTCAACAAAATTGTTGACACATTCCTTCGATGGGCTTTTGCCGTCTGCGCGGAAAGAGATGCAACTGGTACATTTTATGTTTTTTCTTTACTCCCAGACCAGCATGGAAGAAGTTGTATAATTTATAATTGTTATCAAATGTTAATGTTAAAGATCTATGTTAAGACCTATGAGCGAAGTATAAAAATATTAGTATCACAATAGATGTTCAATAGGGTACGTTGGCTACCTTTAACCGTCTTCAGCTACCCCTACGACACGAATATGTATGTACATATAATAAAATGTACAACAAATTGAAGACTTCCCATTGATTAATGCCCTCCTCCGATATGTGGGGGGAAATAAGCCCTCCTGATTGATTGCGGCGCGGGCGCGGCTTAGCGAAGCCTCTGCGAAAGTGTACAAGATGAGATCTCGAAGGGCTAAGAGATTTTTCGAGTTTCTGTGGGTTCTATGAGCTCTGATGGCCGTACTTCTAAGAGGAAAGTGACTATGTCATTATGTCGCCCACACGCGCACATGCAATCAAACGACGGCTAGTAAATTAGGTGGGCAACGCGCATGCGTAAGAGGCGAGTTTACATAAAATGTCAAGCAAAGATAAATCAGAAATCGAAGTCGTCAGAAAATTAAAAAAAAGAACAAAAATAAAGCATGATAATATAAAAGTCACAAAATCAAGAACATAAGCAAAAACAATGAAATGCTTGGCCTTTGGGTCTTATTTTATTACCCCAGGCTCTGTCTACAAAACATTTGTTTTACAACATTTTAACATAAATGGCCTAATGAACTAACAAATAGTAACAAAAGTTGTCATGAAGTGTTAGTGAATCTTATTGTGGTTTATAACGTTATGCAACACTTTACAACACCTCTGTGGAAGCGCCAGTTCGCAAAAATAAACCAGAGTCGGAAATTCTGTCAGAAATAAAGTCTAGTGAAGTCTTGGCCATAGTTACGTCTTTGTAATAAAAGTCTAGTAGAAAGACTTGTACGGTAGGCTTGTTGTCTAACTCGCTCGCAGTCGCCATCGTGTTCATTTTGATAGTTTATGTATGGGCTGACAGTTGGCATCGGAATCAGCTAGCTGTCACATTCATACAAGAACTGTCAAAATGAACACGATGGCGGTTGCGATCGAGTTACGTAATAAGCCTGCAGGTCAGAGGGCAATATCGAATGACCACAGAGAACTTGCCGGCAGGCGCCTGCGTTTCGAGTTTCGAATTCTAGATCAAATTTGAACCGAATAAATAGATTTACTGACTGGCTGGAGGTATTTAGCTCCACTCTTGGTTTGTGTGAGTAACACAACATACACTGACTGGCTTGTTTTTGCTCGTGAGTATGTGTGTGTGCTATTAGGTACGTGTTTACGTGTAAGGATACGCTTCCATGAACGTTTGAATGGTATTTAAATGAATTTGCATAATAATATACACATTGTCACAAACCACCACAGTAGCATCGTTTTTTTTTCTGGCAATGGCAGTCTTTCAGCCAGTACCGCGTGTACAAAGTATTGCGACAACACTAGCCCCAGCGTTGCCAACATCCCGGAGGAGTTGGAAACTTGGTATTTGATCCTTTGCACTTCTTTCAGCAACTAGCTTTATTATTTATTAAAGTTGTAGAGAAAAAAAAAATCTAAATGTCTGTGAAAATCAGAACACATAGAAAAATCCGAAAAGTAAAGCTATGGCCGGGAATCGAACCCGGATCCTCGTCATTCCGTGACGCGTGCTATACCACTACACCACCCATAGCAGGTGGGTAGTCTCCGAATTTTTCTACCTGTTACCGACCGTCACGTGACCTTTGTTACTATGCGAATTTTTTGTCGCTAAGCGTCATCTGTTTGAATGATGTGTCTGTACGACACAATTACAAACTCCCGTGGAACATCTACTGCTCACCAGGGACGAGAGAAGGCGCTGTTTTTCAAATGATAGGTACTATCAAATGAATCAAGAAATTTTTAACGAAGTTGTGTTGAAGTTGTAGAGAACTGATTCCGGCGCTCTACGCTGTGCAAGTGGTTCAGTGGGGACTATCGCGGGTGATTTTGCCACTAGAGGCGCTAGTGTCGCGTGAGGTTCAATATCATCCACTTTTCACTGGTTTTGGCGGCCTTCGTGACATAAATTATAATTTCTTTCATTTAACTATTGAAAAGTGATTCGTGAAATTATCGCAAATACCTATGGATTATTTTGGCGATGAATGTGAACGCTTTGAAAGCGGTTTTTATTTCCGAACAAAACGGAACTGCACAACATTGCAGCATAGCTACTTTTATAATATTAATTTAAAGACATTTTCATGAATAGCAGATATTTATAATCAGCACAAGGGCTAAAACGAGAGTAGGACAAACTTGTCAGTCAATAAAGTGACATAATCATTGGTGGAATCAGCCAGGTTACTATAGAGTAATGCAACCTCCAACAGCTACTCGATATGATGATAGTTATTTATCACTACATAGTATAAAACAAAGTCGCTTTCTCTGTCCCTTTGTCCCTATGTATGCTTATATCTTCAAAACTACACAACGAATTTTGATGCGGTCTTTTAAATAGATAGAGTGATTCAAGAGGAAAGTTTTTATGTATAATTCTACGCAGACGAAGTCGCGGGCAGAAGCTAGTAATTAATAAACAAAATTAGATTCGAAATTTAAAACTTTGTGTCGGCGCCGATCTTATAAAGTCTCCTTTGACAGCTATACCTCTGGACCTTAGTCAACAGTGGCGCCAACTGGTGAGCAAACGATAGCCCCATGGAAAAGTTAGAAACTGAAGGTCCAATTTGAGATAGAGCGGTCAATGACGTTATAACAACTTTATAACTTAGCTGTTGGCCCCGACTCCGTCTGCGCAGAATCCGCTCATCGCTATCTTGCGGGAACTATGCTAATTTCCGGGATAAAAACTATCACTCAACGATCAGCGAACACATCAGCATCCTGGATCCTGGACAGAAACATATTGAATAGCGCTATTTCCCTGGCCGTTGGACAATCACTTCGTGAGCCATGCACACCCTGACACGTATAGACTAGGTAAAATTAACCTGTGAAATGAACCTGCGTGAATAACGCTTAGAAGGCTGTTACTATATCATAAAATAACTCTGAGCGCTATGCCGTCATTTCAGAGCGGTACAGGTGACTACGTGAGTACATGAAAAAAAAAAATGCACTAACTTCCGGCACCACTACTTTAGTACTTTCGACATTTATTTTTAATCATCTATAAGCTATAAAAAAGGCGTACATTGATAATTAGTCGTAATTCCTCACTTGTACCTGAGAAATTTTATACTTGTACCGCTCAGAAATGACGGCATAGCGCTCAGAGTTATTTTATGAAACAGTAACAGCCTTCTAAGCGTTAGTTACGCAGTTCATTTCACAGGTTATTTTTTTCCATGGGCTTGTAGTCTAGTATGCGCGATACGTGTTTAACACAAAGAAAGCTCACTCGCCATCGTAAACTGCACAGCTATAAATGAATTATGTTGAAATGATTCGCTTGGTGTGTACTGCCCACACCTACAGATCGTAGATTAATTCAGTGTATTTAATCATTGCAAATATGCGGGCGGGGGCTGCTGAGAACGTGTGTATGTGTGGGCATGTCGTGTCTGTATTTGTGTCGCGATGTGTGTTAGGTACTTAGTCAGTATTAGTATAGTCATTATCTCATATACGTCCCACTGCTGGGCACAGGCCTGCTCTCAGAGTGAGAGGGCTTGGGCTATAGTTCCCACGCGGGCCCAGTGCGGATTGGGAACTTCACACACACCATTGAATTGCTTCGCAGATGTGTGCTGGATTCCTCACGATGTTTCCCTTCACCGAAAAGCTCATGGTAAAATTCAAATGTCTAACTAAGGTAACAAAGACCTGAAGACCACGTTTAGCATTATTGAGGGTTTATGGATGGAAAGGGGAATCAAAATAGTGATGGGTTGCTAAGATTGACATGATTCCTAAGATTTTCGCCCATTCCCTCGATGGGCTTTTACCATCTGGGCGGGAAGAGAAGCAACTGGTACATTGTATGTTTTTTCTTTGCTATCACACCAGCATGGAACTAAGTGGTCGCCATATGTTCGATGTTATTGTTAAATGTTTTTTTTTAAATCACTTACATTTCCTACATAAATTCGTGTCTATTTTCAACTCCACGAATATGATACATTTTTAAGCACGGACTAGCACCGCTTCAAAAATAGTCATAAAAATAGCCCTTCCAATTCCACTCGCGATTCGTACAACGCAGAAACCATAGAGTGGTACTAATATAGAGTGGAAATGTCATTCGATTTATAAATATGAAAAACATTCGCTAAGTGTGGCTATTGCTGCACTCCGATTGGCTGGCGGACTAGAATGCAATGGCACTAGAATTCAACAAACAGCTATTTTGATAGATGTGGACAGTAAAGTTAATGTTCAGACGTTGCGCATTGTGAATGAAACTCACGTATTTTTTTTAATAAAAAAATAAGTAGAATGAATTATGTAAACAAAATTCTAAACAACTTAGATTCAAGCTTCATTCCATACATGTATGTAGAGGTATATAAAGTATATGTAGTCAGGCGATAAAGAAAACAATCGCGAAAAAATATTTTAAGTAGTGCGTGTAAAATATTGTACATACACACATACATACATACATACCGTCACGCATCTTTCCCACAGGGGAAGCCAGAGACTACTTTGTTCCACTTACTACGATCCTCGACACACCTCTTTCGCTTCACCCACATTCATCAATCTCTTCATACATGCTCATCAGTATCGGGTACTCTTGACCTGACCTTTTTTTTTAAGTAGCATTATTATTAGTTTGTGGCAGTAGTAAGTAATAAATCACTATGTTGCAGAATTGGATAATCCGTATGCTCCTCTATTTGGATATCACTCTTTGCGACTGATGCCTAACTACACATTGGGACCATCGGTGCATCGAGTATCGAGCGATCGGGAATCGGTGACGGACGATTTTTGGTTTTATTGCATTTTATACTTATGGCAGTTCACCGCAGTGCTGGTAGAGACAGTAGGGGATGTATCGAAAGCTAGAATACACAAGTGTGTAATCTGTACCTTGGTAATAAACAGATCAAGAACAAAATCTGTGTTTTTGCTAGCCTAGCCTAACTATGTTTTGGCGTCAAATCTGGTATCCCTCGCCAACGAGATCGAAAAAAAAAATGGGGCTCATAGCGCCTCAGAGCGCCTAAATTCTCAGGATAAGATGCAGTTGGGCATTTTTCAGGAAAGAAATCCACTCACCCTTTTGCTCGAATTATACAACTTCGACGGCAGTTCTGCTCAGAATCATGAGCGCTATTGATTTTAGTATAATGCAAAAAGTGTCCTAATTTTTTTTATTCCTTTACCGTTATTTATCTACAGACACTTGTATGAGACTAACAAAATGGAAAGTTGTATGAAAACATTGAGACACTTTTTGTCTTATACTAAAATCAATAGTGCTCATGATTCTGAGCAGAACTGCCATCGAAACTGTAATCGAGAAAAAGGGTGTGTTGTATTCTTTTCAGAAAAACGCCTAGTTAACAGACTTATGAAACACGCAGAATTTTTTTATTTCTCTAGCTCTTATGTAGTACACCTCATTTTTTTTTACAGAAAACTGACGAGCTATTGACTCTACCTCAACTGATGATGGAAACTACAACTTACACGTACCAAAATGGATCCGTGAATAAACTAACCGCCATTCAACTACCCGACGCGCCTTTTTCCCATAGGGGTGGGCAGAGACCACTTTGTTACACTTGTGGTATCCTGACATATTTCTGGCTTCATCCACATTCATCAATCTGTTCATACTATGTTCTCATAATTTAAGATTTGACGTAACGCGCAAGTGTTCGGGAAAAGCTACACATAATGATTCAGGGGACCGATTTTTGAAAGCACAGCACTCGAAATCTGATTCTGTTTATATCTTCAAAACTACAGCTCTAATAAATTTTTTTACTAGTTCATAATATTAATGAGAGTGGTAATTTCACATAATGTGCTTTCAAAAATCGGGTCCCAGATCTCACGAAGAGCCCAAGTCAGTACAGTATTCATGTGCCACGGTAGAACCCTATCGCAATAAGGTGACGTATCACTCGAGTTTGAGTGACGGCAGTCTGTCAATAGCGACAGGGTTTTACGGTGGTACGTGAATACATATCCCTCATCTCTTCTGACTGTACCTATTTATGTTGTGGTGCGAGTTGCAGCTGCCGGTTAGCGAGTGGCTGCGCCAGCACAATAGGTGGGAATATCTACAGATTCCAATTCTGCCGTCCAAAGGAAAAATGCAGTAAGTCAGTATGCAGCTCATATGTACATACTGCGTTTTTCTTTAGGAGGGCAGAATTGCCGTACGTCACGTTGCATTTGGCAAGAAAATATAATAGTTTATAGTAATAATAATAATAAATTTCGTTTATTTTAGGGATGTAATCACCCATATACGTTTAAAACATAGTAAATACACATAACCTTAAAGCTACTTTTAAACACAAAATTACATTACGCTTTTACTAGAATTTCTTTTGAAACGCCTACTTCAGAAAAGCAACCGCCTGAAACTAACAATTCCTTTGATGGTGAAAACCCATTGTCTAACGCCACCAGTTAAAACGCATTTTAAAACCCCAACAACTCGAAAAGTGTTCAATTTAAATACGAAGAAAGACACGCCAGAATAATAAGTCCAAGTCAAAGTTAGAGTGAAAAAAGCTGCGGCGGGTAACTTTGAAAGCTTCGGAGCCGGCGAGCAGAACTGTGCTTTGTCAACCATCTGCCGCCCTGACACAGTATAAATCCAGTAACTAATCTTTAAACAACGTACAAATTTTGATCGTTTGAGGGCTCACTGTACGTGAAACGGCAGAGGCAAATGCAGCTGGAACTGCTACTAGCTAAATTGCATATGGTACTAAGAGTAGTAAAAAACCGTGATAGCCTAAAGTTTGACCCTCGAGTATATTCTGCATCTATAATCAATCTTTCAAAGTGTTTTCAAGTGTTTGGAATTTGGATTTTGAAATTTGCCACGAGCATGATGTGAAGGAGATCACTCACGATCACAGCTGTGACGCAATTCAATGGTGTGAGTGAAGTGTTTAAGGATAGCCCAAGTCCATTTATTCTGAGTGGAAGTTTATGCCCTGGGTATAAACTCAGCAGTGGGATTAAAGACTGCAGATGTTGACTAGAGCATTAAATAGTGCAAACCGTCTTTTCCACGAAATTCATTTTGCAATTTATACGTCTAAAGTTGCTGGTCACTACCGTTAGCAACGTGGCTCCTGAGAAGATATAATAATATACTGTCATAGTTGACAACAAGCGAGAGCGAGAGAGTGACAGCTTCGGGTCGAGCGGCTGCCTCGAACCGAGGTCGCGCATGTTGAGATACTGCCTTAACGCTGCCTCAACGTCTTAAGCAGTGTCTCCACTTGCGCGGCCTCGAAGCGAGGCAGCCGCTCGACCCGAGGCTGCCTCTAGTGTAAGCACCTTTTGGAGATTGCTTACTGCGTTTATACTGTTCCTAGTCCTTATTGCATATTTAAACTCTCAAATCCAGATAAAACTGCATCTTATTTAAATATTCTTGTGTAAAGTTACGAAGCTCTCTTGTTTATGTTAAGCTAGTTTTAAGTTCCAGTTAAAAACGATGCGATTTTTTTTATTATGTGGGTAGTTACGATTTTAAGAATGAGTTTGCTTGAAAATAAATGGTAGCGTGCATTTAAAGACGTACAGTAGTTAAAACGTAATAGTTAATAATGTTATAATAAAAACCAGTGAAAGTTCATTCTGAAAATTACTGTTTTAGTTTTATGACTTCTCTTGAATTTCGTAATAAAAACTTTATGGTACGAATTTTAATTTTAAAAGAAAATTTATGGCTAGCTTTCAGCCGCCATTTTGCAGTTTTTTTCTTCTTAAAAACATTCCTCAGACTTCAAATTAGACACTTTAAAAATTACCGAATTGGTCCAGCATTTCAAACCAACCGCAAACGCATTCTGGATTATTGACTCTTGTATTGTCTTATGCTGGTGGGAGTAAAGAAAAACATAGAATTTACCAGTTGCTTCTCTTCCCGCACAGATGGTAAAAACCCATCGATGGAATGGGCGAAAGTCTTAGGAATCATGTTATAGGCCCATCACTATTTTAATTTGCCTTTCCAGCTATACGCCCTTAATCATGCTAAACGTGGCCTTAAAGTTTTGTTACCTTAGGCTCTGTCTACCCCGTAAGGGATAAAGACGTGATGTATGTATTGAAGACATTATCTAAACAGAGAGTAGGGATTTTCTGAAACATCACCGTACACAACACACAATACCTATTTAAAAAAATATTAAAAAATGGTGCTTAGGTACTTTAGCTCATTTCTTCAATTTAAATAACAAAATATTGAGAGTGATTGAAAAGCTATATAGATCTACCTGTTTGTATCGCTTGTTCCACGTACACAAATATTTTACATTACCAGGACATTTTAAGGTAAAATAAAGACTATTTCTAAATTAAAACAAACATGTTCGCGGCTTAGGGCTGGCCCACGGGCCACCGTCGCACCTAAACCTAAATTAATCCAAATTAATCCTACATTGGTTTTACTAGTGCCGGTTATGTAACTTGGTTACGTACGGGAAACAAGCTGTTTGTATGGAAAAAAAACACCCAACGCAAACTAAACGGGGTAAATCTACAGGTTTTCACGCCAATCACTTCCCGCGCGGCATACATCCGATTAGCTGAGACCATAAAAACCCCCAACGTCCCCTTCTGTCTGTTAACTATCGATGACGTTATTGGCCCTTAGTAGGGTGTCGTTTATGGCCGTTTAATAGACACGGACACGGTTTACGATGAGATAGAAGTGTGGTCACTGATTTTTTGGGCGATTTGTTACTCTATTTTGTATCGGCCGTTAGGTCACGACATATTTATCGAGTGATTAAAAGCAATAGTAGAAATGCTTTTATATGTAATTCGTTGAAAAAAAAGTCGCCAAACCGCTGGGCAGATTGCTTTCGATTAACTGGCTCAAGGTCTGGCAGTACCTAGAGTTGGGCAAGCAGATAGGTATTATTTATTTATTGTTATTATTTTTGGGTTTCGTTCTTTTACTTTTTCTGTGTGTCTACTCTTGCTTAATACCTGTCCAGTCAATCGTTCAAAAGTTAACTGGAAGAAATCCCTTTCCTTCGTATTCATCTTTTTCATGTATTTTATGTACAATACAGTGTTTTACATACATACATACTATGTTCGATGTCAATAATTTCATCGTTGCATGGTGAAGTGATTAAAATACATAATTTTTTATTGACTTTCTACCTCTACAATTCACAATTCCAATTTACAGAATGAAATAACTACTGCAAACGCAACCAAAGACTTGTAACTTAAGCAGTCAATCCCTAACGTGACGTCATACGGGCCTCTTGATACTAAATGCCATCTAGCGACATGAAACCCTTATCGTAGTTTTTCTACAAGGTAGCGTTTCAAAAGTAACCTAAATAGGAACATACATAGCTATCCCAAAACTCATTGGAGTGTGAAAGTTCGTCATCTGTTCTAACATCATCAAAGCCACTATTCGATTCAGAAAACAAATGAAACGTCATGACTAACGCGTTTACTGGACGTCCCCCTAGGGCGCAGGGGCACAACCCTAGCTCGCAACCGATACCAATAAAAATCAACCTTAAAACAACAAAGCTTAAAGCTAAATTTGATCAAGACAAAGTAGTAAATTATTAGCCAAATCGCACTTTATTTTCTAAGCGAGTACAATTCCGAAGGATGAGCCTCATTGAAGTTGGACACGTAGCTTGTTTATTTCAAAAAGTTTTTTTGGTCTTAGTAGTTTTTTTAGTAGTTTTAGTAGTTTTAACGGCTTCGCAGACCTTTGCGCGACCTTATCGAAAGTTTGGGGAATTACCCGAACCTCTATTGTCTTTTAAAGAATTAATAATAAATTGAAGAGCTACGTTTATAAGATTTCTGTATATGTATGTATTGGCGTATGTCTTGACATATAAATTGATTTGAATTTGAATTTGATTAAGTATTCAGAAACAAACGGACTCTGAGATAAGTTTAAGACTACCAATTAGGGTGGGTTTTCATTGAGGTTACCTTAGGCTCTATCTACCCCGTAAGAGATAAAGACGTGATTTGTGTATTTGTGTGTTCATTGAGGTGGAGAAAGGTTGTCGAATCAGAAGCTCAACGTTGGAAATTGAAACTACAGCCTAAAAAAATCGACTAATTGACAAAGTTAATAATTAGAGACGCATTCATTCTCTAAAATTTTGCCTCAACTGCTATAACCCAGACACACACACAGACATAAATCACGTCTTTATCCCTTATGGGGTAGACAGAGCCTAATGTAACAAAACCTTAAGGCCACGTTTAGCATGATTAATGTCGTATAGGTGGAAAGGGAAATAAAAATAGTGATGGGTTGCTAGCCGCATCGCCTATAACATGATTGCTAAAGACTTTCACCCATTCCCTCGATGGGCTTTTACCATCTGCGCGGAGAGAAGCAACTGGTAAATTCTGTGTTTTTTCTTTACTCCCAGACCAGCATGGAGGACTACTTAAGGAAACGAAAACCGGAGTACATACATACCGTCACGCCTCTTTCCAACCGGGGTAGGCAGATACTACTTTCTTCCACTTGCTACGATCCTGACATACTTCTTTCGCTTCATCCACACTCATCAATCTCTTCATACATGCTCGCCGGTTTCGGGTACTCCTAACCTGACCTTTTTCAAAAACGTCGCCTATTTGGTCTCGGAACGTCCGTCTAGGCCTTCCCCTCCCAACATAACCATTCACACTCCCCCTACAGATCTGTTTAAAACGGGAGTTCTCAATAAAATTAGTGCGATAAAGAAACGCTTGTGCAAAATGCAGTGTTTCGCGGTAAATTTCACGGCGACGGTTTGGCGACGCAAGACTGGCGCTAGATTAAAGCAGAACGTCTATCTCCTCGACAGACGCGACAAAGCTTCCTTGCACATGCAAATGTCTGCATCGTAGTCGGAGCAATCCCAGTCGATAAAAGTGCGGAATCGAATCATGGCCACCGTAACCGAGTTAGCGCTCCCCCCGGCGCGACTGCAGGCGCTTTACTTAACGTATTATTTAAAATACTACATCGAATAAGATATACGACTAGGTCTGGGTAGATAGTGAGGTGGGGAAGTTAAGGGAAGCGCTCAAAGACCTAATTTTTGAAAGCACATTCAAAAAGCAGGGTTAGCATGTAGATGTTGCACGGGAGTTTGTAATTGTGTCGTACAGACACATCATTCGAACAGATGATGCATGACGACAAAAATTTGCGTAGTAACAAGGTCACGTGACAGCTAGTAACAGATAGAAAAATTCGAAGGCTTACCCACCTGCTATGGGTGGTGTAGGGGTATAGCACGCATCACGAAATGACGAGGATCCGGGTTCAATTCCCGGCCATAGCTTTACTTTCCGGATTTTTCTGTGTTTTAATTTTCAGTGAGTAAAAGTAAACATAAACAAGAAATAAAAAATCTTGATTCATTTGATATTACCTAGGACGTGTGTTTACATTCTTCATTTTGTATCCTTGGCCTCATTTTAGGCGGGGCTACAATATTTTACACGCAGACAATTTGGATCCAGTAGCATTCCAGGTGTAATTGTACAACCCTTGTCACAAGATTATTCAATAAAGATCCTTCCCGATCCCGCGCAACCGCTTTCAGGGTCGCACAATTATCAGCACCGTCCCTCGTCAAACCGTAAAACCATAGTCAATAACTTAAAACTTCGCAAAACGTGAATCATTCTACAATGTTCTCGCGCCCGACATCCTTCTTCATGCAAAGCCTCATAACTTTTTTAATAACAACTTTGGTTGGCAATAAAGCGTGATATCATCACGCTATGCATAATATTTGGGAGCCGGCCAGAGCTCGTGCGACATTCAAAATGGCGGTTATCCCCGTTAGAATTATGCAAGGGCTAATCAAGTGCGCTTGTGCCGCGGTATTAATGCTGGTGGGAATAGCGACACCTCCTACGCATAAGGTCGTATCCCTAAATCGACGATTTTTCAGGAGAGCGATTATAAAAAAAAATCATGTATTTTTTCATGTTGAAATATGTCCAAAGTTTAAAGCAGTAGTTATATCTGTCCGCAGCGGGTTAATTAACACGAAGCAAATCTGTTTATTAAAATAAATATCATAATTTCAAAATTATGGCAAAAAAACCTAAAGTTACGACTTTGTGTTCGTTTTCAAACGCATATGAAAGTTACAACCTTTTGCGATTGATCACGTCCATTGCATAAAGTCGTATGTTATAAATACGACTATATAAACTATACTATATACTTTCTCACTAAAGCAACGCATGTAGTCGTAAGTACGAGTTACGATTACGACCCATGATTATAAAAAAAACTGCAACAAAAAGGCGTACCTAACTACGACTATTGATAACGCATAAAGTCGTAACTTAAAAGTTAAGACTATTTGCGTGGGGTGTAATGAAGACTAAATGGAGTGGCGAAAATCGTCGAATGTTGTGATGCAACGATTTGCGTGGAAAAGTTCAAATAATACGACTATTAGCAATCACAAAACTACTTAATTATCAAAAATATTTAAACTTGAGTTTTAGGAAGTTAAAGCTTGGACTAATGGCTTTCTGACGATTGTAAAATCTCATTTTGCATAAAAAACGGGTTACGACCTTTTGCGTCGGAGATATCGATAAGCTGCCAGGGCGCCCTGGATATTGGCAAAATGTAGTTTGTAAATAGCTTTTCCGGGTTAAATTATAATGACCCAGTGTAAGCAGTTTTGAGCACGATATGGCGGTCTTCCATGATGGTCTGGGAAAGAAGAAAAAACATAGAATGTACCTACCAGTTGCTTCAAAAATTTTAGGAATATTTTTATATGCAATGCGGCTAACAACCCGTCACTATTTTAATTCCCCTTTTCCACCTATATCCCAACAGTCATGCTAAAGGTGGCCTTTTTAAGTCTTGTTACCTTAGGCCCTGTTTACCTTCCAGCGACACCTGCGGGGGAGGGCGGGAATTCCCAATCCCGCATTGCACAGGTGTCGCAGTGAGGTAGCCCCATCCCGGGGTGGGCCCGTAGGGCGCCGCGGTACACGCTAGTTCTCCCGTAGTGCCCTACAATAGTTCCAAATTTGAGAATCCGTGTGGTTTTTATTGGGTATGCCTGACGCCTCGGGAGAGCCCCAAATACCCCTGGTAACCCCGTACCGGGCCGGATGCATAAGGTGCATTTCCCACACCATAAAAAAAGGCCCTGTTTACCTCGTAAGGGATAAAAACGTGATTTTTGTATGTATGTGTAAGTGAACTGAGTATTGATTCTAGTTTACGGTTACCTACTAGACCATATTGTTTATATTTGCATTGGTCTAAAGTCTAATGCGTCAACGCCCCGCTACCGGGTCCGAGAGTGTCCCTTTATCGATAACGACGCATGCTTCTTCTGCACGACGCTATTAGATACATACATATGAACATACATAAATCACGTTTTTTTAATGTGTTTATCACCTTATGGTCCCAACGGAAGACCAGCGCTCGCTGTAAGGCCAGCAAATGCTGAGTTAGGATGATTTTGTGGCAATTTATCCGTTCTTTTTAACGTGTGTTTACCTGTTTGCTGTTTTGTGATGGTCATAAATAAACTTTTTTCTTACATAGACATACACACATACACAAATCACGTCTTTATCCCTTACGGGGTAGACAGAGCCTAAGGTAACAAGACCTACAGGCCACATTTAGCAAAATTGTGGGCGTATAGGTGGAAAATGGAATCAAAATAGTGATGGGTTGCTAGCCTCATCGCCTATAACAAGATTCCTATGATTTTCGCCCATTCCCTCGATGGGCTTTTACCATCTGCGCGGGTAGAGAAGCAACTGGTACATTCTATGTTTTTTCTTTACTCCCAGACCAGCATGGAAGAACTTTTTTCTTTCTTTCTTTTAATCCTTTACGGGGATGGCTGTAGTTTAGCTGTCAGCTAGCCGATTTGCATTATTACATGGCCAAGTTGCAAACTTTGGTAAGTGGCTCAAAAATGCCGATTCGCGGCACTGAACTCTACACATCGATTATTTTTACATCAAACGCTCAGTTTACTACGTAGCCCGGCTATACGCAACAGCATCCAGGCGAGTATTGCACCCCAATGGCTGCGTGCGCGGATGCTGGGCTAATTACGTGACGTAGGCTGTGATTAACTCATTCGCGAAATCGTGTCGCAGGCCCGCAGCTAACACCGGACAGATACATCGTCAACATACAGTTTATTTGTATTTTCAGCGCTCAAAATAAAATGGCTGTCTAAATGGCTGGCTAAATTGTTAATACTACTTAATAGCCAATGTTTTTGTACGCCAACCGGCAAAACATAGTGCAACACTAAAATATGTCACATTTCTGTATTTATGCAGCCATCACCTATGTTTCACAAATAAAACACTTTTGACTTTGACTTTTGTCGTTACAGACGGAAGCGTGTACTCATATATGATGAACTGCTTATCACAAAATGAAAATATGTGCAATAGTAAACAGACTTTTTCCATCTATACGCCCGCAATCTTGCTAAACTAAAGAGCTGCGGGTGTCTATGGACAGTGGTCATCATTTAACATCAGGTGACCCATTAGTTCGTTTGTCTGGCCTCTCTAACATAAAAAAAAACGTGGCCTGTAGGTCTTGTCACCTTAATCTCTGTTTACCTAATAGGAGTTAAAGACCTGATTTGTCATTGCTCTAGAAACCGGGACTCAATGTCATTAAAGTATCACATAAAGTCTAGTGTGTCACCGGTGTTTAGGAGTACATAATCACGCTAAACGTGGCTGGTTTTGTTACCTGTGATATACGTATGTATGTATCGGTCTAACGAAAACCCCATTCATGTCATGACCCTTCCAAATTTTCTGGGCAATTAAAGTGCCTCAGCCGTTTTTCTCAGCTGTATCCAGAGACAGGGAAAACATGATACGATACGGAAATAGACTCGACCGTTTCCCGGCAGCCGTAGCCGCCCAGTTTTTGCCGTCTAACGAAGCGGACAACGGCCGACCCCGCCGTCGGTCGGTCATTTGTATCACAAGATTGTACATTCAAATAGGATATAGAACAATAAGTCTGCATGACTTGTTAAAGTTCTTCGCTTTTTTTTTAATTGGGTCGGTTCTGGCTGAAAATCAGTGTCTAACACCTCAGCGTAATGCAGAGCCAGCGACCGTTTCACTTTTGAGAAGACACACATAACGCTCACGATCTATTTTTCTTGTCTTGATTATTTTCTATAAAATTGTGTATGTTCTCTTGTATTTGTGTGTCTTGCAAAAAGGAATAAATGTCTTCTTTCTTTCTAATTATTGTTTTACACAGAAAAGTCAAAGTATTCAAAGCCCATACAGCCTGTCTGATTTATATGCATACATACATACATAACTCACGTCTTTATTCTCCACGGGGTAAAAAGACCCCAAGGCCACGTTTGACTGTTGGGATATAGGTGGAAAGAGGGAATCAAAATAGTGACGAGTTGCTAGCCGCAATGAATATAGCATGACTCTTGAGGTTTTCGCCCATTCCCTCGATAGGCTTTTGTCATTTGCGCGGGAAGAGAAGCAACTGGTACATACTATGTTTTTTCTTTACTCCCAGACCAGCATGAAAGCAATGTATATAGTTTTTTTATACGACAAGGAAGGCAAATGAGCAAGTGGGTTAACTAGATGGTTTGCGAGCACCACCACCCACAACACTAGAGGTTTTCAGATGCGTTGCCAACCTTAGAGGCTAGAATAGAATACCTCTTGTGCCAGTAACTTCACCGGCTGTCTTACCCCCTTATTCATAAACGCTCTGTAGGCTTCTGCTAACTTAGCAATCGTTTGTCATTATCTGTCATTTTGACATTTACCTTTCACAGATAAGGACAAACGATTGCTAAGTTAGCAGAAGCCTGTCAAGCAATTATGAATAAGGGGGTAAGACAGCCGGTGAAGTTACTGGCACAAGAGGTATTCTATTCTAGCCTCTAAGGTTGGCTACTATTCACGCCGTGCAGGCACCGCTGTTTGGCGGCAGTACGACCAACTGCAAAAACAATAGTAACACATAGTCCTGTCGCGGTCAGTCTTGTCCATGTCTTGTCCTGCCAGTTCCACCTAACTCAGAGGTGCGAGGCCGGGCTCGAACCCACGACACTGCTTGAGAGGCCACATGTCAAACCACTAGGCTAGGCTAGGGTTGTGTTTTGTTGAAATATAACGATAGTTGATGGGTAGTGTCGGGAAAAGTAAAGCCGTGTACATAGAGCTTTCTGTATACGCAAAAAAGGGTTGTTATTATCTTTGCTACTATTACAGTAACAGCACTAACAATGTGTACATATCATTAGGCCACTCTCTGACATGCGCTGTAACAGCATTGCACGATATTTCCTTTTATAATCGAACAAAATTTCTCATGTCATTTGTTCAATGATTCTGTGTACTTAGTGTAGGTTTTCGGTCACAAAATACGTCTCGGACGCGTTTGCGTTAAAATGTCAAATACTATGAGAACAGTTTGTTGCCGTTTCGATCCGCTAGTGGCGCTGCCAATTTTTCCATAGTAAAACTTATACTAGAGGCTCTAAATAAAAGAAGCGCTACGCGGAAATTCCTACTTCCTGGCTTGGGAAAGACGTAAAATGGTGTACACACGGGCGGTGATAAAGAAAGCTTCAGGTCGCCTTTGGCTCGTGTGACAAGTTCCTGCGATCTATGACCTTCTTTATTTCACCACCCGCGGGGAACTATAAAGTAAATATGGCGTCAAAATATTCCGCCACAGGCATCGACCCCAAGACGCTGGCCGCATTGCCTCTCTGAACTGCTGTTCCTCGGGGTGTAATGTACCTACTGTAGTGTCCTAAAGTAACGTATGGACACCCAAATTACGATTAGCTTTAATCCACTCGGCTCGCCAGCACACCGCCACACCTCACGGCGGTCCAAAGACAACTGTCATCCCCACCGTTGTGACGTATGCGCTCGAGACAAGAACAGCAACACTACACCTACTATTTCAATCTAACATTGGCGTGGCATGCAGCGCACTCTAGTTTTAAATGGACACGCAAGTTTTTTTTTAAATGACGTCGACACGGCCATGAGTTGCCATGCACTAAAACATGGTTTAACTAGAATCAAAGCTTTCACATTTTTTATGCCTTAGTTTTTTAGCCTCTGTATCGTATTTCGGTCATGTTTTTATTTAGCAGGGAAATTGGCTTTGAATGTGGAACTTGATCACTCCCAAAGGCGCCGTTGATAATACTCCCCATATAGATCTGTTTAGTTAGTCTACTTTCATCCATCCGCTCTACATGCCCAAACCAACTAAGCATAATTTTTTCTATCCTAGTCACTATATCCTCTTTCACACCAGCACGTTCCCTTATCACACTGTTCCTTATTCTATCTTTCAGTGATACACCTTCCATACTCCTTAACGCTCTCATTTCTACAGCATTTATTCTACTTTCATGCTTCTGCAAAAGTTTACAAGAAGGAAATATAGTTATCTGGCAAGCCTAGACTAGTCTTATACAACTAGCTAGGAAAATAGACACTTGCCAGGACCTTACCGTGACGTCTTATTGCGATTTAACTCCGACTTACAATACAATACAATAAACACTTTATTGAACACCACATATAACAACCAAAACAGAAAAAGGTAGGTATACAGAATCAACATGAAACTACCGCGGAAAGTACGTCAAGCCATTGAAATAAGTCGGTATCCCAATTTCAACCGGGATAGCGGATGGTCGGTGCCCCCGAGTTGGAAAACTGTTTTAAATATTGACCAAACGGTGAGTGTGAGCGAACCTTTACGGAGTGACGTGATCAGTGTTGTGTGCTGCCCTACATTTGACAGTAATAAAAATGACGATGAAAACGAGGGTAGTTGTGCGCCGCTGTCAGTTGCGTCGAACAGCCGCGCGAACAGAGCGTTGGCACGGTGTTCGTTTCGCTGCCGCCGGGGCGAGCGCTCCAGGAAGAAGGACTAGGGGTGCGAGTCGGGTTACCTCCACGTGTGATTAAGAGCTGCGGTTCGTTTTTGGATCCGTCCGGGGGGAAGAGCAGTGCTTGGTCCGGTGCGCCCTGGGCAACGGCTAATGATTTCCTGGCAGTTTCTGAGGGATATCATTGACCGTTGGCTAAGAGCCCGACAGGGGGGGGAGGGGGTCTTTGACCATTACCGTACAACGTTGCCGACATTTTGTCACAAGATTTTTTAATAAAAATTTTTACATTGACATTGGCGAAGTTGTCGTCACTATAACGACTTGATACGCCACAAATAAAAGAAGAAGAAGAAGAAGAAGAAGGACTACGATATAGTCCGAAACATGTCGGGCATCACTCGACTTTTTATACGTGAGTTATCCGTTTGTGTAATTATGGTATACAGAATATTACAAGGTAGCAATAGGCGGCCTTATCGCCACAGAGCGATCTCTACCAGGCAACCAATTTTAGCCGCGACTTTTAGTATGGATCTGACAGCGAGCGGACCTTAACTGAATTGAAATTGAATCATACTAAGACGTCATGGCAAGCCCCCGGTATGTCATCACCGCTGCCTGACTGGACATGTCATCTGAAATAGAACCTTCGAGTGCGACTCGTACTTGGCCGGATTTTTATATTCGGAAGCTGAACTGCCCAGCTATCTCCCCTCAAGTTTTTTTGTAATATTTACGGGAGTTCCTGTGTAATTTATTAGAGCGAGATAATACAGAAAGGCTCCTTTTCCTTGTTTACTCATACAAAATTGCAACGTTTCAGTGAATAGTAAACAGAATGTAACTCTTCAAAGATGCAGCTGATCGTTTGACCCGCCCAATATCACGGCCCAGCGCCCGCCAATATTTGTTGTGCACCGAATCTAACATATTCTAACATGTTATTTGCTGTTCCGATTATTTATTTATTCGTACTAGCTCCAAGCGCATGCCGGTCTCTGGGATAGAACTCCGGTACTATCGAATCGGTGATAAAACTAAGTGCATACCTGTTGGCAACACCAACAAATCCTAATTAATAAATGGGTACTAAGGGTATTTTATATTTCAAGTTATGTTAATAAAAGCATGAATTCAAAAATGCATTTTTGCAAATAGGCCGCCAAGGGCTCTTTTAAATGTCTTTTTTGAAACTAACAGCACATTCGGAAAGACCATCGCTGCCAAGAAGAATGCGCCGCAAGAAACTGGGCAGAAAGTTTTTTTTCAGAATAAAAGAAATTTATAACAATACCTAAATTCTGCTTTTAGGGCTGGGGTGGGGGGGGGGGGGGGGGGGGCAGTGCGGATCGGGAACTTCACGCACGCCATTTGATTGAATTTATTCGCGAATGTGTGCAGGTTTCACGATGTTTTCCTTCACCGAAATGCTCATTCGTTCAATTCTGAAAAGCTCACAGGAGCGAGTCCGGGATTCGAACCCACGACCTTCTGCTTGAGAGGCCACAGGTCAAAATACTGGGCCAACACGGCTTTTACTAGTTTCTACAAACTAGGCATTTACGAGCTATTCGGTGAAGAAAACATTGTGAGAAAGCTGTTCAGTGGTGTTTTAAAGTTCACTGACCGCACAACTGCATTATAAATGGAATATTACTGAAACAACAGCTACATTTTACGCAGCGCGCCGCCAAACTCCACAAAATTCTCCGAACAAAGAACGCACGGACAATTTCACGCAGAATCGCGAGCGAAACGGCGACAACTCGTTTATCAGCTGTTTATGCTAACGAGCGAACTATCGCTCGAGCGCTGAGCGAAACTTCGAGCATTTGGCAGCGCTTGAATATGCTAAGCGATAATTTGCGCTGCGACTATTGAGCACGATTTGCTTGGCAGCTTTTAAACTATTTGCATAGTTATTTAAAAGTCCATACTCAAGGGATGCCCTGTTACTGAGGTTGTTTGTCTGTTCTGCGGTTCTGTTTTGAATTTTTGCCCTCTCGTTCTGAGAGAAGGCCTGTGCCCGGCATAAGGACGTATATAGGCTGTAGATGAGAGATAAGTTATAGGTTTCGTGTCTTTCTGAGATATGTTCTCTAACTTAACTCCTAACTTTCTGAGATATCTTATCTGACTTACTGACTGACACATACGCGTACTTATCACAAACTATCGCTATCCCGCAGGAATTACGCAATTTTCCGAGATAAAAAGTAGCCTATGTGTTATTCCAGATCATAATCTATCTATGTTCCAAATTTCATCCAAATCTATCCAGCCGTTTTGGCGTGAAAGAGTAACAATCATCCAAACATACCCACAAACTATCACATTTATAATATTAGTAGGATGTTCTTTCTCTTGTATTGCAAATACATACAACTGTAGGCTTATTACCTAACTCGCTCGCAATCGCCATCGTGTTCATTTTGACAGTTCTTGTATGAATGTGACAGCTGGCTGATTCCGATGCCAATTGTCGCCCATACATGAACTTTCAAAATGAACCCGATGGCGATTGCGAGCGAGTTAGGTAATAAGCTATTCACTTATGTTTTTCACCTATACCCGCGTCGATGATACAGTGACTGTAGCCGAGTTTATCGAATCAGATTCCGGGTTCCGGTGTAAATGTATTTTATCGACTCGGACGCCACCTGCCGGCTGATTGCGTTAGAGGACACTCCGCTTCCTTTTAACTTGTCTTTGGTTCAATAAAGAAATCTCTTTAGTTGAATAAAGACAGAGAAAAAAGATGGGACGCCTGTATCGTTATCTTTAGCCTTTGGACTGTAGGACTAGGTAGTATAGCTCTTCGGGCTGGCTGGTAAGACGCTAATCTCGAAGTTTGTAAATTTAACATTCTTTCGATTTGACGTTCGATTGTTTTTCAAGAACTTGGATATGCGCCTCGGACCAATTTGATCCGGGAACTAAAGTAGATATCCCGTATTATGTAAACGTTGCATTTCCAAAATCGGAATAAAATAAAGTATTCAGTTTAAATATGCTGGTCTGGGATCGAAGAAAAAACATAGAATGTACCAGTTGCTTCTCGTCCCGCGCAGATGGTAAAAGCCCATAAAGGGAACGGGCGGAATTCTTAGGAATCATGTTATAGGCGATGTGGCTAGCAACCCATCACTATTTTGATTCCCCTTTCCACAATTCAAAATTCAGAATTTATTTATGCAAATTGGCCGCCGAGAGCTGTTTTACATGTCTTTTTTTAAACTACCAGTGCATTCTGAAAGGCCATCATTGCCAAGAAGAATGCGCCGCAAGAAACTTGCCAGAAAGTCATTTTTTTAAATAAAATACAGTAAGCTACTACAATACTTAAATTCTACTTATATTAAATACATTTATAAAAGGGATGTATAAGGTCCCCGAGCCTTAAATTGTATTACTCTATAGTAGAGGTGTATACATAAAGTCTCATGTATCATGCTAAACGTGCTATTTAAGTCTTGTTACCTTAGATTCTGTCTATCCCGTAAGGGATAAAAACGTGATTTATGTCTCTATGTGTCAGGTAAAGACTCTCCAACCAACTAACAATTCTTATTTCTAAAGCATAAGTGAATGAAATCTGGGAATCAGGTGACCATGCCTTACATCCTATGAAGCAGACCACCAGAACCCTTCTAATTCGCATTCTTATTTTACCATCCGTCTGAATCCGCAATCCACACCGCATGCGTCCTTTATTTTCCCAACGACACGTCGTAAATGAGTATTTGCACAATGGACTTCATTTCCTGATTTTTCACCCAAAAAGCTGCAGTAGGCTTGATGAGCATAATATAATCCTGATCAAAATTTCACGTAGCTCCGTCCGCAGCCAACAGATGGCGTTGCTTCCTCTTATTTTCGTACTGACCGCTTCACAAAGCCAGCCAACGAACCTTACCAACATAACCAGCTCAAATCAACTTTAACGCAAAACAATAGGGGCTGTTACAACCGCGATGAAAGCATGGCGGCCATTTTGAAATATGCAACTAGTTTATTACATAAACTGTAGTTCAGGTCGGTCGCGGCATTTGGAACCTTAAGGGGAGACGTTTGGGGGGTAGGTGGTGATATTGTCAAGGTGGTGGATGGTTAATATTCTAGATGACCGTCACGGGTCGGGATTAAGCGGCGTCCTGAGAGAGAGCCATTTATTAAATTAGATACCGTAATGAATAATTAGGTCGTGGTAGACCGTCTGCTTATTAACTATTTCTGAGAGCAACATTAATTTCGTATAGATGTGATTGGTGATGATTAGATTATATTTCATTATCGATGCGTGTTGTTTTTATATTATTACTAGCTGTTGCCCGCAACTTCTTCTGCACAGAATTCGTTTATCGCTATCCCGCAGAAATTACGCTCCGTTCTTAGAGGATGCCTACGTCATAGTAGCTTTATGCATGCAAAGTCTCAGCCCGATCGGTTTAAAATTTACAAAGTTTCATATAAAGTTTCATCCCCTATTTTATCCCCTTGGGGGTAGAATTGATCAAAATCCTTTCTTAGCGGATGCCACCGTCATAACATCTACCTGCATGCCAAATTTCAGCCCGATCCGTCCAGTGGTTTGGGCTGTGCGTTGATAGATCACTATGTCAGTCAGTCACCTTTGAGTTATATAATTATTTAGATTTTGGGATTTTTACGGTTCCGTTACTAAGACTTCGCTGTCCGTCCGTCTGTCTCTCTGTCCGTCTGTCATCAGGCTGTATATCATGAACCGTGATAGTTGACAGTTGAAATTTTCACTTACATACACAAATCACGTCTTTATCCCTTACGGGGCAGACAGAGCCAATGAAGACCTAGGCCACGATTAGCAAGATTGTGGGCGTATAGATGGCAAACAAAAAAGAAATGAAATGAGTGCGGCAGTTTCACTTTTGCGAAGACACACACAACGCTGACGATCTATTTTTCATGTCTGTGTTTTTTTTCTTGATCTTTTTCTATAAAATTGTGTATATTCTCGTATAGTTGTGTGTCTTGCAAAAAGGAATAAATGTCATCTTTCTTTCTTTTTAAATTACGGTGAATTTTTTACAGATGATGTGTTACAGTTGCCGCTATAACAACAAATACTAAAAGCAGAATTCTTATGTCCGTCTGTCTATGGAACAAACCAATATAAAAATGACCACACACTGGATACATTTTGACAACCGGATAGCCTAATGGTTAGTGACCCTGACTATGAAGCTAGAGGTCCTGGGCTCGAATCCCGGTAGGGGCAGACAGTTGTATGATGAATACGAATGCTTGTGCCCGAGTCATGGATGTTGTATGTATTTATCTACATTATATAAGTATGTTTATCCGTTGCCTGGTACCCATAGTACAAGCTTTGCTTAGTTTGGGGCTGGGTCAATTGGTGTAATTTGTCCCAAGATATTTATTTATTTATTTTGTACTCTTACAGCTTTGATCGTCATCATATCTTACACTCATTACGCCCTTATCACAAATCAGCTAAGTGTAAAGTCACACGTCTGAGCCAAAAGCCCAAGCTTGTGGCAGCGAGCGAGATGCCAGATACGGCACGCTCCTCTGACATAATCGGGGGATCGCTTCATTTAGCCGACGGCGGAGGACCAGGTTTGACCCGAGAGCTCTGTTGCGATAAAGTTTTAGGCCGAATCCACCAGAGATATGCGAGAGAACAAAAAGGATTATTTCATTGGTCTAGCTAGTCTCATTCAGCGCTTCTTTCTTATTGGCGGATATTTTACTACACAGCTTAACTCGACGTCACGTCTTTATCCCTTACGGGGTAGACAGAGCCTAAAGTAACAAAACTTTAAGGCCACGTTTAGCATGATTGTGGGCGTATTGGTGGAACATGGAATCAAAATAGTGATGGGTTGCTAGCCGCATCGATTATAACAATACATGATTCCTAAGATTTTCGCTCATTCCCTCAATGGGCTTTTACCATCTGGTACATTCTATGTTTTTTTATATAACAAATTCGGTGAAATAGAGAAAACTAAAATGTTTAATACAAATAAACTACACAAAAACACTGAATTTAATATCACGTAATTTAATGCGCGTCGTTTAATTAAATTTTCAATACACAGTGAAATTGCTACGGAATCCCCATATTTTACATTTGCAACATGTGCTACGTCCCGGCGGCGTAGCGAAGTGCTACGCCGCAAGCTTCCCCGTAGATGCCTCTACGAAAACGCCACGGGATACGGACAAGCGGAGATGACCGCGTAACATACACGATAACTGAAAACATGGCGTATGTAATGTAGTCAAGTTCCAAAAACTCTTTGAAGTTTGGAGGCCGTTACTCTGTACCAATAAATCCAAAAACGTTTTTTTTTGCACAAACGAGTACGTAGACTAGATTAGTAATGGATGTATAATTATTTGAGCTTTCTAAATATGGTCAATATCAGACTATCTGGATCATCTTTAATTAAAAACATTATAAATACGCAAAATGCAATGGCAATGGAACAAATCGAAAATCGGAATATTTCAGCCACAGAGATGGAATACTAAAAGGTCGCAGTTGCATTTCTCAACTACGTCATAACTTTTTCCTTTTCCACTTCTCATTTATTCGGATAAGATATGGTCATGCTCGGTAAGGGACAAAGACGTGATTTATGTATGTATGTATGTATGCTCGGTGTAGTGAAAGAAGGAAAAAAAGAAAACGTTTATTGACACAAAACGACACATAAAGAAAATGAAAAAAAAAAAAAAACTAAGTACTTATGTTCTGAAAGTGCCAAAAGGGCCGCACTCAGCATGTTGCTGCGGCAGGCCGCAGCGCTGATTTTCAGTGTGACCCTTTTGCCTAGTGCTTTGTGCTTTAGTGCAGCTTCAAATGAACTGTATAGAGTTCACAACGCGTTCGCATCTTATATGATATTGGTAATGGATGCATCTGTGTTTGATATTGACTTACGCGTAAGCAGTATAATAGTGAGTTGCCTGAAGACAAATAGAATAATATATATATATTTTTTTTAATAATAATAATAACTGCTGATAGAAGCCAGATAGTTGCCAGATTTGTATTTAATTCATTTACAGTCCGTGAGCTGAATACCATTTGGACCTGTCTAGCTGTCTCACTCGCTTTTTTGGGTTTGAGACTTGAATCGGCCGATGGTTCCCGAAATTTAGAAGGCATTCTAGGAGCTTACGGACTGTATTTTAAGCCTGGATGGCAGCTTTCCGACGTTCGGTACCCCGTGGCCGGCAGCCGATGGCCGCCCCAATATCACTGATGGAATACCTGTGTGGATGCTTGCACTGACCTGGTTTCCAATATATGACATATTTGATACAAACATACATGAATCACGTGTCTATTTCTTACGGGGTAGACTAGGATAACATTCAAAAGAGAAAATATAACATGTTAAAAAATACATACGTACACATACACAAATCACATCTTTATCCCTTAGGGTTGACAGAGCCTAAGGTAACAGGTACCTACAGGCCACATTTAGCAAGATTGTGGGCGCATGGATGGAAAGGGGAATCAAAACAGTGTGGGTTGCTAGCCACATCGCCTATAACATGATCTCTAAGATTTTCGCCCAATCCCTCGATGGGCTTTTACCATCTGCGCGGGAAGAGAAGCAACTGGTACATTCTATGTTTTTTCTTTGCTCCCAGGCCAGCATGGAAGAAACATTAAGAAAACTTAACAGCGCAATTCCTTTCCTCCCGTATCTCTTACCTGTATACTCTAAATATACCCTTTCTACCCCACGAGCAACGCCTAGCGCTCAACTAAAGTGGCGATGCCTGCGTGGAACCCGCGAGACCCGATGCCCCCCGCTGTTAAAGAGAAACGAAAACATTGTACGGGAGACAGACTCACAGCAGGCCCGTTGCCGATTTTAACGTATAAAACACTGACTAATTCCTAATTTAAAACAAAGTTGTATAGCTTTTTATGTAATGCCTGCTTTTACAGTGTTGAAGAGTTCTTTAACTTTAAGTTTTCATCAGACATGAATCTCATTTAACATTTAACATATTAATACTAGAGATGATGTAACTGTAATAATAATGATAATAGTATCAATATGACAATTTATATCAACTTCTAATTATAATTCTAATATTCTTGACATGTGTTATATATGTACAATGTGGGTAAACTGTGGTTAGTGTATAAATGTGGGTAGATGAGAAGATCAGTCTGCCAACGAGATTCCTACTTAGCTTATGTGCTCAGCTCCCAAAATAGTAAGTTATAATAGTGGCGACGACGTAGACTGGACTAAAGCGTGCAATTATAGTGCTAAAGTGGTTTAAAGTGATAAAAGTGCGGAATATAGAAAAACATACTAAGTGAAAATGGGTATTAAATTTGTCGAGTTTGATATAGCACATGGCTGTTGGAAGAATTACTTGGAAAGGTTTTCTTTCTGTCTGCAAGCGAGTGAAATTACAGAAGATAGTAAAAAAAAAGCAAATTTGCTTGCTGTATGTGGTCCTGACTTATTTGATTTAGTGAGTTCTTTGATTGCCCCAGTTTCGATAAGTGAGGTTACTTTTTCAACGATAACGACTAAGTTGAGTAATCATTTTCATCCGAAACCAAATGAAATTGTGCAGTCATATAAATTTCATAGCAGACATCAAGGGGAAGGGGAAAAAGTTAGAGATTATGTGGCTCAATTAAGGAAATTAAGCATAGACTGTAACTTCAAGGAATTATTAGACCGAACTTTGAGAGACCGTTTGGTATGTGGCATAAGGGACAAGGAGGTGCAAAAACGATTATTACAACATAGCTCTTTGACATTCGATCAAGCTTGTGAAATTGCACTGGCTCATGAAGCTGCAGGGTTTGATGCGAGTATCATTGGGATTCCTTCTTCAAGTAGGTCTGGGTTAGATGAAGAAGTACCAATGGAGGTAAATAAATTTATTAATAAAAAAATAGACAAGCAGACTGAAAGACTAAATTGTTTTCGGTGTGGTAGGGCACACCGTGGGGGATGCAGATTCAGATGGTCAAAATGCAACTACTGTGGTAAAATAGGGCACATTGAAGCGGTGTGTTTGTTAAAGAATAAAGGAGAGTTCACACCGAAGGCGCAGGTAAATGAATTGTATGAGGATACAAGGATCAACAATATGAGACAGGACACGACCGCCCCAGCCTATTTAGTTAAAGTTAAGCTAAACAGGGTGGCAATAGATATGGAGGTGGACTCTGGTTGTGCTTTTACCTTGATAGGTGAACGGACTGCTAGGATCATTTGGGATAGCCTGATACCTGAATTGGAAGGTGTCAATGTTGCATTAAAGACTTGGACTGACAATAAGTTGTCCTTATTAGGAAAAGCCATGGTAATGGTGCAATATAAGGGTATGGAAAAAAAATTACCAGTGTTTGTGGCTAAGGGTGATGGCCCTAATTTAATTGGTCGAAATTGGTTCACGGAGTTAGGTATCCAGCTAGAAGGCGTTTATATGGTACAATTGGATAAATCTAACCTAGAAAGCGAGCTTAAGGACATGGTGCAGAAATACGCAGAAATATTCAAAGAAGGATTAGGTAAATATACAGGTCCTGTGGTGAGTATTTCACCTAAAGAAGGTTCAAAACCGAAGTTTTTAAAAAGTAGACCTGTACCGTTTGCGCTGAAAGATCGTATACATCAAGAAATTGATAGATTAGAATCAGAAGGAGTTCTGGAAGCAACTTCACATTCGGAATGGGCAACGCCAATAGTCCCCGTACTGAAACAAGATGGCAGTGTGCGATTATGTGGTGACTACAGGTCAACGGTGAATGCAGTGACAGAGACTGATACCTACCCTCTACCTACTCTCAATGAAGCGTTTGCAGAATTGCAAGGCGGAATGCTGTTTACGAAAATTGATTTAGAGCGAGCTTATACTCAGGTCGCGGTGGATGAACAAACAGCCGCATTGCTGACAATTAATACACCAAAGGGTCTGTATAAAATGAAGAGGCTTCCATTTGGGGTGAAGGCCTGCCCGGGAATATTTCAAAGGTTAATGTCATCACTTCTGGCAGGTATTCCGGGTGTGGCAGTATTACTAGACGATATTGTAGTCACAGGTAGAGGAACAGTAGAACACAATAAGAGACTCGAGGAGGTACTTCGGAAGCTAAAGGAAGCGGGATTACGTTTAAATAGGAAAAAGTGTAGTTTTGCCGTTGAAAGTGTTCAATTTTTGGGTTTTATCATCGACAAATTTGGTATTCACCCGTGTGAAGAGAAAATTCGTGCGATTGAGAGAACCTCCGCGCCTCGAAACGTGAAAGAGCTCCAAGCATTTTTAGGCCTACTAAATTTTTATGATCGTTTTCTACCACACAAGGCTTCAATAGCAGAGCCGTTATATAGGCTGCTGGATAAAGAAACAAAATGGAGATGGGAAAAAGTTCACCAGGAAGCTTTCGAGATTTTAAGGAAGATGGTTTCTAGTAACGACACTTTAGTACACTATGATGTTAAAAAGAAACTCATCTTGTCATGTGATGCGTCACAATATGGCCTTGGCGCCGTTCTGGAACATGAAATGGATGACGGCACCATCAGACCCGTTATGTTTGGTTCAAGGACAATGAATACACATGAACGTAATTATGCACAAATTGACAAAGAAGCAGCAGCGGTCATGTTTGGTATGAAGAAGTTTCACCAGTTCATTAGTGGTAGAAGAGTGACTATTAAGACAGATCATAAGCCACTGCTAGGGATTTTTGACCCAAAAAAGCCTATTCCGAATATTATTTCGCCCAGAATGTTACGGTGGGCGCTTTTGTTGAATTCTTATGACTATACGATACAATACGTAGAAGGTAAAAATATTGGAAATGCGGACGCGCTAAGCCGGTGGCCAACACAGGAAGAAACTAAGGAAGAAGAGTTTTCAGGAGTATTGTTAATTGAAGAAACACCGATTGAATTGGAATTTTCAGCAGTAGAGGTAGCCAAATTAACAAAAAAGGATAAATGTCTTAGTAAAATTTTATACTGGGTACGGAATGGCTGGCCATCTAAATCTGAAAATGATTATAAAAATTACTGGCAAAAGAGAGAAGAGTTATCCGTATACAGAGACTGCATATTATGGGGAAATAGAGTGGTCCTACCAGAAGTTATGAGACCTAAGGTAATTGAAGAGCTACATAAAAATCACGATGGCATAGTAATTACCAAGGCGATGGCAAGAAGTTATTTCTGGTGGCCTGGCATAGATAAGCAGATTGAAGATGCAATAAAAAATTGCAACATTTGTGCAGAGAATCGGAATATGCCACCCAAAGTCTCTCATGAATGGATAAAACCTGTTAAAGCATGGTCTAGGTTACATATTGATTATGCTGGGCCGTTTCAAGGAAAAACTTTTCTCATACTGATTGATGCTTTCTCGAAATGGCCAGAAGTCAAAATCGTTTCAGATATGAGTAGTAACACATTAATTAGAGTACTCAGAGAAATATTTGCAGAGCAAGGCCTTCCGGATACTATAGTAAGCGATAATGGTAGAAGCTTTGTATCAGACGAATTTCGGAGATATTTGGAGTCGGTGGGCATTAGACAAGTGTTAGCACCGCCATATCACCCAGCAACGAATGGCCAAGCAGAACGAACTGTTCAGACTATTAAATCCAAGTTAAAGAAGTTTACGGTAGGGTCGTGGGAGGTACGATTAGCGACGATATTATACGGGTTGCGTACTTCACCAAACAGTGTCAATGAAAAAACACCGGCAGAGCTTCTTAACAACAGGCGTTTCCGGACAAAGTTTGATGGTTTAAACCCACTTTCTTTTCAATATGAGGATCGAGACAAAGTAATAGACAGGAATAATAACAAGAAAATGAGAGAATTTAATGTAGGACAGACGGTTTATATCAGAAACTATTGTAAAGGAACTCGCTGGTTGAAAGGAATTGTAGAAAAAAGACTCGGCACTTGTAGATACCTGGTCAAGTGGAATGACAAGTTTCTAATGAGACACATAAATCAAATGCTTAGTTGTGGGGAGGGTGGTGAGCCAAACGACACCGAACCTACAGCAGAGAACGGAAACCTGGAGAAGGTTGGAGTCACAATACCATCCCGTCGGAAATGGGCTGACACAATCGGAGTGTCGGGACCACAGGACATAATTATTCACCAGAACAGCCAAGAGAGCCCACCTGCTTTGAATAACAAACGACCTCGATCGGTTTTGTCACCAGAATCGCCAAGTTCAAAGAGGTTGGATTTGGCAGACAGCAGTAGTGATATGGAGCTATCGGAACTGATAGATACCGAGGTAGAAAGCGAGTAACCTCATGCTTGCCTAGTATGTTAAGTGAATGTTAGGATTAGGATGTGAACTTTAAGTGTTAGTGACTATCGTGAAAATAAATAGTGTTTAATTGGATTATTGATTGTGCTTGTGGGGGAGGCATGTTATATATGTACAATGTGGGTAAACTGTGGTTAGTGTATAAATGTGGGTAGATGAGAAGATCAGTCTGCCAACGAGATTCCTACTTAGCTTATGTGCTCAGCTCCCAAAATAGTAAGTTATAATAACATGTATTACCTATATAATTTAAATTTTGACGGTCATTTTATCTAACACTAGATTAACTTTATATTTGCATGACTTTTTAAGTTTAAATGTTTGAAACTAGAATATCTATAACATCTTTTTTGTACAACAGTTTCAGTTTATTTAGTGATGAGGAGCGTCCTCACCTCACTGAGAACATTCTTACAAGCATTTGTGGGACTAAATTAATCAAAAATACCAATTTAGTCACCGTTCAAGTATATATTTCGTTCTTTAGATATTAACATACATACATACATATTATGTAGTATATTTTATTTGTTGTGCATTAAGTAAGTAAGTAAGTAAGTAAATGCTTTATTGTACAAATATAAAGAAGCAGAAACAAATCACAAAAAAATAACTTAAATGTAAGCACAAAGGCGAACTTATCCCTATAAGGGATCTCTACCAGTTAACCTTTGAGTAAATGAGAGGAGCATTAAGCGAGAGTTTTAAAAAAGGGAGTGCTAAAAACATTACATGATTAATGGACGGCCCCTTAGCACGGTTAGTACGTGAGCGCGCGAGTACCCATCTCTTTCTAAAACGTTCGGTAAGATAAAGACGGGTAGTGTATCTTGCGCGGTCTCGCGCTAGCCGCCGAGCGTCGTGTCGTCCTGCTGGCGGTGCCTGGTGCGCTGCGCGCGCGCAATATGCGGAGTGCTGTCAGCCGACACCTCGCGCGAGCGCCCGAATACGCGCCAATTACGTACCACGCTGATGCGAGCGAACTTCTGCATGCGGGTTTACTCGTGATTTACATACGTACATACATACATATATCACGTCTTTAGACAGAGCCTAAGGTACCTAACAAAATCTTAAAGCCACGTTTAGCATGTTTAAGGGCGTATAGGTGGAAAGGGAAATCAAAATAGTGATGGGTTGCTAGCCGCATCGCCTATAACATGATTCCTAAGACTTTCGCCCATTCCCGCAATGGGCTTTTACCATCTGCGCGGGAAGAGAAGCAACTGGTAAATTGTATGTTTTTTCTTTACTCCCAGACCAGCATCGTGTTTTATGTTGTCTAAAAATAAAAAATAACACATACACAAATCAAGTTTTTATCCCTTACGTGGTAGAGAGAACCTAAGGTAGCAAGACCACGTTTAGCAAGATTATGGGCGTATAGGTGGAAAGGCGAATAAAAAATAGTAAAAATGAAATAAGTTGCTACGTACGGCCTATACTTAGTTTTTTGACATTTCAAAAAAGGTGAGCAATCTTGGCATGTCCCTTTATTGAAAAACATACATACACAAGTCACGTCTATATCCTTTACGCGGTTGACAGAGCCTAAGGTAACAAGACCTAAAGGCCGCGTTTAGCATGACTTTAAAACACAGTGACAAAGCTCTAAATTAATAATTTTTATACATGCACTAGCTTCTGCCCGCGACTTCGTCCTCATAGAATTAACAATTGCCATGTTTGTCACTATTCCGCGGGAACTATGCAATGTTCCAGGATAAAAGTCCCGTATGTTTTAATCTAGGGTACCAACTATCTCCGTTCCAAATTTGATCCGAATCCATCCATTCGTTTTAGCGTGAAGAAGGAACAAACATCACGCACTCATATCCGCACAAACTTACGCATATAATAATTAGTAGGATACATGCCGTTAAAATTTTCAAGTACTTCATAATTTCATAGAATCTCAAACTATCATTCAGCAGTCTATTCAACGCCTCCGTTTACAACCTAAGTGTTATCAATTTCAAAAGAAGTGCGATCGCCCCGAGCACTTCCGAGCGCCCCCGAACGTGCCCGAGCGCCCGCGAACAAAGCGGCGCTAAATAAAAGCCCGGCTCCGATGCAAATATTATGCAAATTATTTTCAGTTGGAGGCAAGTTGTTCTTTTTACGAATCCCGCCGGGGGCGATCGCGAACACTGTACCTAATGTTTATTCTTTTTCATAATGTGCGAAAAGTTTCGCTTGGAATGTCAAAACGTAAGAAAATAGCAGGGCCCCGATTTTTGAAAGCACATCACTCGAAAGTACCACTCGAAAGTGGTATAAATCAGGAGCCCTACCTACATCAAGTTTCAAGTCAATCTAAAGAAAGAAAGAAAGAAAGAAAGAAGACATTTATTCCTTTTTGCAAGACACAAATATAAGATAATATAACTACACAATTTTATAGAAAATAAATAAACGAGGTAAAACAAAAAAAAACAGACATGAAAAATAGATCATCAGCGTTGTGTGTCTTCGCAAAAGTGAAACGGTCGCTGGCTCAGCATTACGGTGAGGTGAGGTATATCTTCAAAACTACAGCTGTAATAAAATTTTTGACTAGGTCACAAGATTAATGAGAGCCGTATCTTCCAAGCTAGTCGTATTTAAAATTCAGCACAATTTTTCACCACTTCCGAGTGGTATTTTCACACAATGTGCTTTCAAAAAATTGGCCCCCAGGCTTTCTTCGTACATATTGTCCACTAGAAAGCAACCAAACAAGAAAATCCTGTCTCATCATTTTACTCTCGTTCAGTATGAAGGGTAAATATAAAAGGCCACTTCTTATACAACTTTGTATGGATGGACGATGACCCGTTGTTTTGCTCAACGTGTAACAATAACAAGGCAGACGAGCACGGTTTTTGTTAGCACGACCGTCGAAGGCAGCGAGGATTGGGCGGATGATAGTACCCGGCCATAGAGTTCATTTTGGCAGTTCATGTATGGGCCGACAATTGGCATAGGAATCAGCTAGCTGTCACATTCATACAAGAACTGTCAAAGTGAAGATTCCGGTTCATTCCAACCAAATATCATAATAACGTGTTCCTAGAATATCAAACACTAATATCTAACTAAACAGATCTATATGGGGAGTGTGAATGGTACCGTTGGGAGGGGAAGGCCTAGACGGACGTTTCGAGACCAAATAGGAGACGTTTTGGAAAAAGGTCAGGTCAGGAGTACCCGAAACCGACGAGCATGTATGAAGAGATTGATGAATGTGGATGAAGCGAAAGAAGTATGTCAGGATCGTAGCAAGTGGAACAAAGTAGTCTCTGCCTACCCCTGTGGGAAAGAGGCGTGACGGTATGTATGTATGTATGTATGTAGAAAATCAAAAAGTCAAAACAGATTATTCACATAATGGTCTAAAGCTTTCATTGTATTGAAAATAAGTCAATTTGGGAATTTAGGCATTTTGGAACTGAGACAATTTGAGATTTAGTGAAATATGGAAAAGGCCATTATGATATTTGGTTGGAAGAACCGGAATCAAAGTGAACACGAAGGTGATTGCAAGTTAGGTAATAAGCCTAGTTTTACAGCATTTTTACAGCAGCGTCAGCGAAAAACGAGTAAAATAAATGAGCCAGCCCCTTATTAACCGCTTGTAAATTATTTGTCTTTTCGCAAACAAACCAGCCTCAACTTGCGCGGACTTCAAATGACATAATTAAGGAATAAATTCCAACAATACTTAATTTTCTCGCGACTGGATCAAACTGGAAACTTTTCAAATAAATCACGCTCTCGATTATTTTTAATTACTTTCGCGGGGCGAGGGGGGTCCAATTATAATTACAAACAGTCCTAAAGGTAAAGTGTAGAAAGATTCGCAAACAAGCCGCCTCCCTGATTGCGCCTCGGGGGCTGTTTTTCTGAAATATAGGCCTTTTGGCTGTCTGTTTAGCGCGGAGAAATGTTGCCTGCTTCATAGAAATTAACGGTAAGATAAATGTGAACGTTTCGGAGCTCCGCGGGCGGAGTTTAGGTAGAAGCTAAGACAAGCGTATTCACACGCTAAGGTTCTATGCTGGGAGGAACTAACAAATTTCATGGACCACATCGTTGTCTGTCCGTTTGTCTGTTAAGACCGACTGGTCCACAAGTTCAAATTAATAAACAATATGAGTATTGTGTATTTAACTTTTCACTAGCAAGCCTCCCTGGCTTCGCACGGGTGCAATCAGTGTTTCTATACAATATTATGCGTGTATTATACATATAAACCTAGCGTAGTTTTAAAGATCTAAGCATACATAGGGACAGACAGCGGAAAGCGACTGTTTTATACTATGTAGTGATTATAATCTACTTTAGGAACTTAGTGATGACTGAATGTCAGGTGCGAGTCAGGTTGCCTCCGCGTTTGATCAAAAGGTCCGAGGGGAAAAGCAGTGCTTCGTCCGGTGCACCCTGGGCATCGGTTAATGATTTCATGGCAGATTCTTAGGGATATCGTTATCCGTTGGCTAAGAGCTCGACAATGTCTTTTGACCGTGTTCTACCGTACAACGTTGCCGACTTTTTTGTCACAATATTTTTGAATACTGTATTTATTGCTTTAACATTGGCGAAATCATCGCATCGATCGATGAGGCCATATTAAAAAAAGAAGAGTAGAGAGCACTATGTAGTGATTAATTCGCAGTTCTTCTTCCCGGAACGTTTGTTTTGTTTCTTCACACTGATTCTCACTGTAGTTTATGTTAAAAAAAACATACATACATACATATATCACGTCTTTATCCCTTACGGGGTAGACAGAGCCTAAGGTTAACCATAAGGCCACGTTTAGCATGATTAAGGGCGTATAGGTGGAAAGGGCAATCAAAAAACATACAAATACTTGGACCTTGATACGATAAGTGACGGTCTGGCATCCCTAAGTTAAACTTTACCAGCTGGTTATAAATGTACCCCGTGACTGTCCAGTGGGTAATTTGTCATTCAGCATACAAGTGCACGCGCCGGCGCCGCCCATGCATCAAACCAACGCGGCGATTTGTCGCGCGACCCCAGTGGCAGGGGAACTTACGCTTGTCTGTATGTGTTTCACTCCAATATTCTTATTTGTATGTATGTGTGTAAGCTCTTTATTGCACATAAAAATCAAAAAATACAGAAGTACACAGAAAATAGTACAAAGGCGAACTTATCCCTAAGAAGGGATTTCTTCCAGCTAACCTGATTATTATTTATTATTATTTCAAATGTAGTGTAATGTTTCAGTTTCTCGAGTGCCGTGAGTTTTTTGGATTTTACGAATTTATAATGTACTAGCTGTTGCCCGCAACTTCGTCTGTATAGAATTCGTTTATCGCTACCCCGCAAGAATTACGCAATTTTCCGGGATAAAAAGTAGCCTATGTGTTATTCCAGACTATCTATGTTCCGAATTTCATCCAGATCTGTCTTGCCGTTCTGGTGTGAAAGAGTAACAAACATCCATCCATCCATCTATCCATACTTACAAACTTTCGCGTTTATAATATTAGTAGGACAGTCAAGGGCATAAGTATATGTACGTTACCAAGGCCCTAAAAACATTTGTACACCTTAGGCCGATGGCACATATATTTGACATTATGGCTGTATAGATATTAATGCCGTCTACTGTACTAGCTGTTGCCTGCAATTCCGTCTGCGGAGAATTTGTTTATCGCTATCCCGCGGACTGTGCGATAATCACTACATAGTATAAAACAAAGTCGCTTTCTCTGTCCCTATGTCCCTATGTATGCTTATATCTTCAAAACTACACAACGAATTTTGATACGGTTTTTTTTAATAGATAGAGTGATTCAAAAGGAAGGTTTTTATGTATAATTCTACGCAGACGAAGTCGCGGGCAGAAGCTAGTCCAGGATAAAAAGTAGCCTATTTTTGAATTTAGTGTACTGTCTCCGTTCCAAATGTGAACCAAATCCGTTGAGTCGTTTCAGCGTAAAGAACGAACAAACATACCCACTCACACACACATCCTCACTCACAAACTTTTACATCATCATCAAAACAAAGTCGCTTTCCGCTGATTATCTGTCCCTAAGTATGCTTAGATCTTTAAAACGCCACAACGGATTTTGATGCGGTTTTATTTAAGTAGATAATGATGCAAGAGGAAGGCTTATATGAATAAAGGAGCGACCACACCGCCGCGTATACGCAGTGAAGAGTCGTATGCAAAACGCCATGTTTAGGACCATTAGTTTACAACAGTTCTAATTCGTTTCGAGATCTCAGCGTCTGGGAACAAGCCTCGAGGCGTTCGGCGGCGACATTATACGAAGTGAAGGGAATGAGCGAACATACATACATACATACATACATACATAAATCACGTCTTTATCCCTTACGGGGTAAAAAGGCCTAAGGTAACAAGACCTTAAGGCCACGTTTAGCATAGTTGTAGGCGTATAGGTGGAAAGGGGAATCAAAATAGTGATGGGTTGCCAGCCGCATCGCCTATAAAATGATTCCTAAGATTTTGAATGGGAATGGGCGAAAATCTTAAATTAAGAATCATGATATTGGCGATGCGGCTAGCAACCTATCACTATTTTTGATTCCCCTTTCCACCTATACGCCCACAATCATGCTAAACGTGACGCTTAGGTTTTGTTATCTTAGGCTTTGTCTACCCCGTAAGGGACAAAGTCGTGATTTATGTATATTTTGTATGCATCCATGCTTCCCTGCTGGTCTGGGAGCAAAGAAAAAACATAGAATATACCAGTTGCTTCTGTACCCGTGGATATGGTAAAAGCCCATCAAGGGAATGGGCGAAAATAATAGGAATCATGTTATAGGCGATGATGCTAGCAACCCATCACTATTTTAATTCCATTTTCCACCTATACGCCCCCAATCTTGCTAAACGTGGCGCTTAGGTTTTGTTATCTTAGGCTCTGTCTACCCCGTAAGGGACAAAGTCGTGATTAATGTATATTTTGTATGCTATTAAATCATTCACGCATGCGTGCTCCCGCTGCATAAGATCAAAAACCTCATGCGGATGGCTGGACGCGAACCTGAATAAACATAAGGGTGTGGTTGAGGTGATTTCCTTGGAGACCGGGGGACATCTTGGTTCGGCTTCAGCGGGTGTCAATGTAAACAATGGTGTGGAGGGCCGTTAGTTGGTGGATTTAAATGGAAGTATTTTTTTTCTCTTCGACATTAGAGACATCTCCAATTAATTTATTTGACGGTGGAGGCGTTTTACACCTCCACTGAACTTAATTTTTTTTTTGTTTTGACTAGTAGAGACTTTATACATCTCTACTATCTACTAGGTATAGATTAATATAATTTAAGGCTTCTATATCTAACTAGCTGTTGCCCGCAACTTCGTCTGCATAGAATTCGTTTATCGCTATCCCGCAGAAATTACGCAATCCGTTCTTAGAGGATGCCTACGTCATAGTAGCTTTATGCATGCAAAGTCTCAGCCCGATCGGTTTAAAATTGACAAAGTTTCATAAAAACTTTCATCCCCTATTTTATATATCCCCTTGGGGATAGAATTGATCAAAATCCTTTCTTAGCGGATGCCTACGTCATAACATCTACCTGCATGCCAAATGTCAGCCCGATCCGTCCAGTGGTTTGGGCTGTGCGCTGATAGATCACTATGTCAGTCAGTCAGTCAGTCACCTTTGAGTTATATATATTTAGATTAATTTAAGTAGATTTAGTATTCTTACTGTATTTTATTTTTAAAAAATTACTTTCTGCCAAGTTTCTTGCGGCGCATTCTTCTTGGCAATGATGGTCTTTCCGAATGCGCTGGTAATTTCAAAAAGACATGTAAAAGAGCCCTTGGCGGCCAATTTGCAAAAATAAATTTTCATTTTCATTTCAATAATAATACATACCAGTGGCGCGGCGTCAGACAGAAGGCAAGCCGAAGGCCATTTAACTATCCTTTTCCTCTAATTCTGCACAATAAAAGTGCCCAACTTAAAATAGGCAAGCCTTTGGGAATCGAGTTCTATGGACGCCACAATACATACATTAGTGCGTTACAAAAAGAAAAACATTATTCAGTTGTACAATAGGTCAGATGAAATTGTGTACGAAGCTTTCTGTCCCCTAAACTAGGTGTAAAACCTGTGGCTTGAGTTCGTCCGACGTTTTGCGTCGAAACCACATGGAATAGTATAGTGTAACAGCAGAGCAGACTGATTCCAATTACACAAGTAAAGTACAGATTAAGGAGATGAACAAAAAGTCTGAAGATAAAAATAATTAAATTTACCAATAGTCTAGTCACAAAATGAGGCTTATCCCTTCTTTCGTCTTTATCCCTTACGGGGTAGACAGAGCCTAACGTAATAAAACCTTAAGGCCACGTTTAGCATGAGGGCGTATTGAGGCTTATTGTAAGGTTTATTTGTATTTTATAGGTGTATTGTGGACTTATGATAAGAGTTATTTTATAGATATCCATCAAATTTTCGACGTATCAAATTGATTGATAATCTATTTATGTATGTGCCTGTTGATAGAATTTAATAAACACATAAATAATTAAAATAAATGAAAAATATAAATCTAATTAGGTATCCTCTCTCCGCTCTCGGCCCCCGCGGTCGTCCCACCCCGCGCCCCTGTGCCGCGCGGGCGCAGACTCATTTGAGCGGTCGGTCTTTAGTATAAGTGCTTCGAAAACGGATGGTGGGGAAAAATAAATAAACTATTATTATTATTCCCGCTAAAGCATGAATTGAAACAAAACACGACCACTCATGTACCTAATTAAACCATTAAAACACAAGCAGTTCTATGTGTATATTAGCAAAACTACCGCAGTAGCACTCGACCATAATTCATAATAAAACTATAAATTCCAGGGGCGGCCAACTTGTTCGGGATTACGCCGGCATCCGCCAGGGGTGTCCAACCGTTCGGCAGGCGGCACACGTGCGATGCAATTTGGAGGGTACACGTAATGAAGTGGGGTTGCGCGCCCCTGCCACGAGGGACTACAGGGCTGAGTGCACAGGAAAAGCTAGGCGAAGCTACCACGAGGCGTTCACGATACAATTATCGCGTATTAATAAACTATAGTTCAACACCCCGAGGGTGGTGAAATAAATAATGACTCAGATCGCAGGAACTTGAGCGAGCCAAAGGCGAGGGCGACAAACATGCGACCTGTGATTTTCTTTATCATCGACCGAGGTTGGCTAGGAAGCTGGCTAGAAAGTGGAAATTTCCAATCGCATAGCGGGCGGTAAAATGCTACTTACGTCCCGGGACGAGTACGACGTTGGTTTGCATGGCATGTGTAACAAGGATCGAAACGCGTCAGTGTTTGTGTGGTGTAAGGGATAATTAAGTTAGTAGGATTTATATGTAATGTGGCAGAAGCGGAAGGAGGGATTGCATGAAAAACGTATATATTTGGTACGGGTAATCACAAGGAAACACTTGTTTCTTCCGATTCATCTTAAATTCTAAAATCAAATTGTTTATTATTGTAATGGAAATATTACCTGCCAGCGACTTGGTTTGTATATACAAACTCAAGTGCTTACAGTCCCTACCTTTAGCTCCTACTGGTCCACAAGCTCGTACAATCTGGAACAAAAGTGCAATTTATAGTTGCTTCTTATTTTATTCCCGGCGTGCGTGACGCGTGTGCGTGACTGTACAGTGACCTGTCACTCCGACTCCAATGTATCGGACGCTATCTTCTACAAAACCAGTAATAAACGCTGTCACATTTTTGCATCCCGATTTCGACCATGGGTACCGGGCATAAGCGTTAGTTTGGAGTAAAGATAAATGTGACATAGAACCTTGTGTTTAGTATAGATATTGACCCTTTGCAACAATATGCCAATTTGCGATTGTAAATTGCACGCGAATTGTTGCTACGATTTTTAGATCAATAGAAAAGCACTGAAATATATACGTTTCCCGCGATTTCGTTAAAAAAAAAGTTTATCCTACTAGATAAATGCTATTTTCGGAACACAAAGTAGCCTATAAATTCAGACTATCTTGCTCAAATAGTAAACGGGTGAACAGAGAAAGAAACTGAATCGCGTACTGTAGAACCTTAACACTGCAAATGTCATAATGGTTTACCATACACCTGCCAAAGAAATTATTGCGAAATTGCATAAGAAAAGCTCCCACAGAGGTGAGTCACTTCCATCGTACTTGTACTTGGACCTCTATAAATACCTACCTACAATACAATACAATACAAATACTCTTTATTGAACACCACAAATCAGTACAAAACAATACAGAATCAAAGAACAAAGTAGACAATAGGCGGTCTTATCGCTTAATAGCGATCTCTACCAGACAACCAATGTGACAGAGAAATAAGTTGGAGACAGTTTAAGTAGGTGGCAGAAACAAATAGGATAAACCAGGATACCTATGTGTAGTTTCAAATATAGTGCATTGGTAAATCTACCCGTCGTAAGCGCCCATTCCATCGACATCATGTTGATGAATGGCAGTCGGTTTAATCGATCTTTTTTGCCACGAACTTGCAAAATCTGGAACGAGCTTCCCGCTGAGGTCTTCCCATCGAGTTACGACCTGGGTGCCTTTAAGAGGCGAGTGTACAATTTTCTGCAGGGCCGACAACGCACTGGCATCGCGTAAAGCGCTGCGGGTGTCTATGGACAGTGGTGATCATTTACCATCAGGTGACCCACTAGTTCGTTTGTCTGGCCTCTCTAACATAAAAAAAAAATTGGGGTAAATTCGAAAATGGGGGAATTTCGAAACTCATGGATATCCACCGAACGAGGAACAATTTTATAATCTAGCAACGCTTACCTAGAAGCTCCAATGTCTTTGGCTGCTAGATAAGCGTTCCACGATTTTCGAAATTCCCCCAATTACGAATTTACCCCAATGCACCTTACGGGCAATTGCGATGGTTCCCGGTTAAACTAGGGAACGCTAGTATGCTATCAATGCCTCAACTATTTCAGAAATGCTTGTGACACGGTCTCAAATGCGACCGGTGACAGAAGACTCAGATTGCCCGTCTTTTCTTACTGTTCTAGAAAGATACAGGTCAAGTATTTACACCTTCAAGCGCAAGCTGAAGGAACACTTATTGACGCTCCAAAAATTCTTACAATAGTCCTCCAGCACTGCACTTTGATTTGCCAGCCTGTTGTTTTTGAACAATTTATTTATTTATTTATTTATTTATTTATTTATTTAGTGTACACTCCTTTTTATTTTTTGTTTATTGTAAGCTATTTCATTAATTTATGTATTTTTTTAGATACACATAAGTCGGGTTCTATCTATTTATTGCTTGGTTTACGTAAAAGTTTATGGGTTATGTGGTATATTTTTATCTGTGTATCGTTTCGTGAGTCATAGACGGTTCTGGCTGAAAATCAGTTCTGCAGGTCTAATACCTCAGCGTAATGCTGAGCCAGCGACCGTTTCACTTTTGCGAAGACACATACAACGCTGATGATCTATTTTTCATGTCTGTTTTTTGTTTATTTTCTATAACCGACCGAGTTGTCTGTCTTTTATATAATTGACGACCGGATGGCCCAGTGGTTAGAGAACCTGACTATGTAGCTTGAGGTCCCGGGTTCGATCCCCGGTCGGGGCAGATATTTGTATGAAATATACGAATGTTTGTTCTCGAGTCTTGGATGTTTAATATGTATTTAAGTATGTATTTATCTATATAAGTATGTTTATCCGTTGTCTAGTGCCCATATTACAAGCTTTGCTTAGTTTGGGGCTAGGTCAATTGGTGTCAATTGTCCCAAGATATTATTATTATTATTATTATTAAAATTATGTATATTCACTTATATTTATGTGTCTTGCAAAAAGGAATAAATGTCTTCTTTCTTTCTTTCTATCTCGCGCGACGCGACTCTGGCGCGCTCTCATTCTAGCCGGGCTGAGTGTGCGGGCCTTTACCCGGTTGGAGCGACACGGTCGTAAACGAATTATCCGGCGACGACTGACGCCCGTCGTAAAACAATCGCGGCTGTAAACCCATTCCGCTGTTTGTGCTAACTCGACGTGACGGTTGGCTTGGAGGGCGTTCGGCGAAACGATCGCGCACTTTGAACCGTCAATTGACCTAACCGTAATCATCTGTCTCTTTCTTACGCGGAATGCGATAGATTTGAAGTGTTTATACATTGCTTTAGGGTTCCGCACCCAAAGGGCAAAACTGGACCTTGTTGCTAAGACTGTCGGTCTCTCTGTCACCAGGCTGTATGTCATGAACCGTTCATTTATTTATTTATTTATTCATTGTCAAGTCATGTACATACATATGTATAAAGATGTTAACATTGTTCTAAGTCAGTCCATGACGCCCTGCAAGGGCACACAATAGTAGTTAATATCTAAATCTAGGATTGTAATGTGATGTCAAAACATCATGCCATGAAATTAATTAAACTGTACATTGATGTTATTAAATTCATTATTATTATTCTATTCTAGTTAATTCTTATGTTAATAAAATGAGTGACAGCTAGAAAGTTGAAATTTTCACAAATACCTACCGGTATAACAACAAATACTAAAAACAGAATATTTTATGTCTGTCTGTCTATGAAAACCACCTATATTAATGACCTCACACTGCCCACATTTTGCTAAGGAGGAAAGGCTCTACTAACACTGGATTTTAAATCTGGTCGCTAGTTTCTCAAATAAGTTGTGACTCTTTCGGTGAACGTCACATTCCTTAAGCTACCCCGCGCCTACTCGGTTGCGTTTGACATCGTACGTTATGAAACCTTAAAAAGCACAATTTTACTTGGAACAAAAAGGCCAACAATTCTTTTTAAATCCACGCCTCAGCACAGTCTCATTGTTCCGAAAAATATACTCCCAAGACAGCCCACAAAAAGAACAAGTGCTACCGCGACCGAACATAATGGCTTATTCCCCTCATTATATCAATTTTTGTTTAATTAAGAGCCAGGACAAAAGGCGAGCTGTCGCTTTTTTGTGTCCGCTTATTTTTGTGGACAAACGGAGATAAGTTGAGGCTTAATTTGTGTGGTGGCGGGTTCATTTGTTTTAGCGGCTGAAAGCGGTAAGAAAACTGTGAATAGGGAGAAAAACGGATAAAACTTTCTCTGCTATGAACAAACTTCTTGGCCTCACTGTATCATGCTTTCGACGAAACCCTAGCCACTGCGTCCCCATCACACCGGATAGAGGCAACGCCAGAGAGTTTTTAGTTTGGGTATACCACTCCGGGGGGCAATCCCATATACCCCTAAGCATCCCTGTGCCTAGGGCATCCGTAAAGATTTCCTCTCCGTTAAAAAAAAAGGCCTCATACGTCTACGAACTGGCTGGTTCACGAACTGGCTGGTTTGTGGGTGTGCTCAAGTTTTATAAATCGAACGGTCGTTCGATTTATTCGGGTTTGTTTTAGAACTCGAGGGCAGCCCTCAGATCTGCTTAAACCGGGTTTGTTTTTTTTCCCTAAAACTTCAAAATCAACACAGTCTATTATTATGAATCAAGAGTATTCATTTTTACGGTTTTACCCGTTAGAAATTAAATTAATAAACGACATTAAAAATTAGAACACAAAAAAACCCGAAAAGTAAAGAAAAGAAAAGTTGGAAAAGAGCTGTTATTCTTCAAACCGCTGGACCAATGTTTACCAAACATGGTTAAGAACCACCGCAAGGAAACTGGCTTTCGAATGAAAGAAACCGCATCGAAATCGGTCCATCGAGTTTACAGCTATGATACCACAGACACACACACACACACACACACAGACATCGACGTCAAACTTATAACCCCCTCTTTTTCCGTCGGGGGTTAAAAATATATCCAAAGAACAACTAATTCATAATTCTACAGTCTACTTTACTCTAAGAACGCCTCGCGGCGCGAGCGCGTCAAAGCGATGGCTCGCAATTAAGCACAACGACATTAATTAACGCTTTCTTTCAGATTCTTCCATCCTGCCACGCCGTGCCACGCTATGCCACGCCACACCAAGCCACGCCACGCCACACCACGCTATGCAGTCTTAATTAACACTGCGTTGCTAAATTTTCAAAGTAGCATTTAGTTTTTCCGCTTTTTAAATAGTTTCGTAAGGCGTTTTTGCTTGCGAATTCCTTTCCTGTAATTAAAGCCGGTTTGCAAATTCAACTTAGTGCGATGCCGTTCAAATTGTGTTCCTACAATAACTACAACCTTTTTTTTCTAAGTTTTTCAGGAAGTTTTTTTCATTTGATAGAATGTCTTTGGCTTCTAGATAAGCATTGCCAGATTTATGTGTTCCCCGTGAAGTGGATGTCTGAGCATCTCTAAAAAAGTTTATACATTACAGTAGCGACTCCAATTTGCAAAGAAAATTCAGGTAGAGTGAATGAAACTGAGCCTGAATAACATAGTCTTCCAAATGTCCCAATTTTTTGTTACCACGAACCAAATAGTGTACAACCTTTTTAGAAATGCTCATCCACGATTTACGAAATTTCCTCAATGTCGAATTTACCCCAACACATTAGGTAAGGACCTAATAAGTATTCGCTAAGGTTATCGAAAAGAGTTCCAATAAAAGAAGAATTCCAGACTTAGGCACAGAATTCAAGATTGGAGATACATTCCCAATTCGGCCAAATAGAGCTATTATTATTACAAACGTATTAGAAATTGTTCCGAGATTTCTTAAGAACCCTTTTTTTAGGCTTCGCCGTAGTGGAGTAAAAAAGGACACACAAAATGTTAAACGTAGGTAACGTTTTAAAACTATCAGCGAACTGTCAAGAAGCTATACAGTCGGAGAGCTCTTAGAATGCGATTTGGGGTTGTATTGCTATTTCGCTTGCTCTTATATGTTTGATACTTGAATCGACCGAGTGAGGGAGACAGCGAAACAAAGATAAATAAGAGTTCACGGACTATAATACGAGAAATATGGTAAAAATAGAGAAAAAAATTAATCAATGCAGTATGCGTTGACGACTCGACAGTTCACATTATGCGTCTTCCCTAGAGATAAAAAATTACATAGAACTCTAATTGAGAATCCGTGTACGCGTACGTGGCTAGCATAGAGAAATTAACCATTAGTGGTAATTCGGACTGTACAGTTTTGCAACGCATCAACACACGCTTGCCATTAGTATTTGATCTGATAAATCACGTGGTTTTTGTCGGTTTATGACAATGCCATACAATTTCATTCCGTTCTGTAAGCGTTGTCGATAGGCAAAAGTGACTTTGTACATACAGGGTTTTCCTTTATTACACAATATTATGGAACGAATGAACACATAGCACTGAAGATGTCATCAAGACGAAATGATACTAACCCAAATTTAGTACTTTATTGGGACCGAGCGCGACGACAGCGCCACGTGATAGGCGGCCATTATGGACAATATTGTCACCGCTGTCAAACAAGAAGTAAGTAAATATTGTGAAAAATATTATTGAAATCTTGTGTTATTTTACTATATTACACAATTTTGGACAATGGTAGTCAGTAACATTACTGCCAATAATATTAAAATTGTTGTTTTCAGTGACATTTTAGAGGTTAGGTAACTTACTTTTTTTTTCTTACGGCAAATATCCACTTATTTCTTTGGTCTCGTTTCCACCATGGTCTTGGAAATTGGTAAAATTTACAGTCGCTATTCTTTTTGGTGTTATTACAATTCACAACAACACATCTTACCAGGACCATATTATTATCTCAAAAACGATTAGAATATGTTTACTGCAATATGGATTTGACAGCTCAAGTCAGCGACAAAAATGACAATTTTAGCCGTAGCGAGCGCTGTGATCCTAAACTTTAGGCTACCCCCTCCACCCGCTTTGCACTCTGCCAATACAAAAACAACTCAATATTACGAGTATTCACGATGCCACTCCCACACGTAGTAGTTTAAATCGGCCTCACTTTGCCTATCGCGAACTTCCACCTTGGCTTTTATTCTTGAATTTCTAAACGACACTGAAAATTAGAACACAGAAAAATCCGAAAAGTAAAGCTATGGCTGGGAATCGAACCTGGATCCTCGTCATTCCGTGACGCGTGCTATACCCCGACACCACCCATAGCAGGTGGGTAAGACTTTGATTTTTCTATCTGTTACTAGCTGTCACGTGACCTTGTTACTATGCGATTTTTTGTCGCTAAGCGTCATCTGTTTGAATGATGTGTCTGTACGACACAATTACAAACTCCTGTGGAACATCTACTGCTCACCAGGGACGAGAGAAGGCGCTGTTTTTCAAATGATAGGTACTATCAAATGAATCAAGTATTTTTACTTCTTGATTTTTAAGTTTACTTTTACGGTTTTACCGTTAGAAATTAAAATTCTAATCGTCACTGAAAATCAGAACACAAAAAAATCCAAAAAGTAAAGCTATTAATTTAATTTCTAACGGTAAAACCGTAAAAGTAAACTTAAAAATCAAGAAGTAAAAATTCTGATTCATTTGATAGGTTTATTCTTGAGTTCTCACTCTATTGGTGAATTCCTCCATGGCGGCCAGAAAGGCTTAATTTTTGCATACTTTTGCCGCGGGAGTGTTAATGCAATATCTACCCCTGACAAAGTTCGAAGGTATCCCTTCACGCGCAACACACTTCACACCTCGTCTGCGCAGGCCGTGGCAGGGTTGCGACTCTATTCTTTACATACAAAAATCACGTCTTTATCCCTTACGGAGTAGACAGAGACTAACGCCACAGGAAAGAGAAATCAAAATAGTAATGGGTAGCAACTCGTAGCCGCGTCGCCCGTAACATGATTCCTATTATTTTAATTCTTAGGAATCATCAGGCGGTGCGGCTAGCAACCCATCACAATTATGATTCCCCTTTCCACCTATACGCCTACAATTATGCTAACCGTGGCCTTTAGGTCTTGTTACCATTCGCTTTTGTCTAGTGTCTACCCCGTAAGGGATATTGACGTGATATGTGTATGTGTATGTATGATTTTCGCCCATTCCCTCGATGACCTTTTACTATCTGCGTCCGAAGAGAAACAACTGGTAAGTACATTGTTTAGGGCGAATATTAAAGGCGTTGGTATAGTCTGTGCAATTGATTATTTGAACGAACTCCCCACGTTAAAACTGCTTGACCAATTTTAACAAAGCATGGCTAAGAACCAGCAAGGAAACTGGCTTTCAAATGAAAAAACCGCATCGGAATCGGTCTACCCGCTTGGGAGCTACGATGTCACAGACACACACACACAGAGAGAGAGACGGCAAACTCATAACACTCCTATTTTTACGTCGGGGGTTAATTAAAAATAGTGTAACGCGCTGACAACCCTACCGCCTCGCACGTAGCAAATAAGCTTGTGTGTAATTAGGCTTAGAAATTACCGCGAGGCTTCTCGTCTGAAAGCTCAACTTTCAACTTTTTTATAAATTAAGCGGCGTCTCGGGAAAATTACGGAGCTTTTTGTCCGGCTTGCCTAACAAATCTAGAGCTTCTAATTAGGTGTTAACACCTTCATGCTTTGAATGTCATGTTTTTGGGAATGTTTTTATTTTTGTACGGTAAGCCATGACGTCATGAATTTTGCATACTTGTGGAAATCGGATGCCAATACAATAATCAGGTAGTAGAATGCTGGTGGTCCAGCCAGGGCCGTCTCCGCAGGACGGAACTCTTCAACGGTTGGGCCGATTGCAATGCAAGTACAGTCAGCAAAATTCAATTCAAAATTTATTTTTGTAAACTCGCCGCCAAGGGCTCTTTGACGTGTCTTTTTTTAAACTACCAGCGCATTCGGAAAGACCATCATTGCCAAGAATGCGCCGCAAAAAGTTGGCAGAATGTCAGTTTTTCGAAATAAAATACGTTAAGCTACTACAATATTTAAATTTTACTTAAATTAGATACATTTATAAAAGGGATGTATAAGGTCCCCGAGCCTTAAATTATGTTAGTCTATAGTAGAGATGTATACAGTCTCTACTAGTCAAAAAAGCTTGTATCAAAAATGTTTTTTTTTTGTTTTTTTTTTGCTATAAAATTGTGCATACTCTCTTATATTTGTGTCTTGCAAAAAGGAACAAATGTCTTCTTTCTTTCTTTCTTTAAATATTTAGGTAAGGTTATTGTATTAAGAGATCAAATTACTAATATAAATGGTTGTTACTACCAAGGTGTGGAGTAACCCGAGAGTTGCGGCTCGGGTTGCGTTCCCGGAACGGCGTCCGGTAACGGAACTGTTCATTACCGGACCGTGTTCCGAGGTGTTAGGCGTCTCGAGTTACCGCAGCGATTACTGCTAAACTGCTAAAGGGAAGGTTTTATTTATGAGATCGATTAAAACCGGCCAAGTACGAGTCGGACTCACGCATCGAGGCTTTCGTACAATTCGACAAGTTATTATAAAATCCATGCTGCATATATATGCATTCCATGCTGGTCTGGGAGCAAAGGAAAACATAGAATCGAGGAAATGGGCGTGTCTTAGGAATCATGTTATGGGCGATGCGGCTCGCAACCCATCACTACTTTGATTCCCCTTTCTACCTAGTCGCCTCCAATCATGCTAAACGTGGCTTTTAGGTCTTGTTACCTCAGGCTGTCTACCCCGTAAGGGATATAGACGTGATATGTGTATGTATGTATATGTATGTATTATAAAATCCGGTGTTAACAGAGCCCTGCTCTTAAGCAAAATGTAGCCAGTGTGAAGTCATTTTATTTGGTAAAATAACAACCCGACATAAAAAATATTCTGTTTTTATTATTTGTTGTTATTAGAGCGTTTTCCAAAAAAAGTCCACATGATCATTTTTTCCAGAATTTATCTATTTTGGGTTTTTCTTACAAGAAAAAATGTGTCCCAAAATTTCCATTCCAGTTCGTCACTTTTTCATATAGGTATGTACTGAACGTGACGAACAGGAAAAAATCCATAGTAAAATCTGGGACACATTTTTTCTGAGTTTTCGTGGAGTTATTTTGAAAACGCTCTATAGCGACCACACAAATACATCATTTGTGTAAATTGCAACGGTCTAATCACGGCTCACGAGATATACCTAGTGACACACAGATGGACAGTGGAGTCGTAGTAATAAGGTCCCATTTCTACCCTTTGGGTATGAAACCCTAAAAAACGGCACGGTCTGATTAGCTTAGCACTAGGCTAATCCTACTTAATATTATAAATGTGAAAGTTTGTGAGTATGGAGTTTGGATGTTTGTTACTCTTTCACGCCAGAACGGCTGGACAGATCTGGATGAAATTTGGAACATACATAGATTCTAGTCTGGAATAACACATAGTCTACTTTTTATCCCGGAAAATTGCGTAATTCCTGCGGGATAGCGATAAACGAATTCTATGCAGACGAAGTTGCGGGCAACTTCTAGTACGTAATATATATTAAAAAAAAATTTATACTGTTTATTTCGGAAAAAAAAACACTACATTTTATACAGCAATATAACTACTTAATTGATTTGTAGGATTGTTGAAGTTAATATTAAAACTAGTTACCCACTCACTGTTAATTTAGCAAATCTTCAATACATATCTATTAATAACATAATTCTTTCTGTTAATGAGGTTGGTCTAAGTGACGTACAAGGATACCCTTAATCTTATTGGCTTTGTTGTTAACAATTTCTTTAATAGTTTCTAGTGGAAATTTATTTAGTATGCAAGGCAGAATGGACGTCCATAGTAATTCGCGTACTGAGAGGAAGCTGCAGTGGAACGTAATAAATGATATCTAATGTATTTTTGGTATCGCTAAACGAAGTTCTTTCATTTTATCACAGGTACACACACCGATCATCAAAATTCTAGTGAAGCAGTGACACTAACATCGAATTTTCAATTTTATTTATTAGTATTTAGCTTATAAATAGAAAGAAAGAAAGACAGAAGACATTTATTCCTTTTTGCAAGACACACAAATATAAGAGAATATACACAATATAATAGCAAAAAAAAACACAGACATTAAAAATAGATGCTCAGCGTCAGCGTTGTGTGTGGCTTCGGTGAGTGAAGTGAAGGAAAAAATTAAAAATCAAGATAGTTCATTATTCAGACGTGTATTTTTTTTTTGTTTGTTTCTGATACTTAGTTTTTCGCTTTCCATACGGCCATGTACCCAGGCTCAACAATACTAACCACTATTGTCCTGAGCACACAAAACACTTAATTTTATTCAAACACCATTCCGCTGGTTAACGTAGATTTATTTGGCGCAAACAAAAGCGGAAACCACGCTTGTATCGCTCAGCGCTCACGCGAAGCGCTCGTAAATAAGCGAAAACGCCATAAACCAGGCTTAATCTGTTGTGATGAAGTAAAGGGTACAATATATTACAAGTTTTTCGCTCGTTCTAGCTCGTTTTTGCAACCTTGTTGGAACATAACGAGCGCTCCATTAAGGAAGCTGTTCCACCAGAGATGTGCTATGCAGGCGCTGCGAGGATGTGGAAGCATACGAAGCTATGTCAAAGTAAATGGATAACTTTAAGTAAGTAAGTAGTGTGTGTAAGTGTAAGTCGTGGTAGCCTAGTGGTTTGACCTGTGGCCTCTCAAGCAGAGCGTCGTGGGTTCAAATCCCGGGCGCGCACCTCTGAGTTTTTCGGAATTTATGTGCGAAAATTACATTTGAAATTTGCCATGAGCTTTTCGGTGAAGGAAAACATCGTGAGGAAACCTTGCACACATCTGCGAAGAAATTCAATGGTGTGTGTTAAGTTCCCAATCCGCACTGGGCGAGCGTGGGAACTATAGCCCAAACACTCCAATACACGGAGGAGGCCTATGCCATGAGGCACGCCGAATTACGCGACAATTTAATAATAAAAAAAACAACAACAACAACAACAACAAAAACAAAAAAATGAAATTGTAGCGAATTCGGAATAAAAAGGCTATATTATTATTAAGTAAGTAAGTAAATGCTTTATTGTGCAAATATAAAGAAACACTGCTGGTCTGGGAGCAAAGAAAAAATAAAGAATGTAGGTACCAGAGTACCAGTTGCTTCTCTTCCCGCGCAAATGGTAAAAACCCATCGAGGGAATGGGCGAAAATCATAGGAATCATGTTATAGGCGATGCGGCTACCCATCACTATTTTGATTCCACTTTCCACCTCTACGCCCTCAGTGTCTTCCTAAACGTGGCCTGTAGGTCTTGTTACCTTAGGCTCTGTCTACCCCGTAAGGGATAAAGACGTGATTTGTGTATGTATGTGTATAAAGAAACAGAGACAAATCACAAAAAAAGATCTTAAATATATGCACAAAGGCGAACTTATCCCTAAAGGGATCTCTACCAGTTAACCTTTGAGTAAATGAGAGGAGCATTAAGCGAGAGACCGGCAAAAAGTGAGTTTAAAATATCCATATAGTGAAAGCCACAATAGAGCGTAGATCTCAAAATACAACAAACAAAAGCCAAGTTTAGCATGATTAACGGCGTATAAGTGGAAAAAGAAATCAAAATAGAGGTGGGTTGCAGCCGCATCGCCTATATCATGATTCCTAAGGCTTTCGCCCATTCCCTATGGGCTTTTACCATCTGCTCGGGAAGAGAAGCAACTGGTAAATTCTGGTTTTTTTCGTTACTCCCAGACCAGCATGGAAGAAAAATACGCATAACTTATATCAGCTTCGACATGAAACCGCCCGTTTCGTTCTTTGTGGCTGTGAGACCCGCGACCGCAGCGCGGTATGGAGCGTGAAAATTGCCAGTCTGTGGTTTTCAATTCGATGAGCCAAACATGTAGCTGTTGAATGTATTGCTGTTCGGGTCCGGAGGGAGGCGTCAGTATTTCGCACTGTAGCACAGAGAACTGCGAAAGTCTGTAAAGCCAGCTTTAAGACACTGACAAGCGCCATATAAGCGTTATAGACTCTAGGCTCAGAAATGACGGCATAGCGCTCAGAGTTATTTTATGATACAGTAACAGCCTTCTAAGCTTCATTCACGCTGGTTCATTTCACATTTTTTTTTCCATGGGCTTGTAGCCTATTAATAACGTTAAACAGCGCCATCTTGCACACACATTGTCGGTTGGTCTTTACAGGCAAGCTTATATTAAAAAGTAGGAACTAAGTATGCTGGGACCTAATTAAATACAATAAGGATAAGTTACAATATTTTTTGACACAAATACTTAATCTGATTTTTAACGCTTGACACAAAAAAATATCTTCCATACTGGTCTGGGAGCAAAAAAAAACATAGAATGTACCAGTTGCTTCTCTTCCCGTGCAGATAGTAAAAGCCCGTCGAGGGATTGGGCGATAATCTTAGGGATCATGTTATAGGCGATGTGGCTAGCAACCCATCACTGTTTTGATTCCCCTTTCCATCCATACTCCCACAATCATGCTAAACGTGGTCTTTAGGTCTTGTTACCGTAGGCTCTGTCTACCCCGTGAGGGATAAAGACGTGATTTATATTGACGACCAGATAGCCTATTGGTTAGTGACCCTGACTATGAAGCTAGAGGTCCTGGGTTCGAATCCCGGTAGGGGCAGACAGTTGTATGGTGAATACGAATGTTTGTGCCCGAGTCATGGATGTTGTATGTATTTAAGTATGTATTTATCTACATTATATATAAGTATGTTTATCCGTTGCCTGGTACCCATAGCACAAGCTTTGCTTAGTTTGGGGCTGGGTCAATTGGTGTAATTTGTCCCAAGATATTTATTTATTTATGTACGTATGTATGTATGACACAAAAAGAGGAGTGTTATAAGTTTGCCTAGTATGTTTCTGTGTCTGTCCGTGTCACCGTAGCTCTAAACGAGTATACAGAATTTTAGCGGTAGTTTTAACACTTTTTTTATGAATTTACAGATTATTGTTGTTTGACAGTTATAAAAAAAACGACGAGTTTCTCGAATCCCACTAAAAGTGTCAATTCGTCACTCAAAGCAATCAGAAACGCGGAACGTGCGTACAAGCTACAACCCTCCATGTCTATCCCCACCGGTGTTGTCGCCCGCTGCGAGGCGATCTCGCGAGGCCGAGGCGTCCAAGCGAAGAGTGAACCATCTTCCGCTGTTTGTTCTGAGATTTTTACTGTGGAATTATCCATGCTTATATTTATAAGTGGGCAGTGACTTTGTTCATTGAGAACACTTCGAATGGTATTTTAATTTCGTACAAACAGTGCTTCTAATTAATGAAAAATAATGTTGTTAACATCGAGAGCGAGTGCAACAACTGCATCGAGCGTCACTCTATCCAAACTACTCGCTCTTACCCTTAATAATGTACTTTCTCATTCATGTTTACTCGAAACACGGCAACTGTCAAATACATAAAGAAACTGACTCGCTTATTCTTCTTCTGTTTTGTGGCGTATTAAGTCGTTATAGCGACGACAACTTCACTGAATTAATGTCAAAGTAACAAAAATATAATAAAAAAATCTTGTGACAAAATGTCGGCAACGTTGCACGGTAATGGTCAAAGACTCCCCCCCTGTCGGGCTCATAGCCAACGGTCAATGATATACCTCAGAAACTGCCATTAAATCATGCCGATGCCCAGGGTGCGCCGGACCAAGCACTGCTCTTCCCCCCGGACGGATCCAAAAACGAACCGCAGCTCTTGAACACACGTGGAGGTAACCCGACTCGCACCGCAACCCCCTTATTCATAAACGCTTTCTTCATCTTCTTCTTCTTTTATTTGTGGCGTATCAAGTCGTTATAGCGACGACAACTTCGCCAATGTCAATGTAAAAATTTTTATTAAAAAATCTTGTGACAAAATGTCGGCAACGTTGCACGGTAGTGGTCAAAGACTCCCCCCCTGTCGGGCTCATAGCCAATGGTCAATGATATACCTCAGAAACTGCCATTAAATCATGCCGATGCCCAGGGTGCACCGGACCACGCACTGCTCTTCCCCCCGGACGGATCCGAACCGCAGCTCTTGAACAAACGTGGAGGTAACCCGACTCGCACCGCAACCCCCTTATTCATAAACGCTATGTATTCTATTCTATTCTATTCTCCCTTAATGGCGGCCATAAGGCTTGGGCTAGTGTCAGTTTAAATGACAGGAACGCTATGTAGGCTTCTCTCACTTCTTCTGTCACTTTGACATTTACCTTTCACAGATAAGGGCAAACGATTGCTAAGTTAGCAGAAGCCTATAGAGCGTTTATGAATGAGGGGGTTAGTCTGTAATTTGGTATGGTTTGGTAAAAAAAAGTGTTTTGTAAAGCTCACACTAAAGTGAATATCAATTAGTTCACATTTTGATTGTACTTGTGCTTATTTTGTTTGTTTCTGTAGGACCTACCGTATATGTTTTTTTTTTAATTGTTTAAATTGCCATTTCCATTTAATTGTTTGTTTCTGGCAATTTGACTTTTATTTTTATATTATGTTGTGACTTGTTCTTAATTTGTTTAAGAAACGAAAGTACCTTCATCTGTGATACGGAACAGTGCTACGCCGTAGCCTCGTAGACCTCGTAGACCTAGCTACACGTTGCATTTGAAGAAAACCACTGCACAGAAACTATGATACATAGTACATACATACATACATGCATATCCCTTACGGGGTAAACAGAGCCCAGAGTACCAATACCTGAAGGTCACGTTTAACGTGATGACAGCATAATAATTATCAAATTAGGCTTAACCGTAGTCATGAAGCACATAACTACTAGGGCCGGCCAACCAGAATGCAGCGATCACAGCAGTGGTTTAGCGGCGTTTTTTCTAGTTAAGTAGGCTCGAATAAAATGCTCAAACAAATACTATTTTTCGTAATTCTAACTGATATTATAGGCGCAAAGTGAGAATGTATTAGTTTATATGTTTGTTTTCTTGACGACTCAACTCTTGAACCTGTCTTATTTTGGTTCTTGAAGTACAAAGTTTGCTTAAGAATGTGTTTGTTACTTTTTCACGCTTAACGGTTCGACGGATTTCATACAACTTTGTACTTACTCAAAGAATTAACAAAAATCTACCTTTATTCCGACAAAATATCCAATAAATTACTCATTATACGCTACGCAGACAAAGCCGCCGGCAGAAGCTTCTCACACATGCATACATACATAAATCACATCTTTATCCCTTACAGGGTAGACAGAGCGTAAGGTAACAAGAGCTAAAGGCCGCGTTTAGCATGATTGACAGGTGGAAAGGAGGAATCAAAATAGTGATGGGTAGCCGCATCGCCTATAAAACGATTCCTCAGAAAGAAGCTTCTTATAAACGTAAAAATCTCATAAAAACAACAAACAAAATTCTCACACACACACAAATCCTTCGAGACTATTATCGGAAGGAACCACTCTGCCCCACAAATAGCCAAAGGCCATCCATTAAAATCGCATAATCCTTCCTGTGCCTAAATAAGCAGCGGATACAAATGCAAACACGCTAGGCTCGCCGCCCGGGCCCGCCCGCGTGCCGCCGTCGCCATGGCAACGGGGTCGACGACCCGACGCCGCATTACACCACTACAACCTTTTCCATGACATTTACAACACAATCTAACACTCATTTTTAATATTCTAGGTCTTACAATACTTACTTGTTCCTTGGTTACCAAGTTTGATTTCAGTTAAACTCGTTTTAAATCACTTAACTGTTATTTAAACTAATAAAGTTACAATTAACTTAATACACTCTTATTCTTAATCCTAATCGTATACAACATTACAGGCCACCGGCTAATTCACAACCTTAAATGTAAACTCTTTACTGACTCACATTACGTTCGAATAACACTGGCCACTAACAACGGTATTGCCATTAAAAACTAATGTCACATGTCAATTTCGTAATTTAAAAAACTGAAAATGGAACAAAAACGTTCGCGTGCCCGTACATGTCATCGAATGCGGCGCCCGGCGGAGGCACAAAGCGACAAACTTAACTTTACACTCCCCAGATCAATTCTTCCACAACTTCTAACCTTATTTCTACTGTATTCGGAATCTTCGACGACGGGCAAACGGTAAATCTAACTCGGTCGCTTTATACATTTCTATTCCATTTTCGAATTCTGCTGTGGAAAACTCGCTTTTCTCCTGTTCATGTAAATGCCAATTTCGTTTCTGAGCTCGAGTCTTCTTGAAAAATCGACCTTAACGTTCGCGGATCACGGTTGGTATCAGCTTGGGTTTTGAAGGTAGACAATGCGCCACGCAATGACGTTTGCACAAAATGCGAAGGAAATAGGGGACGGCCTTAGTGCGAGGGGGACGGCGAACCTCGAGGGAAGGTAATGCTAGGGGTGCATGTTCGTGCGTCTGGGCGAACGTCAGACTACCCATAAAGAATCGATCTCGAGTTGAAGACGCTTTGCAAAAAAATTGCATTGCAATCGGTGAATCTACTGATTTGAAGAACAAAATAAAACTGTAAATATGGTCCAGCATATATAGCAAAGTATAGAGCTATATTTACTAGGGTATGATACTCGCACTGTCTAAAAATGGTTCAGGGTGACTTTCGCAGGGTTAGTTACATTGAATGGCTGTAAATGTTTTCAGGATGTTTTTAACTGTGCCTGATATTTTTTATTACAGTAAGGGAAATGTATTCACGTACCATAAAACCCAATCTTTTACACCTTTAGAGAACTCCCCCACGCTGGTCGAGGAGCAAAGAAAGAACATAGAATGTACCAGTTGCTTCTCTTCCCGCGCAGATGGTAAAAGCCCATCGAGGGAATGAGCGAAAATCATAGGAATCATGTTATAGGCGATGCGGCTAGCAACCCGTCACTATTTTGATTCCACTTTCCACCTATAAGCCCACAATCTTGCTAAACGTGGCCTTTAGGTCTTGTTACCTTAGACTCTGTCTACCCTGTAAGGGATATAGACGTGATTTGGGTATATATGTGTATGTCAGAGAAGGAAAACACCCAAATAAATCTGTATACACCTGTGAAGCAATTAAATGGTGTGTGTGAAGTTCCCAATCTACACTTGGACCTGGGTTTTGGTAGTAAAATTCAAAATTAAACATTTTCTTGCAGATTGGCCGCCAAAGACCATCATTGCCAAGAAGAATGGGCCGCAAGAAAGTATACAGTAGACTACAAGCCCATGGAAAAAAAACATGTGAAATGAACCAGCATGAAACACGCTTAGAAGGCTGTTACTATATCATATAAAATAACTCTGAGCGCTATGCCGTCTTTTCTGAGCGGTACATTTATGGAATTTTTCAGGTACAAGTGAGGAATTACGACTAATTATTAATTTACGGCGTTTTTATAGCTTATAGATGATTAAGAATAAATGTCGAAAGACCTAGTGCCGCTTTAAAGTGGTGGTGCCGGAAGTTAGTGCATTTTTTTTTTTTCAATGTATGGGAAAAAATCTGTACCGCTCAGAAAAGACGGCATAGCGCTCAGAGTTATTTTATGATATAGTAACAGCCTTCTAAGCGTGTTTCACGCTGGTTCATTTCACATGTTTTTTTTGTCCATGGGCTTGTAGTCTATAGCACTTGCCATTGCATTGGCACGTGTGTCACATCTCTTAGGCTTCCAACGTCTTTCTTTTCTTCACTAGCTTGTCATAATAATGGTGCTAGAAACGTCATCAAAGTTGCATGGATATCCGCACCAGATGGCAGTCACAGCACGCGTAAACAAAGCGAGTGCGTGCCAGCCTGTCTTTGATTGCAGGTTAATCTAGATCCAGGGCCATCGCCTCGCACAGGCCTCATTGTCCAATGAAACTGAATCGAGGGATGCCGCGCCAAGTGTGGGAACAAGGTGAGAGCGAACAGCGGGTGTGAGGTTTGATTTTGAGGTTACATACGTCTTTATCCCTTAAGGGGTAGACAGAGCCTAAAGTAAAACCTTAAAGCCACGTTTAGCATGATTAAGGGCGTATAGGTGGAAAGGGAAATCAAAATAGTGATGGGTTGCTAGCGGCATCGCTTATGACCTGATTCCTAAGTATTTCGCCCATTCCCTCGATGGGAAAAACCATCTGCGCGGGAAGAGAAGCAACCGGTAAATTTTTTCATCGTTGTGTTTCGGCTTGAGTGTAAAATAGCCGGGGAAATGAGTGGGATAGAGGCATTCCATCTTAGTCGTCAGGGCTGGCAACGCATTCACAGCTACAAATGCTGTTCATCCACTTACATGTGTACTCTTATGCCCAGTCCGTGGTAAAAAAAAATGCAGATTTACAGCTTTCTAAGTCCAAAAATTTGGGCTGGACGTTAATTCTGGCTGTTAATAATGACTATTCTGAACAGAACCCTAACGCCCTCGACGTTAGAACATAATGATCCAATACAAAACTCCTCCCCCGCATTTAACCCTATGCTATAAAAAACCTTTTAAGGTGAAGCCAGATGAGCTTAATTTATGCACAAGCATCGGTTAATTTTGGTGCTTACAAAAGTCCAACGTATTTTGCATCGCCGCGTTTTGTACCTTTAAAACCGAATGTAACAGAATTTACGAGACCCCCAACTCAAAAAATTACGATCGTCGTGCCTCACTCTAAGCAACCGCTCTTCTTTCTTTCCTTGGACCGCAGCAACCCGTCATTGCAAATTCCCTTTGGCACTCGCTCCCCTTTCCTAAGAGATCTTAACGGTCACAAACTTTCCGATTCCAAACTGCACGGAGCACCTCGCCAGCCTCTCTCGCCTCGCTTGTGCCAGTTCTTCAACATTCATCCCTTTTACCTGCTGGAAAGTGATCTCCATCGTGAAATTATCACAAACAAATATGGATTATATGGCAGTCAATGTGAACGCTTTGAAAGCGGAATTAAGAAGAAGAGGCGCAAAAATAAGCGGCCTCAAAGTTAAAATTAAAGATATTTATTTATAATTAATAAACTTAATGAGATTCAAGATTTAAAACTTTGTTTCGGCGCCGATCTTATAAAGTCGCCGTTTACAGCTATACCTGTGGACCTTAGTGAACAGTGGCGCCAACTGGTGAGCAAAGAAACGATAGTCCCCATTGGAATATTGATCTCGATTTTTCCACCTTAACATTCACTGTGCCATTTGCCCGTGGCAGGCACAGCGGCAAAGTTCTCGGGCCTTGGGTAATCACGGCTGTGCTAGCTGAAAGTATAGTTCGCAACTCGTGTATTACACGGATTGGCTTCCGTAGCTTTTGAAAAGCAGACTTTCTTGAAAATGTGTTCCCTTTGAGATAAGTTTTGCAGGAAACCAAATGGTGTAAGTTTTGGGTTGGATCGAACCCACGCTTTGCTTGAGGGGCCATAGGTGAAACCACTAGGCTACCACGGCTTTTTCCTACATTTCCTTTGTTTTCGAATGAACTTAATTTCCTCTACCTTTTTTTTCTATAGAAGAACTTTATTTAAACAAACATGTTTACAAGATCTAAAAGTTGATACGAAAAATCCTTAAACTACCTTAATCCAATCTACGCTCAGATCGTTGCCGAGGCGAGATGCCCATAACGCTGGCTACGTTTCCTCGTTGGATAGCAATGCCTATGCGTTGCCCGAGGAAAGAGCCAGCTCTATGGTCACCTGTGGATTTTGATAAAAAAAAATGTTAAATGTTTTTTTAATATGTTTGTCCCATCCTCAGCAAAAGCCGCAAATACGTAACTGTCAGCCAAATTAGCGTACTTGCGGCGTTTTGCGGTTTTGTATTCTTCTTTTTTATTTCCGTGTAAAAGGTAAACGAGGTATTGGATGTTGACAGTAACTGTTGTGTGACTGTCGGAACCCGTCAGAGGGACATCTTTCCGAGCGGATGGGCGCGTGCTTTCATCTCCGTTGTTTCTGTGATACGCTTTGAATACCCTTTGAACGTGTAACAAAGGAAAAGGGATTTAATAAAAATATGACTGCGTGACGACCTCTGCGCAGTATCTAAGAAGTTATGGAGGCAATTATACAAATATTCAGGACTATTTAGCTTTCAGTAGTAAGTATGTGTGTTACGCTTTCACGCCTAAACCACTGAACCGATTTGAATGAAATATAGTATAGTCGTTTTTTAAACAGCGCCTTCTTTCGTCCCTGGTGAGCAGATGTTCCACGGGAGTTTGTAATTGTGTCATACAAACAGACGACGCTTGGCGACAAAAATTCGCATAGTAACAAGGTCACGTGACAGCTAGTAACAGATAGAAAAGTTCGAAGGCTTACCCACCTGCTATGGGTGGTGTAGGGGTATAGCACGCGTCACGGAATGACGAGGATCCGGGCTCGATTCCCGGCCATAGCTTTACTTTTCCGATTTTTCTATGTGTTCTAATTTTCCGTGTTGTTTAGAAATTTGAAATATAGTATAGTTTCGGGTCCGGGGAAGGACATAGAATAGTTTTTATCTCGGAAAATTGCAAAGTACCCGCGGAATAGCGATAAATTTTGTGCGTTCTAAAATCATTGATCTCGTAGTCAATCTTAAAGGGAATCCCATCATGGGTTTGGGCTGAACTTTTATAAATCAACCTGTCCGGACTTTTCTATTAAATATAGATTTCAAAGTTATCACTTTCGATCTAATTAATGATTTCCGCAATTCGGAAACTTTATCAACCAGTCAAAAATCGAGCAAGCGCTTATAAATCCATAGCAAACACCATTAATATGCCGGCGAGCCAAAAATTCACAAACGACCGAGCCTCAAACATCAAGAGCTCGAGTGGCTTTCATTAGAAAACAAGCGATGAGACAAAAACTCATGCAGGCGACCCTAACCACTTCAGCATGCACTAGAATAATCCAGGTCCATCGCTCTTCCAACTACACAGAACCGCAAGCATATCCAAATTAGACCAGCAATGTATAACTCCTTAGAAGTTCGCGGAGTGTAGGGTTGCCCCCTCGCCCCCGCTTCGTCTCGCACCCTCCTTAAAAGCCATTAGAAGCTGCTTTGATGTGCCGCGCCGCTTCTGATTGCGAAGCATCGACTGCCCACTTAGAACTATTGCCTGTATGGCAAAAAAATACTCGGTGGCCGGATGCCCTGTGAAATTTTTTGGTGAATTTGCCTTCAATTTTGTAGGTTAAAGTTTCGGAAGGAATGCGTTGGGTGGAGTTATTCATGTTAGGTGGGGTGGGTAATTGATAGGTATCGGGGCACTTGACTTTAATCGGTAAAATGAAAATACAAAACATGTTGATATGTTTACCTGAATGCTTTAAATACAATGAATGAAAGGTGAAAGGAAAGGGAGGAATGAAATAGTCCGAAACATGTCGAGCATCACTCGACTTTTTATACGTGAGTTATCCGTTTATGTGTAATTACAATGAAAGGTATTTGTAGTGTATTGTTTTAATAATATCCTTCATTAAATAAGAAATGGTAGAAAGGCACCGTTTCATAGTTTCGTTGCGTAGTTGTGAGGACATTTAATTCGTTTGTTTTTACAGTTTTATCACACACACACACACACACACACACACACACACACACACACACACACACACACACACACACACAAATCACGTCTTTATCCCTTATGGGGTAGACAGAGCCTAAGGTAACAGGTACCTACAGGCCACATTTAGCAAAAATGTGGGCGAATCAAAATAGTGATGGGTTGCTAGCCTCATCGCCTATAACATGATTCCTATTATAATCACCCATTCCCTCGATGGGCTTCTACCATCTGCGCGGGTAGAGAAGCAACTGGTACATTCTATGTTTTTTCTTTGCTCCCAGACCAGCATGGAAAAGTCCCAGACCAGCATGGAAAAGTTTTATCACCCTTATCGATATTTAAAAAGTGTTTTTCAAAAAGATATGTCAAGACACAGTAATTTCTAAAAAAAATACGAAAAATTAAGTTTGCGATTTTTTTTAAACCAATGTAGTCTCACAAAAATAGTAATGCCTATCTGAAAACACAAGTACTCAAAAATATGGAGCAATAATAAAAATATTAAAAGTTAGCTTAAAATGGTGCTATGATCAAAACAATGAACAAGGGTGTTCATTTTTGAAGAAAACCTAAAATTCCGAATATCTCGGAAACCGTGCAGCTTTTACTAAACCTATTATAGCTTTATTATAACGTCCTAAGTGCCCTCTATCCATAGTTCAAGAATTATCCACTCATTACCTAACATTCTGTATATGATATATCATTATACAAGCCATATAACTATATGTATATCTCTATCACCCTTTGCGCTGCACGTAGGGCAAGAGCCTAAATGCTAATTAACTACCCCTGCACTGGACTTCAATTAGGCGGGTCGGCCATTACGAGATAAAGAAAGCATTCGTCACTTGGGCTACCGACAAAACACGTTCTAATTGTTCAGCAGTTGTCGCGTGTTGCCGAGAGATGGCGATAGTCGTAGTTATTTAGAAAAAATATTTGTATTGTTGTCAGGTGCAGAGGTTTTACTACAGGCGATTTAAAAAAATGTGATCATAAAGCTAAAAACATGATTTTTCTCAAACATTTGTTTAAATGCATGTTATAGGCGATGAGGCTAGCAACCCATCACTATTTTGATTCCATTTTCCACCAATACGCCCACAATCTTGCTAAATGTGGCCTGTAGGTACCTGTAACCTTAGGCTCTGTCTACCCCGTTAGGGATAAAGACGTGATTTGTGTGTATGTGTATGTATTTGTTTAAATTTTGGAATTAAATTAGGACACGGATTATCGTCTCTTACGCTCTATTCATGTGGATTTTGTGGGATGGATTTTTTTTAATGTGTTTTATGTGCCAGTAGTAGAGGGATAGGATGCATGAAAAACATATCTGAGTGAATTCACAAGGATAGCGCTTTTTGTATTATGTTACATTTTATAAATTGTTGTTGGATTGTTTTTTTTTTTGTAAAAATATTCAATTAGTTAAGTAAATGTAGGTTTTTAAGATTCTATCGCATTAGGTTAGCAAAAATCTGTAATGGTAGAATAGTTATGGAAATAAATAAATAAATAAATAAATAAATATATTATATATTTCGCCCAGGCTTGATTATCTTGCACGTAAATAGTGGAGTAGCAAGGTAAATATTTTGTTCATTCCAACTATAAATGACTAACTGGCCTAATTATAAACTCATAACATTAACTACTGGGACTAAGAGCCAAGGGATACAGACAAAACCGCGGGCACGAGCTACGTTACTTATGATGATCTTGAAAAACCAAGCATCATATTTTTAAAACATCAGATCTTTCCTCAATCAATCTCCGCAGTACTCCCGAGCTCCAATGGCCCTCAAAGACTGAGTCTCGAGAATTACACAAGCACGAGTAGGCCTTTGATGTCAGTAGGAAATCATGTAACAATACGCCGCTAGATGTCGCTAATTACCGCTTTGAGCGGAATTAGCTCTCGACTGAGCTTTGACGCTCGCCTCGCTCAATATTGATGCTTTAGTATACTTTTACGAGTAGAAGAGTATGTTGACGGTGGGAGGTGCGTGGTGACACTGAAATGTTGCATGTTGTTGTACAGTCGCCATCAGATATAATCTTTTTTTTATATATAAGAGGGGGCAAACGAGCAGACGGGTCACCTGATGGAAAGTAATCACCATCGCCCAGGGACACCTGCAAGATTTGGGGCATCACAGGTGCGTTGCCGGCCCTTTCAAGAACAGGAAGGCTCGCTTTTTAAAGACCCCTAAATTGTACCGCTCGGGAATGTTGCAGTGTCCGCCTGGAGAGAGATCTCTCTATTGTGGCCTCTCCCCACGCAGTCTCAAAGTCATTCTTTAGTAATTATTGTGAACATTGTCACTACATAGTATAAAACAAAGTCGCTTTCTCTGTCCCTAAGTCCCTATTTCCCTATGTCCCTATGTCCCTATGTATGCTTATATCTTCAAAACTACGCAACGGATTTTGATGCGGGTTTTTTTTAGTAGATAGTGATTCAAGAGGAAGGTTTTTATGTATAATTCTACGCAGACGAAGTCGCGGGCAGAAGCTAGTAATAAAATAAATATAAGAGCTGATAGTGTTATAATACCTAATATGCCTTCAAAATTTGAATCTTAGCTATTTTTTTCTGTGTCAGAAGATTGCGTAGGAATAGTATAAATTTTATTGATCAAGGCGTAACATGGCCACGAAATCGTTGTTTTCTTTGCATACGTACATTCAGCGTCATACAGTTTGAAGCATCCAAGTCGGCCAAATAGTTTACATTCATACATAAATCACGTCTATCCCAGACGGGGTGGACTGAGCCTAAGGTAACAAGACCTAAAGGCTACATTTAGCATGATTGTGGGCGTATAGGAGGAAAGGGGAATCAAAATAGTGATGGTTGCTAGCCGCATGCTTATAACATGGTTCCTAAGATTTTCGTCCATTCTCTCGATGGGCTTTACAGTTCGGTACACCATAGAAATAATCACACTTTTTGGTCACCTTGGATGTGTCTATATGACGCTAACAGTATACCTTGTACATAAGGTTTTCAAGCTGGGCATGTCTAAGTAGCATACAATAAAGAATAGGCAGCGTTACCATTGATGGCGAAACACAGCTAGGAGAGGTTCATAAGTGAGAGTCGAGTTGCCATGGTAGCACTTCGCAAACACTCTTTGGAAAGTCGCGGCCAGTCGTGTTTGCGTCTAGGAATTCATCTTGCTCCTGCGCTTATTCTGGGAACGTCTGAAGATATATTCGCCTCCTTTTTTACTCAGAAACAAGGTAGACAATAGGCGATCTTATCGCTTAATAGCATCGCTACCACATGAAATATCTACCACAAATTAGTCTTGAAAAATGCGTAATATTTTCATGAAATAGACCGAACCGAGCAAATTCCCTTGCCAATATTCCAAAATCAAATTCACATCCCACAATACGTGGCTTATCGAGATCATCCCAATCTGAAGCACGTTACGCGTTATACACAAGTTAGGTTTCTCGAGCTTATCGAGGTTCCAGAATATTCCGGCAGGGGCGCCGCGGGCGCGACCCAGATCCTTTCAGCATTTGCCTGTATCTCTGTTTGACATCGCATTGCCGAGATAGCGGTCTAACTGCGTTCACGTATGAAAAGTTGCCAGATAAAAGAATCCTTTTCTGCGCTTTTCATATTTTCTAGCTCCAAAGGCTGCGCTTAGTTGCATTAAAATTGCAATTGTTTGCGCGCGAAATATTGCAGTTGGTAAATTATCAGGAATCCGGTAAAATTTTAGCTTGGAGGTTGTTTGCGACCTTGGGAAGGATATAAAATAGTTTTTCTCCCGGAAAATTGATGAAAATTAATAAGTCACATAATACAGTGTCCCCGCCTGCTGTAATTAATAAGTCACATAATACAGTGTCCCCGCCTGCTGTAATTAATAAGTCACATAATACAGTGTCCCCGCCTGCTGTAATTAATAACTCACATAATACAGTGTCCCCGCCTGCTGTAATTAATAAGTCACATAATACAGTGGCCCCGCATGTTGTATTTAATTAATAACTCACATGATACAGTGTCCCCGCCTGCTATATTTAATTTAAAAAAGGAAAATCCGTTGCTGGAGTCTCAGAGCTTTTTTATTTTCAGACAAATGTTTTACAGTCGTGTTTTTGTTTTAAAATTGTTTTATTTAACTCACCCTTTTTGGTTAACACCAACAACCAAGTAACCAATACACGGAGGAGGCCTATGCCGTGAGGCACGCCGAATTACGCGACAATTTAATAATAAAAAGAAACAACAACAACAAAAATGAAATTGTAGCGAATTCGGAATAAAAAGGCTATATAAATAAATAAATAAATGTTGGTTAACAACGGTTTGAGCTAGCGCCTCCCGCTGCCCGCCATCCGCTGCTAACTAATTTTAGATCGTTGTAGATTATAAATATGGTCTACTTTAAAATCCTAATAATAATTCTTAAAGCCCTATTCAGTAATATACCTACTCGAGGGTCTCGAAAAAATATTTTTTCCGAACGTACTTTTAAGCGCGTAAAATCCGTCATTTTGAATTTTTAAGATTCCTCCTTTTGGGCTCCGCAGTCGGGTAATAAAATCCACCTATGAGTAGGCACAAACAATAAGTATACAACAAGCATTATTATACGACAGAGATGCTCTACAAGCCCTAAAGCAATCAAAACTGCCCCAGCCAATAATAAACGGCTGAAACGATTAGATAATTTTGTATATTTACAGAGATTGCCCTTTGTCCGACAGTCCCACGCCTGATGCCGAGGGGGCGATTAGCCTGACCTTCGCTTTGCCTTTCTGTGGCGAAACAATAGGAGTTAAATGTCGCGCGGTTTTAATAATGGAACTGAATGTAGGATAATAGAAAATGGAAAACACAAGTGACTGTGACTCGCTATTGGTGCTTCGCTCTCGCTAGTAAAATCATCTGTAGCTTGTGATTGTCCCAGAAATGAGGCCTATTTCTGATTGAGAGAGTAGGGGTGTAACTTTTACTTCAGCCCGTTTGGATCGGGAACTTCACGTGCACTATTGAAACGCTTGGCAACTGTATCCGGGTTTCCTCGCGATGTTTCCCTTCACCTAAAAGAACTTGGGAAATTTGGGATAAAGTTTTTAAAATTTTCAAAATTTAAGTGCTATTTATGGATTACTAGCTGTCGCCCGCGACTTTTTCTGCGTAGAATTGGTTTATCACTATTGCGCAGAAATTACGCAATATCTATCTATGTTCCAAATTTCATCCAGATCTGTCCAGCCATTCTGGCGTGAAAGAGTAACAAACATCCATCCATCCATCCGTCGCGTTTATAATATTAGTAGGATAATAATGATCTTTTGAATATTTACTACTAAGACAGTCAGCAGACAAGGTGGATATGTAGATACAGCTATGATAGAATAACTGGCATATTTGGAAGCATCCGAAATGTGGGTCGATAGGCAGCACATAGATAGTGCACACACCATTACACCAATATTTAGTTTGTCTCCCCTACCTACAAGACCATCATACACAATTATAAGAACGAGAAAACTTACCAACTCACCTCAAACACCGACGCAAATAAAAATTTACAAAATTCGACCTTAAATCGTGGTCACAGGAGTTCGCGTCGAGTTAGTTATGGGTGGGGTAAGTCGGCACAAGGGTACAGTCAGCCCTAATATTGACAGTAGACAATTTCCGGCGCTGCGAGCAAACAGGCTGGATTCCGCGCAATTTGGCCCTAATTGCAGACGTGTCGAATCTGCGGGGACATGAAATAGGGTGACTATGATGTGATGACAGTCATAATTATTATTTTAAAAGCAATATTACCTTCAGTCAGATAGTTACCGGACGTACAAAGTGATTCCCTCAAGGAGGATAAGCATTATAATATTGTTATAAGTTACAGTAAATATGTATTTTGAAGTATTTTCTTAGTTTCGGAATTCTTTAATCAACAATTTTCATATTTCACTTGTAAGTAACAAGTGCCTATGGCAAAGTTAATTTTTTAACAGTAGAGTTTACCCATCAAAACAAAACTTGTAAAAAAAAAACAAGTCTCGCAATTCAGTTCTTCTACCGTAAAAAGTTGTGAGATCCATGTAATACCTACCAAGCCGGTTAATTTATTCAATCCCTACTAAAGAGACCTCCTGTCTTAAGTTATTACGTAATTAGCTAACCTAACAACATATAATGCCCATATCAAAATTAAAAATCGTTTAAGGTTATAAATAAATAAATTGACTTGGCATTCGCATTAACGCATTAACCTACTTATAAGAAAATGGAGGCGACAGTTTTCTTCGTCTATAAATAACCAGTCACCTGCCACCATCCAACTAGAACAGATTATCTACAGAACAGACACACATCTTAGTCCTCTAGGTTGGCAACGCATCTGCAATCCCTCCGGGGTTGCGGGTGTCTATGGGCCGTGGTGATCACTTACCATCAGGTGACCCACTTGCTCGTTTGCCTTCCTATTCATATAAAAAAAAACATACACAAATCACGTCTATATCCCTTACGGGGTAGACAGAGCCTAAAGGTAACAAGACCTAAAGGCCACGTTTAGCATGATTATAGGCGTATAGGTGGAAAAAGGAATCAAAATAGTTATGGGTTGCTAGCCGCATCGCCTAGAACATGATTGCTAAAAATTTCGCCCATTCCCTCGATGGGCTTTTACCATCTGCGCGGGACGAGAAGCAACTGGTGCATTCTATGTTTTTCCTTTGCTCCCAGACTAGCATGGAAGCAGACATGTAACATCACAATACCAAGGAACAATTATTATTCCTCAGACGAGGGTACGAATCCCATTTTACGAAAAGCGAAGATCCAACAATGTAAACACTTTCATCGGAAATGAACCCCGAATAAGTGTAAACATCAAAGACCCTAAATTACTTTCCAAGTGTTTGCACTTTTTATAGAAAAGCAATCTTTCCGTCAATATAGTGTTCCTTTATCTTCGTAACAGCGACGTAACAATTTGGCGAAATTGGAAAAAAAATGCAAAAAGTGTGCGTTGGCCGGGAATCGAACCCGGATCAACTGCTTGGAAGGCAACTATGCTGACCATTACACCACCAACGCCGCTGCGCCTGGAAGCGAAATTTGGAATCAATTTGCTTGTAAATAATACCTATAGATAGACGTAGTCAAAGAACTGCGGTTTGCTGCAATTAATTTCGTGACCAATACATTTTCATCATGTTTATCATAGGTTTATCATCATGTTTTTATACAGTGTCCTGTGTTTACGTATTTATTTTGCCTTTGATAGAAACCAATATCGGCCATATTTTACTTTCACTGCAAACGTAGGTCTAGAGCCACCGTAGAACATTGTCATGGCAAGCATGTGGTAAACCTAGGATTCCTAGGCATCATATTGTCGCTTAGAAATGACACATGTATGTGTTTTCGCCTGAATCTAAGTAAGTAGGTACTCCGAAGTAGCAAGGTAAATATTTTTTATTCATTGGAATGGACCTCCGCAAAGTAACGCCTGATTCAGTAATAAAAAAAATGACAACCCATCACTATTTTGATTCCCCTTTCCACCTATACGCCTACAATCATGCTAAACGTGGCCCTTAGATGTTGTTACCTCAGGCTCTGTCTACCCCGTAAGGGACATAGACGGGATTTGTGTGTGTGTGTGCGTGTGCGTGTGCGTGTGCGTGTGCGTGTGTGTGTGTGTGTGTGTGTGTGTGAGTGAGTGTGTGTGTGTATAACTACATTATGTATACAATGTAAATATAACCAGGTATCTGCTCATCTTATTAATTCACAGCATGTCGCACCTTGAAAATCAAACCGTCACTATACGAAATTTCGATATTTTGAGTTATCAACGCCATCTAGCCATTCAAGTTACAAAGCGTGCAATGCAAAGACACCCGTCGCTCTAACTCCATTAGCTGCCACAGAGGACACTAGTGTCGTTTTGGATATTGGAGGGGATGCGCGAGTGCGGCATGGGAACAGCGACATATTGTCATTAGTGGCGGGGATGCTAAACATATTACACCGAGTACTATGCGGAAGTCTGTCATTTTTGGTTTAGTGTCGATTTTCGATGAAATTGATCGGTAAGTACGATTTTAATTTACGGAATAATGTATCTATGAATAATGTGTCACTCTTGATTTATAATTCAGACTCAACATGTTGATTTAACAAAAAGCAATAGCGTATTTTTTTGTTTCGTAACGTTTTTCCTTTAGTATTTGATAATATTCCTAAATGGACTAATGTTTCTATCAATAATGTATCATTTTCATTTTTAATCTAGTATCATAACAAAGTTTTTACTTAAAGCAACAGTGTTATTTTCATTTTAGAGCCAGTTTTTCGCAAGTATTTGTTACTTTTAGTTGAAAGTAAAGTGGGATAATGTGCTTAATAACATTTTTACATTTAATTCAGTGCCATAATGCGGTCTCCGTTCAATGTTTTTCTGACTTTTTACGTTTAAAGACAATTTTCGTCTAGTATTTGGGAAAGATGGTAATGAAATAAAACGTTTTTAACGGTTTAATGACAATTTTGCTTCAATATTTTTCGTCATAATGGGCGTTTTATCTTATTAAACTTGTTATTTTGAGAATAATGCCGGTATTCTTAAATTCTCGCTGATTTATGAAAAGTTAATTTCAATTTGCGTTGATTCATTGTTTGAGTAACTAAATGCAACAATGTTTTTATCGTTTAATGTCATTTTCCTCATCAGAGTTCAACTTTAAAGGGTGTAGGTATAAATATATTTTTTTACAGTTAAAAACGTTGCAACGGAACTCAAGACCGCAGAAATTTAGGGCAATCATTAAAGAAATTAATGCAACCACAACTGCAGAAACTAAGATATGATGTGAAGGTATATTCTGTCACAGATTTCGCAATTATTATTAGCAGAGGGATTGAATCGCTTCAGTGTTTTGTGTGCTGTAGGGGTAGTTGAGTTTGTGGACTTTATGTACCTATGTTTTATGTAGCAGTAGAGGAGGAAGGGATTGTATATAAAAACATGTATATTTAGCACAGGCTTTGCTATCTTGCACGTGTGTAGCGGAATAGCAAGGTAATTTTGTTCGTACAAGTATTAATCCGTTTTTTTTCTTCAAGGTAGACTGTCATGAACCTCGATTCAAGTCATCATCGTCTGAAGAAAAACATATGCCGGAAATTGCTGAAAATTTTCAAGATACGTCTTTCCAGTTCCAGTCTAGCTCCATATGGCCTGCTTAAATCAATATCTTTAGAAGCTTTCGCCTTTTTTTTATGGTGTGGAAAATGCGCCTTATGCATCCGCCTGGTACGGGTTTACCGTTTGTATGTGGGGCTCTCCCGCGACGGCAGGCATACCCAGTAAAAACCACACGGATTCCCTATTCAGTCGTATGTGAGGCTTTACGGGAGCACTCGGTGTCACCGCGACGCCCCACGACCACCCCGGGATGGGGTTCCCTCTTCGCGGCACCTGTGTAATGCAGGTTTGGGAAATCCCGCCCTCCCCCGCTGGTGCCGCTTGGATTTTTTATAGAGGTTGTCTCCTCCTGGCCCCGTCTTGAAAAAGACAGCGGCCCATGTTGCGACCCCAAGGGCCAGGTTACGTGTTGACCGACAGTGGCCGAAGCCACGCCGCTCCGCGATCCCGTCCCTTAACGGGGCGCACCGCTCCGACGGCAGGCTTATGCCCGCCGACCCTTACGTCAGCTCTCACACCCTCATGTACTACTCTGAAAGCAGAGCGGTACCGAAGTCATGATCGCGTCCGTCACCAAAAGCACCCGCGGGTGCGACCCTCTGGATTTTTTATAGAGGTTTACTCCTCGCGGCCCCCTGTCTTGAAAAAGACAAGCGGCCCAGGGTCCGACCCCACGAGCTGGGTTACGTGTTGACCGGCAGTGACCGAAGTCACTCCGCTCCGCGATCGCAACCCTTGGTCGCACCGCTCCGACGGTGAACTTTCGCCCCCGTCCAATAAGGCTTGCCCTCACCTTTCCCTGCAGGTACTTGGCTCAGGTTCACCTCTGTCAAAAAGGCGCCCAGAGGCGCCGCCCTCACTGCAGGTCCATTTCTGGACCCGCTGGCTCAGATCCCCCGCAACGAATTGCGGGTTCATCTTACCATCCCTCCCCCCCAGTCGGATATTAGAGAACAGTTAACTAACTTACAAAATAAATTAATTAACTGTTGTTGCCCAGGGTGCACCGTCCTACGCGTTACTTTTCCCCCCTCCGTGAGGCCAAGAGCGTCTGTTAGAAGAAAACTATGTCATTAGGTATTTATAGTCGGTAATATTTTCTTACTTCATAAACTCTGTTACTTTTTAAACTTTGGTGGAATTATTTTTACTGGCTGTGTTAGGTGCTAGACTTAATAAATAATCTCTAAAATTAAATAAGATCTTTTGTTTACAATTACTTGCTAAAATAATCAGTTTTTCCTATGAAGACATCCAAAATGAACAACTATAGTGTCATTTTTACTTCCAACACAAATGATACAAACTGGTAAAATTAGCAGAAAACTGGCGATTAGTGAAAATAAACGGAAAAATGACACTATATTTTTTTAATTTCGATTCTTTACAGTATTTAATACATATATTAGACCCAATTAATTTCTAGTAGAAAGCTAGTATATAAAAGTAGCTAATAAAATGAATAAACTCGTATTTTTCTTTAAAATAACCAATTTAAAAATGTATCTTGATTTTTGGATTTTTAAACGTCCGTTGCCAAAAAATGCGTTTTTTGGTTAGTGACGGTTTGATTTTCAGGGTGCGATGTTTCAATATATTTACAGACTTTCACGCTACGAACGGCATTCTCGTGCGATGTATTTTCAAAAATCGGTACCTTCCTCCTTCTTCCTTCCGTTCGGATAAGCTCGCCTTTGTGCATATATTAATGTTATTTTTATATTTCTGTGAATTGTATCTGTTTCATTATATTTATACAATAAGCTACTTACTTATCTACCTTGTAGCTTAGGTACAAGGTATCATGCTAGTGTACTGCTCGTGTAGTGGTTAGACGTTAACTGCAAGCTCATCTCCAAAGCATTACATATTCCACATCCGCACCAACAGTACCAACAGCGGCTTAACAAAACTTTAACCCTAAAAACTCTCAGCCGCATCAAAGCTAATTTATGAAACTAGCAATGGCACTAGAACGCATCTTAACCCTCCGCCGCTCGCGGGTGACAATGGCCCGGCAGCGCACCCGGCGAGGGGGGGTCGAGTGCTGCGCCGTAATCAGGACTAATAGAAGCGTGTGCTTTGATCTGCGCGTCAAAGGGAAGGGCCGAAGGCGCGGGCGCCGCCGAGGTAGAACTGGCAACGAATATCTTTAGTTTTTGTCAAAGAACGGAACCAGTGACACGTTTGGCCTCAACTTTCTATGGTGTCGTGTCGTTTTCGGGTGGTAAGGCTTTGTGTAAGGTCTATGCAGATCGTTACCACATCTTATTCTTGGGCGAAAATCTTAGGAATGTTATAGGCGATGCGGCTAGCAACCCATCACTAGTTTGCGATACCCCTTTCCACCTATAACCGTTTAAATGTGGGGTCAACCGCTGTTCTGTCCGCTCAAAAAAAGATGCAGGTACATAATGCTTTTTTTTTTTCGTTGAAGACATTGACGTCATATTTTCTAGTCATTGATTCACTTCATAAATTAAGATTTGAAATTTACACCTACTTTGTGACTGTCTGTTATTAATAAGTGCTGTTTATCAGGTACAAGATAAAAAATGATATCATAAAACATGCGTGATACGTAATACCTACATACTTATTCACGTATTGCATAGGTAACTATTAAATATTTTATCAATTTATCTACAATAATCATCTGATTCTTACAACAAACATCTTTCGGCATATATCGCTAAAGTAGGCTTATTGTCTAACTCGCTCGCAATCGCCATCGTGTTCATTTTGACAGTTCTTGTATGAATGTGACAGCTAGCTGATTCCGATGCGAACTGTCAGCCCATACATGAACTGTCAAATGAACACGATGGCGATTGCGAGCGAATTAGATAATAAGCCTGGTTTAATGCTTGACTGTTCATCAAAATCTATAGAACTAAACTGAACTTAACATTAAATTATAGTTTAAGCATTCTTTTATGGTTTTTCGCAAACCACATAAATAGTTATCCGCGTGCACCGCCCGTATCTAGTTCTCCCTAGCCCACCGCAAGGTGCAGGCTGAAGAGCCCGAGTGCAATATTGTTGTCTTGCTTGCGTTAATTGATTCTTTTGTGGGCCGATCACCGCGGCAGCGGCAGGGTTAATTGGGCCCCTCAAGAACCAGGGCCGAGATTGTTGGAATTATTATAATTTTTATTTGTTGCTGGCAGTTTTGTGGAGCAGAGACGCTGCTTGGAAACCGAATGGAGAACAATGGGGGCTCCATTTCCATGGGTAGGTGTTAAGGGTAAAATAATTAAGTTAAGTAGTTACAATGTTTACGAGGGAATTGGTAAGTACTGAAAAATAATTTAAAGTTTGATTTACTTATTGTGGTAGTTATTTTATGAACAAATGAAATGGTCCACTTCGATGATAGTGTAGGTAGGTACCAGAGGCGTGGCGTCAAGTATATCAGAAGGCAAGCCGAAGGCAATTTAACTAGCCTTTTCCTCTAATTCTGCACAATAAAAGCCCAACTGCCTTAAAATAGGCAAGCCGGTGGGAATCGAGTTCTGTAGACGCCGCGCCACTGGTAGGTAGGTACACTCTAGTCTAGGGCATAAATATATTATACCTATTTGGGTACGTTACCAACACGTCAAAAACATACACCTTTATGCCTTAGAGAATAAGGTCGGTAATAAATATATATCACTATATAGTATAAAACAAAGTCGCTTTCTCTGTCCCCATGTCCCTATGTCCCTATATCCCTTTGTATGCGTATATCTTCAAAACTACACAACGGATTTTGATGCGGTTTTTTTTAATAGATAGAGTGATTCTAGAGGAAGGTTTTTATGTATGATTCTACGCAGACGAAGTCGCGGGCTGAAGCTAGTCACATATATTTGACGAAACGACCTATTTGTACCTATCGATATTTATGCCCTCGATTGTACTGTACAGTCACCGTGTCATATTAATAAGTAATAATCTCAAATAATAACGAGTGTGGCCTCTTTTGGTTGAAATTAACTTCTGCAATTATTGCAGTATGAAAGTTTTGGGTGCCTTTTGCAAATGGATTTAGTTGCCATTCAGCCACGCGCTTCCGTAATCATAACGGTTTTATTTGAAAGTGTGCGCACGTATTGCGCCAGCCATGGCATCTCGCTCGCCATGCGCCCGCGCACCGCCTCGCGCCGGTCACGCGCCTGATATCACTCCTGCCCCGGCCTCTGACCCTTGACCCGCAATTAAAACGTGCAGAACAGTCCAAATTATGTAAATGCCTAAACGCATTGCCATAACTGTTAAGAAGGTTTCACGTTCGATACATACATACACACATATATCACGTCTTTATCCCTTACGGGGTAGACAGGTAAGGTAACAAAATCTTAAAGCCACGTTTAGCATGATTAAGGGCGTATAGGTGGAAAGGGAAATCGAAATAGTGATGGGTTGCTAGCCGCATCGCCTATAGCATGATTCCTTAGACTTTCGCCCATTCCCTCGAAGGGCTTTTACCATCTGCGCGGGAAGAGACGCAACCAGTAAATTCTACTTTTTATTTAATTCGGAAAAGTGGCAGCATAATGCATGCGTGCATAAATCATGTCTTTATCCCGTACAGGATAGACAGAGCCCTAAGTAACAAGACCTAAAGGCCACGTTTAGCATGATTGTGAGCGTATGGTGGAAATGGAAATCAAAATAGCGCTTAGTTGCTAGCCCCATCGCCTATACTAAAAATGACACCCAAAATTTTCGACAAAAGTAGGTTCGATTCCTAGCCATAGTTTTACTTTTCGGATTTTTCTGTGTTCTAATTTTCAGTGTCGTGTAGAAATTTAGTTTCAAACGGTAAAACCGTAAAAGTAAAACATAAAAATCAAGAAATAAAAATTCTTCATTCATTTGATAGTAGGTGTCTATATAATCTATCATTTGAAAAACAGCGCCTTCTCTCGTCCATGGTAGCAGTAGATGTTCCACGGGAGTTCGTAATTGTGTCGTACAGACACATCATTCAAACAGATGACGCATGGCAACAAAAATTCGCATAGTAACAAGGTCACGTGACAGCTAGTAACAGATAGAAAAAATCGAAGGCTTACCCACCCTGCTATGGGTGGGTGTAGGAGTACAGCACTTCGGGATTTTTCTGGAGTTTAGAAAAAAAGTGGCAGCCCTAATTCTAAGCTTTATACTGTTTGAGTGTATATCGAGTAAAGACCATGGACGTTAAGATTAAGCAGATAGCGATTAATCTGTCAGCGAGGTAGTTAGCGGCCATCGATTTACATTGGGAGCAAACATCGGGAATTATGACTGACTCGCGCCGCGGAGCGATTTAGGGGAGACGGGATACGTTCCAGGGCAGTGCCATCCGCGTGTTGGGGAGAGGTAAGACATCTACATTCTACAGGTGAGAGACGGAAGACAAAACGTACCTACACCTACAGTCCCTTACGGGGTAGACCGGGCCATGGTTCTTTCTATAAAACTGGACCAGTTGGCTTATTTATTACCTAACTCGCTCGCAATCGCCATCGTGTTTATTTTGACAGTTCCTGTATGAATGTGACAGCTAGCTGATTCCGATGCCAATTGTCAGCCCATACACGGACTGTCAAAATTAACATGATGGCGATTGCGAGCGAATTAGGTAATACCTTTTTTTTTTTTTTTATGGTGTGGAAAATGCGCCTTATGCATCCGGCCCGGTACGGGGTTACCGAGGGTATCTGGGGCTCTCCCGAGGCGTCAGGCATACCCAGTAAAAAACACACGGATTCCCAAATTTGGCACTATTGTGGGACACCACGGGAGAAGAATTAGGTAATACCTAAGCCTACAGGAGTCAAATTGGTTGTCTATACCTATCTAAGGCTAAGACCAAATTATAAATGGACCATTGCAGGATTGTGAAACGAAACGCCTATGTTTTGATGTTTTTCGATAAAAACTCGAATGAAATAGGTTGGTTTAACTGCATCATTTTATTCATTCCATGAACCAACGTAGATGCTGAATGTAGAAAATTATACGTAAAACAAGTTAGTCGCCGCTATTTCAGGCTTCGAATGCACGCCGAACATTCCAGACCGTTGGTCGGGCGGTTGCAATTTCCGAAGTGCCAGTCAGCGCTTCCTGCGCCCGCGCGGCCGTATCGCAATTGTCGCAACTTCGTCTATTGTACGATGTGCGAGTGGTGACAGCTGTAGCACAGTAAGCTGTAGGCAGTGAAATGAAGTTTGGGCTGTGGTTTGTTCCCCTTACTCAGCCAAATGCATGAGAAGTGGCGATTGGATGAAGTGAAATCGGTAGACGGACAGCTTGGTTAGCAGGTTAGAACGTTACCAAGGCGTCAAAAACATACACTTGTATGCCTTAAACAATATAATATATTTGACATTATGGCTGTATCGATTTTAAATCCCCGGCTAAAAGCCGTAATAAAATATAACCGTAATAAAGCCTCGGCTGTGTAGTCTGTGTAACAAACTAAAACAGAATCAAGACGAACAATATCCGGGTCGAAGGACCGTTTAGCTGTTAGCTGGAAGTTTCGTTATTTTTTTTGTATGACTCAGTGTTATGTTATAGTCATTCTGATGAGTCGTTGGGATTCAATGTAAGCAGGAAATAAAATAAAAATGCAGAAAAAAAAATGCAAAAAGCATCGCCCCCGGGTGGACTCGAACCACCAACCTTTCGGTTAACAGCCGAACGCGCTAACCAATTGCGCCACGAAGGCAGCTGATGTTGTAGGCGAAATAAATCATTATAAGCTTTAGGTCTATAACAAACGTGAGACTGAGATAGCAGTACAATAACGTTTACCTGAGAAACCTGTTTGAAGCAGCAAGCTTTCAATGGCCCCTTCACTTTTTTTAGACACGGATTCCATAAAAGTGACTCTGTGTTAACCATTTATTGGACACTCGTCATAATAATTCTCATAGTTGGAAAGCCAGTGTCGAGTTTATAATGTTGAGCTATATTTGAGGTTATGTTGACAAGTAAAGTTCGTGCGAAAGCTTTATTTTGTAAATACATCGGTTTTATTTGTTTTAATGGTGAAATAATGAATTAAAGTGGTATCTTGGTGTTGTTTTAAGTTCTAAAATCGAGTGTTTTAATGTGGAAGAACTGTAATAAACTCCATTCGTGTTTGTTATTGTTTATGCCTAGTTGAAAGACACATTGTTTGCTTAGAACAGTTAGAACATTCCACGATTGATAAGGTTATTTTCACGTATGTATTAGGTACCTAGCTCCGCGTTAATAATTATCACTTATCACAAATTGAAAGTGCAAACCAAGAACTATTTAAATAATTATATCAAACATAGACTGTGTGAAACTCTAACTTTTGCCCAAAAGTGGGCATTAGTGGGTACGGGCACGAGTACAAAATAAGTCGTAAACATCTATGGCGAGCAGAGTGCCCGGCGCTTGCTGCGCCGCGTCGGTTGAGCGGGCCGGCCTGCCCGGCCTCCTCAGAGACCTGCAACGGTTATCTGAAGATCAAGATTCAGCAGACATAGTGTTCATCCTAGGAACATCGGAGGAGAAAGTCTACGCGCACAGAATAATTTTATTAGCCAGGTAAAAAAAATGCAAAAAGTTTTTCCCGTACCGGGAATCGAACCCGAGCCTCCTGGGTGAAAGCCAGGTATCCTAGCCACTAGACCATACGGGAGATGTAAATCGTTGTGAAATTACGCATCTTACTTATGACACGTAGTTTCCGACTGCCACTAGAATAAAAGGTCATGCGTTTTTATTGCTTCTTTCAAGGTTTAATATTAACATTGTTAGTTTCGATAACTATGGGAGTGACTTGGTTTAATTTTCGGACAAAATAGTATTTCCTGAATGAAAGCGATCGAGTATTTTTTTTTATTTATTGTTATTCCTACTTTGTATGTTTAATATGATTATGCTTATAATTAATGCTGGCGTACTTTTTTTGCATTTTTAAATGAAAAAAAACTTTTACTCCACGGCTACTTTCCATTTTGTCTCTGCAACTGCATCAATAACTTGCGACATCTGGTGTCAAAAACATGAAAAAGCGTTGTACTTTAGAAACTAGGTACCTTGTTATTTACTTCATTTCCGTGTGGGTATAGCTCAGGTTAGCGGATAGTAGAGAGCCATTTTCCTCCACCTTATAATTCGGATTATGCTCAAAGCGGAGCCCGCCTTTCATGACTGCACATAAATTCTCTATTTCAAATGTAAATGAACCAGCAGCGACGCGAAGACAGCGTAATTCGCTGAAGCGCCTGAAGTTCGCTAATGTGCTAAAGACTAAGTAAAGTCTAGGAATAAATATTCATAACTGTTTTTGCATTCGTTCGGTTTCCATCGTTCTCGGGCGTGGCTTGCAGCGCCATCTGTGAATGAAGCAGTGTAACTTTTATGTTAAAAACAAGATGGCGCTGTGATTAGTATATTAGCTTCATTATTGATATTACTAAATTCATGTCCATAATGTAACTTTACTTTTAAAATTGTGGTATGAATATTAGTTTAATAATGACTATCTGTCGTTTACTTTCATAGTTTAAACAATAAACATAAAAATATAGCTTAATATAGTGGGAAGGGATAGGAACAAATGAAAAAAAATACGATAAACAAATACAAAAGGGGTATTAAAAACAAATTAAACTATGATTAAATTAAAACAAATTAAAAACTAAACTAAAACTAATCTTAAAATAAAATAATTCCAAAATAATTTTGAAACGCACTTTGTGTATTTGGTACTTACTTTACGTTACAAGTTACCTACCTAATAAAGATTTTGAACTAACTAACTTTATGCGTAGGCAGAATAAACAATAGCATTACCAATATTGAAATTCGAATATTAAATTTGTGAGGTCAATAATTCTTTACCATTTTCCAATTAGCAAAAGTTACATTTAAGGAATTTATTTCCGTACCATGCAACCTTTTTACAGTAAGCGTCGTAAAGATTTTCGTTGTGAAGTAATGCGATGGGGGTGTAAGTCGGATTCCCTCCGCGTGTGGTCAAGAGCTGCGGTTCGTTTTTGGATCCGTCCGAGGGGAAGAGCAGTGCTTGGTCCGGTGCACCCTGGGCATCGGTCAATGATTTCCTGGCAGATTCTGAGGGATATCATTGTCCGTTGGCTATTAGCCCGACAGGGGGCGGAGGGGTCTTTTGACCGTGTTCTACCGTACATGGATGCCGACATTTTTGTCACAAGATTTTTGAATGCTGTATTTATTTACCTTCCATGCTGGTCTGGGAGCAAAGAAAAAACATAGAATGTACCAGTTGCTTCTTTACCCGCGCAGATGGTAAAATCCCATTGAGGGAATGGGCGAAAATATTAGGAATCATGTTACAGGCGATGAGGCTAGCAACCCATCACTATTTTGATTCCATTTTCCACCGATACGCCCACAATCTTGCTAAATGTGGCCTGTAGGTACCTGTTACCTTAGGCTCTGTCTACCCCGTAAGGGATAAAGACGTGATTTGTGTATGTATGTGTGTATTTATTTCTTTGACATTGGCGAAATCATCGCGATCGATGCGGCCATATTAAAAAAAAGAAATGCGATGTCACTATGACGTTTTATGTGAATCGGTTCCATGTTGGGTAGGGAATTAAATTCCTTAACTGTACATATTCAAAAAGTTCTTGCAATCGCACCAAGCTTCAAGTTTGTTCTCACTAAATCAATCGAAGGATATTCATTGTCCATTTCAGGCCAACCTTTCAAAGTGTTCCCTGAGTTCTATTTTGTGAAAATAGCATCAAAATATCCTAAAAAGCTAATAGCCACACGCACATAATAGCAGGCTATTCGATCCTAAGGCTAAAAACTCAGAACAATAACTAAAGCATAGAACCCGGACTAAAATAAAAACTAATTATTATAGTGCGTTGCTTCTTATTCCAGTGCACTAAAACAATAAGTTAAAAAGAGACAAAGATGCTATTCACGAGACAGTCGTCTGTCTGTTCCGTACCAGGGTAACCTATACAAAGCGCTTTAAATTATACATGTATATATTTCGCTAGTGTAGGGAACAAACCGTCATTGATTAGTCTTCAATCGATATTTTTTATGGGTATCGGGACGGTCGTGGATATTAATACATATTAAACGGATATCATTATAATGAAAAAAATCTATTATGAAAATCGGCCAAGTGCGAGTCGGACTCGCGCACCGAGAATTCCGTTTCACCGTACAACAAAAACACATTTTTGTCCGTTCGTATTTGAATTGGTTGGTAACAAAACAACGGCAAAAAATCACGTTTGTTGTATGGGACCCGATAAATATTAATTTTATTTTGATTTAATTATCTATTTTTAAAGTGAATATGAAACTGAATATTTCAAGCGTCTACCTGTTGCCGCTATTGATATCGAACAAATATCGCAAAAAAAAACGTTTGTGGTATGGGAGCCCCCCTTAAATATTCATTTTATTGTTATATTCATATGTGTTTTATTCATAGTATTTTTTGCTATAGCGGCAACAGAAATACATCATCTGTGAAACTTTCAACTGTCGAGCTATCACGGCGGCTCATGAACAACCTGTTGATAGACGGACAGCGAAGTCTTAGTAATAGAGTCCCGTTTTTACCTTTTGGATACGGAACCCTATAAAAGGAACATTTATGCATACCTATAGATTAGTAAAAACTTGCCAAGTCAAAAAAAAGTGAAATAGTAAAGTTATGGCCAAAGAAAGGGAACAATATGGAACAATAATGGAGTCGGAAAACTGAAAGAATTAAACATATTTAATTATATCTCTATATTTATTTACATTTAATATCGATTGACAGTTTAGTCGATATCACAGGCACATCACTAAGATAACCTATACTGTTTTCATATTTTCTTTAAAATAATATGTAAATAGGGATATCTTTGACAAACAGGATTCAATAATGGTGTTATTTTATAGAACACACTCTCAATATATTTTAATGCGACCCTGAAGCTGATTAAAATCACTTAACGATGATAACTTATAAACGCATTATCATTTTGTTTTCTGGACGCATTAGATTTACATCCTGGCACTGCACAAGACATTTTATAGTTTCACTAAGTAATTGGCTTTACCAATATTCGTTATTTAATCAATTTTTAACAATAATAAACAAAAAATTCTCCAACAGTTGTCCGTCATTCACACATCCGAAGCACAATAAGCACATACAGACAAGTTAAGTTGACACTCAACACAAGTCATTGGGCTAAGAAATCTGACTCTTGAAATCGGCATCATATATCGGAACCAAGTGACGTAAAGGAACCAAGTTTGACGTTTGGACAGGTACGAAACAGAAAAATAAGAACAAACTGACAAGTTTGTTCTCTTTTTAACTTATCGTTTCAGTACACTGGAATAAGAAGCAACGCACTATAATAATTAGTTTTTATTTTAGTCCGGGTTCTATGCTTTAGTTATTGTTCTGAGGCTAAAAAGAAGTGGCGGCCATCTTGGCATAAACAAAATTGTTTCAAGAGCCCGATTCACGTCGACAGAGGCACTAAACCCATCGATATCGTCCGCAACCGGTCAACTCCGCAAAAAACCTTCAATCTGTATGCAAATGCGTGACATGTGGTCCAGCCCCGACAAACTACCCTCAAAACCCGAAACACCAAAAGGACTCAAGTCCCTATAAAGCTATGCCGCTGCAAACTCTATCGGAGTTCAACAGTTCACAAGTTATGCGGAAACTTCTCCTGAATCTATTTGTAAAGACGAAATTGGAAAAATAACTCTACGCGCTTACAAAGTTCTATTCGACTTGATATACGACTCGAGTTTAACGCAGTCATCATACTTTTTATTAGTTCTTCTATTAGACGGAAGTTCGGAGATGTAAACACGTTTGTTGGCCATCCTTTGTGGACGAGACGGGAACATATGGCTGTTGGGAGTTTGTATGGGGGGCGTTTCTATTGAGCACTTGGTACTGGCTGGTATTTTTTCTAGAAATTATTTCTTTTTTGCGGCGACTAGGTAGCCTATTTATTGAAGGACCGACCTGACGCAGACTGGCTGGCATACACAAGCATGCAAAATTTCAGCTCAATCGGGTGAACATATCTGCTTCAAAATTGAGTTGCAAGATCCACCCGGACAAACGTATACACAAACGTTGCAGGTTAATAAAAACATTGTAAAAAATAGTCTAAATCTAATCGCTTCCTCGCCCTCGATGGGACTACTAAGCTCCATTAGGGAGCTGCAAGGCAAGCCACAGGTTTTTCCAACGGCCATAACGCCGGCTAAGTGCCAGTTCGGACTTGCTCAACTCCATGCAGCGTTACCTGCCATATTGGCTGTATAATAGCTCATCCGGAAACAAATTAGCGGCCACAGCTGGAGCTACTCCCGCGACTGGGATGATTAATATTAAAACTCTGGGATCCGAGTTTCGTTGCCGCAGTGGAATAAGAAGAGTAATGCAAGTTAAAGGCTTGCCCCCTTATTCATAAACGCTCTATAGGTTTCTGCTAACTAAGCAATCTCCTTCTTCTTATTTGTGGCGTCCCAAGTCGTTATAGCGACGACAACTTCACCAATGTCAAAGTGACAAAAATATAAATAAAATCTTGTGACAAAATGTCAGCAACGTTGTACGGTAATGGTCAAAGACCCTCTCCCCCCTGTCGGGCTCTTAGCCAACGTTCAATGATATCCCTCAGAAACTGCCAGGAAATCATTAGCCGATGCCCAGGGTGGACCGGATCAAGCACTGCTCTTCCCCCCGAACGGATCCAAAAACGTACCGCAGCTCTTGACCACACGTGAAGGTTTCACGACTCGCACCCCAACTTAGCAATCGTTTGTCCTTATCTGTGAAAGATAAATGTCAAAGTGACAGATAAGGACAAACGATTGCTAAGTTAACTAGCCTACAGAGCGTTTATGAATAAGGGGGTAAGTATGTAGCGTAGAAAAGTTGTTACAATCAGCCCCTTTAAATAGGTATTGGAATTTAAGCATGAAACACCATTTCTTGTAGCATCCTTCACTTCAATTCTCACATTTTTCTGAGGCAATTGAAAACAAAACACTGAACAACAAAGTAAAATGAATGCTTAACATGCTAACTTTTTGGCAAATTGTCATTTTCTAGCTAATTGTAAATATTACAGAATGGAAGTCGGAGACGGGCAATGAAATTAAATTTGAAGATTTTGATCGCAAACTAAATCAACATTTTATGTTGGTATTCATTATTTGTCACTCGTCACACCTGTCCAAACAACATTCAATCAAAAATGATAAAAGTAACATTATAGTACTTTAAAATTGCCACATGAGTTACAATAATTAAAACTGTAATTTTCCACTACTCTACTCGTAGACTAAACAAATTCAACACAACCTTTAATTTTGAATGGTTAACTTACTAACTCGCGATTTACTCTGGTACGATCGTCTTATAATATAAAAACCGTGAGTTTGCCGTATCATTTTAGTTAACTATAACTCATGTCTCACGAGAACAGGAGCAATACCAAATCTACAATTCTGAATTATCTTCTCCTAAAATCGGTTTCATTTGCAGTGCAAATTCAAACTTTACTGTGCTCCGTCCGGCGCAGTGCTCGATCAATCTTACGAGTCGCAATCGCAACTCGATAAGCGCACAATTAATATTTACGTGTTTATACACGACCATCAATTCCGCTAATGTGTCTGGAATTAACAAAACTCAGTTTGTGTTCGTAACTAATTATATTTTGAGGCAATTACAAGTTAGTTCTTAAATTAAATAGAGAACAAGGGTGTACTCTGACGTCTTAATGCGATTCAGTTCCGAACCACAGTTGGATCCATACTAGAAGTGTCAGAAATGATAGCTGAAACGTAAAATTGTTTCGGAATTGAATTGCATTTAGACGTAGAGAAAGGCCCCAGCTTACCTTCAGTGTACGACGCTGTGAGAACAAGGAAAATTTGATTAGCGGTCATTTATAGCACTCTTTTATTTCCTAACGAGCTTAGGAATATTTATTGGTTAGTTCATAGCTATAGCCACATGGGCAACCTATTTGCCCATCCGTGAAACCGTTAGATTGACCCAAAAACATTTATCTATCCCGTGTATTCACCCCCTAATCCTTTCGCATCATCACGCACTAATTCACGTCTCATTAACCTGTCGTATCATCACGGATCAGCTGCCTTCTCTATCGCACGTTCTACTCACGCATACGTTTGAGAGAGATGGTTGACGACAGAGCTGGATTCTACTCGCTTATGGATTGGAGTAATTTCTGAACGCGTATTTAGTAATCATGTTTCAGTTTCGACTGCTTTTCAGGTTTTTAGGTTTTTTAGGCTTTGTGGTACAAATTTACTTCGTTTTGTGCTTAGTCAAGCAAAGATAATTCATATTGAAGGCGCAACACTAAAAGATACTTTCTCACCTTGGTTCATTTCTGTAGTACTCAGTCCTGTTTAGATAGTACGTCCATGATCACAACCGTTTAGTTTAGCCGAGCGAATTGTTCTAACTAATCGCACTTGGTCAACGTGTCCTGTAATTTCTCCTGAAGTTCAACTAGAATATACTGATGAGAACCATGTCTAGAGATAGCAGACAAAGTACATTTCTGTAACTTGTAGGCACCTATCTCTCATCAGCACCAACAAGGGTTTGTCAGTTCGCCGTAGGATGATTCGAAGCTTAATTACAGTGGCGAGTGATTAATGGCAAGCGCTTCCGAATTCAGCCCAACTCACGGTTTACACTTAGGGACTACAAACACATGCTTTCCGGCTGCGAACTCTGTGCCTTAGATCTGTAGCAATTTGATCAGCGTAGAACTCATTGTGTTGTCTTGATGACACTGTGTTTTGTGTTGCTTATTTAGTTAACGTCAGTAGGGTTAACTGTAACAGCAGGTTTATTAGAATCTGAAGATTTAAGTGTTGGATGATCATGAATATGACCTCAGTAAACTAGAGTAAGCTTGATAGTAATTTGGAAATATTTAGAACTAGGTTCCTGGTTGTACGCTGATGTTAATTTTATAACTGGAGTGCGAACACGTGCAAAATATGCTAAGTACTAACCATGTTTGTTGTGAGGTTTAGTTAAGTGTCTAAGGTAGACTAGCTAGGGGATTATATATAGTATAGACCTATGGCCTCTCAAGAATAAGGTCGTAGGGACTCTGTGTTTTCCGGAATTTATGTGCAAAGTAATGTGAAATTTATCATAAGCTTTTCGGTGAAGGAAAATATCCATAAAAAACCGTCATGCACATGCGAAGCGAATGGTGTGCGTAAAGTTCCCATCCGCACTGGGCCCGCGTTGAAATTGTAGCACAAGGCCTCTCATTTTTATATCAGGGCAGTGCCCAGCTGTGGGACGTATGCTAGAGATGATGATGTCTCATGAGACGTCGAGACAGAATTTTCAATTTAAAAAAAATCTTAAAGACGGCAAGTCATCAATATAAAGAATTGTTTTAACAAAACTGGAAAATTACAGTATCTTCAGAGGAAAGGATAATAAATTACAGGGATCTCATTTGCCTGGCGTCCATTAGCCCCATTACCAGTGACCTGATTCGGTTAATAATGGATGTTGATCGTCACGGTGACCAGTCATCGCTGAACAAAACGTGTTTAAGACAAATGGATCCTTCGGTTAAAGCTGTTTTTAGATTCAAGAATCAGGCAGCCAAATGAGATAATGGAGGAGAAAATTTTATTAATGATATTAGAATTTTGTGGAATATAGTATAATGGTGTTGGAATAAATTCTCGATCTGACTTCCCTTCCCAAGAAACGTTGTGTGATTATTAAAAGAAAACCACTTGAACGTTAATGATTGTTAATTTGTAATGAAAGAAAGAAGACATTTCTTCGTTTTTGCAAGACACACAAATATAAGAGCATAGGTACACACATAATTTTATCACTACATAGTATAAAACAAAGTCGCTTTCCGCTGTCTGTCTGTCTGTCCCTATCATAGAGCAAAAACAATGATGACGTTAGGACCTAGTTGAAAATCACAGTGCACAGTTGCTTAGGCCAGCTCCTCTTTGTTTTTGCTCTGTGGTCCCTATCTTTGATTAGATCTTTAAAACTACGTAACAGATTTTGATGTGGTTTTTTGTAATAGATAATGATTCATCCCTTGCAAAAATGTATTTCATTTAAGTATTCTTACTATATTTTATTTTGAAAAAATGACTTTCTGCCAAGTTTCTTGCGGCGCGTTCTTCTTGGCAATAATGGTTTTTCCGAATGCGCTGGTAGTTTCAAAAATACACGTAAAAAGAGCCCTAGATGTAAATTCATACATAGGTACCTAATCTAATCACCTACTCGTAAAGAACCAACTAATGGGATCTGTCTCCATCTCAAACACTCCACGCCTTTCATATAAACATTTGCCCCGCAACGTCTCTCGTGACATTTCGGACGCCGCACAACAAAGAAGGCTTAACTCAAAACGACGTCGTCCGTAAACGAGAAAAGTTTGGTAAAAAACAATGCATTCGCAAATGCGTGTTGAATAGAGTGCCGTGCGGCAGCGGCACCTATCGGGGAAACAAACAAGTAAACTGACAGATCGCAATTACAACTCCGGCTCACGCGAGCCGCGAACTGCGGGCGACCAGGATTTCTGGGATTTAGAGAAATTGGGGCAGGATACTACGGTTTACATTTGCTCTCGATTGTTCGCATACAATCTGTACGAGAAAAAGGCCCAGTACTTTGCGATTTGCTATAAAACTTGTGATGATCTGTACATTTGGAACATTACAGGACTGTAATATACCTAATTGATGCAAAAAATAGTCAATATTATAAGTTTTCAAATGTTACTGAGAATAATAATTAAATAATTAATTAGTTTTTGTGACACGAATGTCCCGCAACAACGTAAAATCGTGGATGCAATTCGTACAGCAACTGGCGCAAGTAATAAATAGTAAACGAAACAATACAGCGACGCGAGCGAGGCGACAAAACACACAAATTCAACTTTAATTATTAAACTTCTGACGACAATGTGGCTCTGCCTTTGTGGCAAAAACATGAATTGAACGCTTTGCACAAGCGGCCGGATGTCGCGCGCGGATTGGCGCGGCGGCGGCGTGACGCGCTGCAGCACCCACTAGTTGCGGACCACATTAATTATACTTTAGCTCGCAGCTTTATTGTGTCATGAGCCATTGTTTACTTTGATGCGCGATGAGCGGGACCAAAAGTAACAATGTTAAGTTAACTATGAATAACTCGCAAACGAATATAGTGCATTGGGGTAAATTCGAAATTGGGGAATTTCGAAACTCGTGGATTACCACGAAACGGGGAACAATTACATAATCTAGTAACGCTTACCTAGAAGCTCCGATTGTCTTTGGCTTCTAGATAAGCGTTGCCAGTTTATGGAATTGTTCCCCGTCTAGTGAATATCCACGATTTTCGAAATTCCCCCAAATTCGAATTTACTTCAATGCACCTTATTCGATTTAATTTTCAATATTTGTACTTTCTATTGAAATGTAGAAAGTTAATGTACTCCAGACCAGAATTAGATTGCATAGGTAAAGCAGATCTGAGAGTTATCACTAATAAAACACTTCTAAGACATGCCCAAAACGACAGTCTCTATGAACTAAAACGTGTGGAACACGTATTCGACGGTTGTCTAAATTCTTGTTAAGAAAGATACAAAGAAAGTTATACTTATATCTGGCCTCATAATCGCTACAATAGCTTCAATTGTGCTAAACTACACTTACATGACCACTTATGACCGCGCTGTAAAAATAAAAATGCCGCGCGCACTGCCCCGCTTTCGCCGAAGCTTCAATGAAAATCCAGTAAAGCAATTCCAGGATTGCATTCTGTTCCCAGCGCTATTTGCCGCCGTTGCAGCAACCAACAAATGAGAAACTTGATAAAAATCCTAACAAATATCGTATGTTCATATAAATTCTCATATGGCTTCCAACTACTTACATATAAAATGCTTTGTACCGTGCAATATCTATCTATCTTTACTTTACCTTTGAATTTACTTTGAACTGGTGGCAATTTCATAGGTGAGATCAAGGATCCAATATTACTTTTAATAGACAGCAATTTAAGACTTGTAAAGACTGACGCTTGAAAGTCTTGAAATAATTTCTTACCTGTCTGTTATTAGTTTTATCAAAAAGTTTAGTTACTGATGGTCCACGTTATGAATCTTTAAATGGTGTTCTAAGGTGTAAACGAGACGCTTAAACCTTCGATCAACAATACAACTAGATTCAAGGTCCCATACAAAATCAAAGCGAAAAAGTGGCCCTGTTGCTTATGCTTATAGCTATATCTGTTTTACCTTCTTTATTAACGTAAAATAAACCTTAAGTCTAAGCAACAAAGATCCAAATAATTATAATTGTATATAATACTTACGACGTTTCGTCACAAGCGAGCGAAAGCGTTCGATAAACAAAAGAACTACCTTCGTTTCAAAAATATGTCATTCTATTTGAGGAACGGGGTAATAATGGAGTCGCAATTAAGTATATAACTCAGATTTTTTTTATTTGACAGATATTTACAAATACAAATATTAACATGAATTTTATTAATTAAGCCCATCTACCTTCCACTGCTGAGCACAGGCTTCCTTTAACAACGAGAGGGATTGGGTCATAGTTCCCACGCAGGCCCAGCCAGGCAACAGCCGTAGTAGCCTAGTTGTTCGACCTACCGCCTCTCAAGCAGAAAGTCGTCGAGGGAATGGGCGATTATAATAGGAATCATGTTATAGGCGATGAGGCTAGCAACCTATCACTATTTTGATTCGATTTTCCACCTAGACGCCCACAATCTTGCTAAATGTGGCCTGTAGGTACCTGTTACCTTAGGCTCTGTGTACCCCGTAAGGGATAAAGACGTGATTTGTGTGTGTGTTATAAATATTGTACGGCTTGAACTTTTCTTGAAGCTTTACGTCTTCTTTAATAAGTGATAGCTCCTCTGTTCCTTCTCACTATACTTCATCTTATATTATTTTAAACATTTCTATGTAACTATACCTGCAATTTGGGAATCGCCTTTTTCTGTAATCTACGTCTTTGGCTATTTCCAGTTATGTCGAATTTGTCAAAATGAATCGAACATTATAGCAGAATTTTTGTAAGGCATGTAAAGTTCTTCTTCTCTTTCTCTCGCGACAATAGTTACCCATTCCGCACAGCAAAAAGGATCACTAAGAAATCTACAAAAAAATGCAATATATATTTTATTTTAAAACAAGAACTACTCCATGAATTTCTTGTTCTAAAACATCCGATTATTGTCAAAATGGTGGGCCAACATTATCCAAACAATAAATTATTGATTTTAAAATGTAAACTGCCAATTTTTACGTACTTTATGAAATACTGACTTGTATTTACTTAAAGAAAGATATTCCTTCCGAAACCTTAGTGTTTCGGTGGCTGTTTTTGCAATTTTTGAACGCACATTGTGGCATTTTGACACGTCCTCACGTTGGCCGAGGTTGGCGCATACTGTCAGAACTAAGGCCACAAATTTATTTTGTGGCCTTATTTCTCGGAGCCGTTTTCAGAGCTATCACCGTGAATCTAGTTGTATTGTTGATCGAAGGCTTAAACGATTGTTTAATTCTTGAGTGAACCCTTTTTATTCAAACAAAACGTATCACTTGTATTTTTGTATTATTACAATGTAATGTCTCAAACTTTGTGCTGAGAAAATAGTGGCGAGTGATAACCCTGCCCTGCAGCCGACGTTACGTCTCAACAACAATAACGACGTCAGCTCACTGCAGCCTTAAAGCAACGGATTGAGAGCTGTTTTTGAATAACGCAACTGCAGTAGAATATTGTCAAAGTGCCTTCGTTAGGAGCTAGGGCTGTGCCAATGTGAAGTGTAGGCATAATTTGTGTCAACAGTGACATCGTGACAATCTAGCCTCAGTTGTAACTGGACGATTGATAGAGATGACAAATATTAGAAGAAAAATAATATTTGCTTGCACTTAAAGCATTGAAATTATATTAAATTATTGAATTGGGCGTTACTTTCGAAGTCACACTTCATCCAATGTGTGGTTTGTGTAAGATTCACCTTGATCTTGTTGATTGTGTGTAAAAGTAATTAATTAGTAATAAATCACATTTCATTTCCATCCCGTAAACTTACCGTACTTTCTACGTGACGGGACTTTTGCCAGCAATACGATCGCAAAATCAGATTAACATTTTCTTTGCCCGCGTTCCGGTTTCAAAAGTCGCTAATTCAACTAACCCAAATAGAAAATTTACCAAATTATGTACGCTGCATTCAGCGAACCAATCCGGACGTTTTTGCGACTCTGAACCCACCAATCAGCGCTAACGATTCCGAGTCAACGTTCAATACACCGCTGATTCGAAATTCGAAGTGTACTGCAAGATCATTAGGAAGTGCAGGACGGTTAACACCCTTGAAACCTCTCGCGAGTCGATCAGTGTGCCTTACTTACAACGTTGGTTAGAAAGGGATAGCCGAGTTAGTCGTAGCGAGTCTTAATTGCTGTGCAAAGAGCGCTGTAATTTGCACCGACAGTCGCGTGTCTGTAGGTCTGAATGGCGCCAAATTAGAATGTTGCCAGGCTCGCGTGCAGATTACCGTCTTTAGCCCCAGTTGGCAACACAGCCGGATCCGAATCAACTAACAAGATAAGACCAAAGTTCATGAGATAGCGCCAGCGATTTGCAATCTCACTTGAAATAAAGTAAAAATGGATCACGCTACTAAATTTCTATTTCCGGAATGAAGTAAGCCGTCACCCTCGTGAAATGCGACTGCAATCTAATTATGAGAATTACGAACAGCGTGAGTGTTCATTTGCGGCTTTGATAGACATGATTCGATTATGTTTGATTAACGTTTTGTTAACGGCCTGTACCCTGCGATTGCTGGTGATTCCAATGACGGACGCATTTAAAACGGACTTAATTATTTATTCATGTTACTGCAGCAATGAACTACACTAGAAAGCCAACATAACTGCTAGAATGTTAGAAGCATGACGAGTGCGTCAACAAATTGATTGTCATACCACGCAAACTACGGAAAGCTAGAGCCACAGATAACATAAGAGTCTATAGTGATTATAGCGAATATATCACCCTAACTCCTAGCACATGCCGTACTAGTTTAGATACACTAGCTTCACTAGGCCTATCACCAATGCCCTCTTAAGTAGAAGATACTTTAAACGCAAAATTCGAAGTTTATCACGAGTTTTTCGGTGAAAGACATCATGACAATATAGTGTCACCTACAGGCCACGTTTAGCAATTGTGGGCGTAGAGGTTGAAAGTGGAATCAAAATAGTGATAGGTTAGGTACTTTCCGTAAGACTTCTCCAAAACGACTTTAATTTCGTGAATATGCTCCATGTGGTCTTCTTTTTCCGTGTAATTCTTCATCTCGAACTTGGCAATAGAGGTAAACACGAAGAAGGCGACACCGAAATTAATCACCCTAATGCACCGATATCATTAACTATCTAACCCGCGAAGCCTTCCAAAATGCGAAGCATGTGATGCGACCCGCTTGATTAATTGCCGTCCCTGGCAAGTTTAATCGCGATGCAAATGGCGGCCGCTGCGCCGGCACACATCAATCATGCGATACGGAGTTTACCGCGGAGTTTACGCAGACACTGTTTTTGAGCGATTACCAATTTCAGGGGAAGGGACAACAAGTTTCGCGGCTGTGCCTGTCTTAGATGCCATAAGTGATATTGATTGATATGTAACTGGGTTTAATGTTACATTTTTGTTTTGCCGTTTTTGTTTGCGTAATTCTTTTTACTCAATGAACCTGATTCAATGAAGCTGGTCTGGGAGTTAAGAAAAAACATAGAATTTACCAGTTGCTTCTCTTTGCGCAGGTGGTAAAAGCCCCTCGAGGGAATGGGCGAATATCTTAGGAATAATGTTATAGGCGATGCGGCAAGCAACCCATCACTATTTTGATTTCTCTTTCCACCTAATCATGCTAAACGTGGCCATGTATGGTAAAACTGCGAAGAAACTGAGGGACTGTAGTGTTGAATTGGAGAGAATGTATTAATCAATGGGATGAACATTTACATGTATGCACACGCACAGAAACATACACAAACAGGCACACTTACGTACATACACACAGACGCACGTGCACACACACTCACACATACACCCGCGCGCGTTGCACACTATTTCAGTAGTTAAGTTTTTTTTTTTTTATGTGAATAGGAAGGCAAACGAGCAAGTGGGTCACCTGATGGTAAGTGATCACCACGGCCCATAGACACCCGTAACCCCGGAGGGATTGCAGATGCGTTGCCAACCTAGAGGACTAAGATGCAATGCCTCTTGTGCCCGTAATTTCCCCGGCTGTCTTACTCTCCACACCGGAACACAGCAGTGCAAGCACTGCTACTTAGCGGCAGGATTAGCGAGTAAGATGGTGGTAGCGATCCGGACGGACCTTGCACAAGGCCCTACCACCCGCAAGTTAGTTAGTGATAGAATTGGTTTAGGTTCTGCTTGGTTCTTGTTAACCGTCGAGTTAAGAAAGAGCGGAACATTCCGATACAAGCATTTCTCATGCTTAAAGGAAGGTCCCAACCTATATGACTAAACTATAAATGTAAAAAACCAAACAAACATTTTCGATTTTTTGATTTGATTTTTGATGGTACGTGACGAACAGGAAAAAAAATCCATAGTAAAATCTGGGACACATTTTTTCTTGTATGAGAATAGGGTAAACGATTCTGAGTTAGAAAAACCCAAAATATTTAAATTCTGGACAAAATGTTCGTGGGCTTTTTTTTTGGAAAACGCTCGACAAACATTATTTGCCAAGAAGCTTACAGGTTGATCTATCTTTCTTCTCTTTCCACCTTTATTTATACCAACCAGCTTAAACCATTCTCCATTCCAGATCGCGCTCCTATAACAAAGGCCGCAGTCGACACACTATTAAAAGTTGGAACGTGATGTTCCTGACACGCCAGGCCACATCATTTCCCTGTCTGTACACTCGGCTCAGCTTCTCGTAATTAACAGCGTATCAGACCATCGACAGCTGACTGTACGGTACTGCTACTGAGAACTTACGTCAAGCGCAGTTAGCAGCTGGTGTAGCTACTCGTATTTTAGATTTTGTAACATTTGCCTAATGTGGTTCTAAAAAGACAATGTGTAGCTAGAAATAAACGATATTTACTCATACTCCCTTGTATATTAAATTTGTCCTATTGCGTTTCTGAGACAACTAAATCTGATTAAGTAAATAACTTTTGGATTCTATTATTAACTTTTATATTGATGCGGTTACCAATAGCAAGAAGCCTAAAAAGTGATGACACGATTCTGAAAGGAAATACTAAAGACCACCCACAGCAGATGAAAACTCGAAAGCTTACCCACCTGCTATGGGTGGTGTAGGGGTATTGGGACCGTGCGCGACGACAGCGCCACGTGATAGGCGGCCATTATGGACAATATTGTCACCGCTGTCAAACAAGAAGTAAGTAAATATTGTGAAAAATATTAATGAAATCTTATGTTATTTTACTATATTACACAATTTTGGACAATGGTAGTCAGTAACATTATTGCCAATAATATTAAAATTGTTGTTTTCAGTGAAATTTTAGAGGTTAGGTAACTTACTTTTTTTTTCTTACGGCAAATATCCATTTATTTCTTTGGTCTCGTTTCCACCATGGTCTTGGAAATTGGTAAAATTTACAGTCGCTATTCTTCTTGGTGTTATTACAATTCACAACAACACATCTTACCAGGACCATATTTTTATCTCAAAAACGATTAGAAAATGTTTACTGCAATATGGATTTGACAGCTCAAGTCAGCGACAAAAATGACAATTTTAGCCGTAGCGAGCGCTGTGATCGTTTAGGCTACCCCCTCCACCCGCTTTGCACTCTGCCAATACGCGTCACGGAATGACGAGGATCCGGGTTCGATTCCCGGGCATAGCTTTACTTTTCGGATTTTTCTGTGTTCTAATCTTCAGTGTCGTTTAGAAATTTTATTTCTAACGGTAAAACCGTAAAAGTAAACTTAAAAAATTAAGAAGTGAATAACTCTTGGTTCATTTGATAGTACCTACCTATTTATATTACTCTTAAAATGCGTTCTGTGGCAAATTCACAGTTGAGTCATGTCCATTGATTGCATTTGCTCTGCGCATTACAAAGAAACCTGCACTTTGCGGACATTGTCTCTTCGATAAAAGGATACGTGTTTTCGTCTTTTTGTTCGACCACATACCACGTACAGACACATTGTCGACTAATGTTGTTGAGTTAGAGTAGTAACGGCAACGCTACGTGATTGTTTGGTACTTAAATGCCACAGGCTCGGAAACTACATTTAAAAGTGAGGTATAAGATGGTCTGAGAGTACTTAAAACAAATAACTGCAATACTAATAATTTATAATAATATTCATATTTTATTTTTTGTTAAATAAAAATGAAAACTTAGTAAAATGCGCTAATTCATAATACCAAAAACTACTTTAGAAAATAAGTTAAAGTTTGCATGCCAATTTATTTGGTTAGACGTCGCCGGACATCAACACTAAATACTAGATCACTTTTTAACCATGTCTAAAGCAAAATAAATTATTTCATTTCATTTCATTAAAGAAAAAACAGAATGTACCGATTGCTTCTCTTCCCCCGCAGATGGTAAAAGCCCATCGAGGGAATCTATCACTATTTTGACTCCCCTCTCCACCTACACGCCCACAATCATGCTAAACGTGGCCTGTCTTGTTACCTAAGCTCTGTCTACCCCGTAAGGGATAAAGACGTGATTTATGTATGTATATACATAGTTTTAGTTTAGTTTATAGCTTTAGTATTGACATTGTATACCCTGACAGGGTGTCATGTACCTACCACCCTACCACGTAACACCGATAGCAAATGAACATGACTTAAAATGTGTATGAATAAATAAATAAATGAAATAAATGAAAATGTATGTTTGAAATAATCACTTTATGAAACTTTAATTTACTTAGTTTCTTTAGTAACCGTTTCAGATTTTAATCTAGTTATACTCAGTTTTGACTTTTGTTTATGTAAAATGAAACTTATCAGTAACATTTTTATAATATACACAAACATATACACAAATCACGTCTTTATCCCTTACGGGGCAGACAGAGCACTAACAAAACCTACAGGCCAGGTTTAGCAAGATTATGGGCGTAGAGGTGGAAAGTGGAATCAAAATTGTGATAGGTTGCTATACCTGTAACATGGCTCCTATGATACTTTTCGTAAGACTTCTCCAAAACGACTTTAATTTCGTGAATATGCTCCACGTCTTCTTTTTCCGTGTACTTCTTAATCTCGAACTTGTCAGTCAATTTGACGCTTGTTCACTCGCGAGAACCCCGGCCAGTAATTAGCTTCACACGACAGCTAATTCAATTACATCGCTGATCAGTGGCCGTCAGAAAAAAATAGGGCTGGATCCAACACCCGGCATCCAAAAAGGAATGGACTAGTCAAAGTTGTTTGGGACATACGACCTTTTAGATCTACGTAGCGGACGAGAAGCGGGGCAATTATCAGCTGTCTCAGACACGTGTCGAAGGCTCGAAGAATATTAATGTTTTTCCATAGATCCTTGACGTGACGGGACAAGAAGCAGGAGTAGATAAAAGTAAATTCAGGGACCTTTAGTCTGAATAAGATAAATTCAACGATGTGGGTATCCCAAAAAAGTGTTTTTATAGCATTAGGAAGGTACCCGTAAAGTAGGTACGTTAAGTAGTTTTAGACATTGACACTGCAATTGGTTTAAATGTAGTCCAATAAAATAATAGGCTCAGTATTTTCCGGGATAGAGAAACAGGTGGTTCTCAATGAGCATGCCAAGTCGGGTCCTATTTTTCAGATTATTAATTATGCCACATTTATGACACGATTTATAATAACGTCTCCGCGGTTTTTGCGGAATCTCTCCCGTTCCTGTCACATTCACAAGTCGAGAGCATGAGTTGGCAAGTTGACGCAGCATTTTCCTACCTTTCAGCGTCTTGACAAAAACGAGGTTTTTGCTCCAACAACCTCCATTAGTAACATCTGGCGGCGACAACATCGAGATGAGATTAATATCGAATTACCAGAGGTGCTAGCACGGGAGGCTTTATCGCTAGGCAACAATATCCGACCTGCTCACTCCGCATGAGCCCGATAGGGGTGGGTGCTGGGAAGCCCCGGTAAATTGAGCATGCTAGCGTGGAGTGTTTCCCAGGGCTATTGTTTCGCGCTTATGATAATTAATTATTCCGATACATCCATCATGAACCAGCTTTTGAGCGGTGGGCAGCCATTTTAAAGGTTATAATCAGGCGTTACAAATTACAACGTTAAAATGAAATTTAACTTTTTATCTAATTACACGATACATCGCATACCATTTATGTTACGAGGTTAATTACTTTCAGATCGCTTCTTGCTATAGTAAATTTGCCTATGGAAGTTTTAAATTGAAAGAATTAACTGCAAGCTTGCCTCTCCTTTGCTCAGTCGCGTGTAAAGCATCGGGAAGACGCCTCTCCGCAGCAGATTCTTTGCCGCAGCTGCGTCTCCGCGATCCAACCAAGATTAATGACATCCACGCAAAAATTCACGACACAGGCTCAGGGTACAGCCACAGGCTGAAATTAATCACGTCGCCGAGTGATTAAACGCCTCGAATGTGCGACTACCCGCGATCGCGCGATAATTTACCAATAAATTAATTACTCCCCACAATCCCGATAGGAGAGTTTCGTGACCCTTCTTAATCTCATTGGGGGCTCTCAACAACTTCGTTTCAATAAACATTTTGTTTTTAAGTAGATTTTGGGCGACAACGGACCAATCAAGCCTATTTGAGATTAATTATCTATCGGCTTTTAGGAAGCGATCGATGGAGGCGCAGCGCGATTTGTCCAACGTTTGATGATCTTAATCGCATTGGCCTACTTTGGCGCAGTACTCTTTATACATATAGAAATGTCTTGAAAAGGAGCGCCTTCTGTATTTCAATTATAAAACATTCAGTATGTACCTAGGTAATTTTTATTTATGTCGAACCGCCGAGGATCGCGTAAACCGTTAACAAAACCAAGCTATGTTAATAAAGTCGAGAGATACATACAAAAACCGGCCAAGTTTATGTCAAAAAATACAGGTTACGTAGCCTCCTATCATCTTATACATACATACATACATAAATCACGTCTTTTTCCCTTATGGGGTAGACAGAGCCTAAGGTAACAAGACCTAAAGGCCACGTTTAGCATGATTATCGGCGCATATAGGTGGAAAGGGGAATCAAAATAGTAATAGTGTAAGTTGGTAGCCGCATCGCCTATAACTGATTCCTAAGATTGTCGCCAATTCCCTCGATGGGCTTTTACCATCTGCGCGGGAATAGAGGCAACTGGTACATTTTACGTTTTTTCATTTCTCCCAGACCATCTTATACCTCACTTTTAAATGTAGTTTCCGAGCCTGTGTCATTTAAGTACCAACAAAATACAGAACGACGTCTTCGCCGCAACTATAAAGGCTGCAGTGAACAGCCTCAGAAAAAAATCCAATGTAGTCTCACAAAAATAGTAATGCCTATCTGAAACACAAGTACTCAAGAATATTGAGGAAAAATAAAAAAATGAAAAAGTCAGCTTAAAATGGTGCTATGATCAAAACATTGAACAAGGGTGTTCATTTTCGAAAAAAAACCAAAAAGTCTGAATATCTCGGAAACCGTGCAACTTTTACTAAACCTAATTATAGCTTTATTATAACGTCCTAAGTGCCCTCTATGCATAGTTCAAGGATTATCCACTCATTACCTAACACCCTGTATAATATAGCTTCGAACAGAACATTCCTTAGGTAATTATGCGATGGCAGTCTATCATTAAATCGTCAGTCATTGGTAATCAACCGGATTAGCTTTTGCTGAGCGTGTAAGCGCCCTGATTGAATTTGGAGTGAAACAATTTGATGCAACACGCGCGGGGCGGCGCCGGCGCCGGCTGCGACACGCTTCAATGAATGGGTTTCGTTTGCAGCAAACACGTATCGAACACGCGGGGAAATTCATTAGTTTCATTCACTAGCTTTCATTTAACGCATTAGTCTACTGAGAGCGTTATCATCTTTATGAAAGTTTTCACTTTGACGCAACGAAATATCTTTACAGACAGTGAATAATCTTCTCCCATCGTGAACGCATGATTACTTCCGAAGGATGCCGACGTGTCTAATCTGACATTTCTTTTTAGGTAGCTACTGTACGTTCGCGTAAACGTCCAGTGGCGTAACTATAGGGTGGCAGGCGTGGCTAAATGCCACGGGACCCTAGTCTGACGGGACGGGACGCTGATGCACTTCTTTATATTGAGGAAGGAGGCATCTGACGAATTTGCCGCGGGCCCCAGACGTTATAGTTACGCCACTGTAAAAGTCTATTATTGGTAACTAGCTGTTGCCCGCAACTTCGTCTGCATAGAATTCGTTTTCGAATTACGCAATTTTCCGGGATAAAAAGTAGCCTATGTGTTATTACAGACTATAATCTATCTATGTTCCAAATTTCATCCAGATCTGTCCAGCCGTTCTGGCGTGAAAGAGTAACAAACATCCATCCATCCATACTTACAAACTTTCGCGTTTATAATATTAGTTGGATAGTAGGATTATGGGGAGATTACAGCGCCACTAGCGGCTTTTATTGGCAACAAACTGTCTCTTATCGTAGTATTTGAGAATACAACGCGAATGCGTTGGAAACGTTTATTGCGTTAATACTTACACTAAGCGCTCATTTAACCTTCTCGCCGCCACGTCAATACAAAGAGACGTCACCAATACGCCAGACTTCTTTATTGCAATGCCTTAAGTTGAACCTAAAGCCAATTGAACGAAGGTTGCTTTTGTGTTGAAGTAATGGACGTTTATATGTGTCGTTAGCGTCGGAAAGGTTAAAATGTTTTTTAAATTGTAACACCAGCACGGCGTCAATAAATGATATGGGATTTATTATTTAACTAGCTGTTGCCCGCGGCTTCGCTCCCGTTTTTTTTCTCCCAAATTTGAATATTTTCTCACCGTTTAAACCTTCCCTGGGCTTCCACGAATATTTCAAGACTAAAGTTAGACAAATCGGTTTAGCCGTTCTCGAGTTTTAGCGAGACTAACGAACAGCAATTCATTTTTATTTATATAGATACTAGATGTTGCCCGCGGCTTCGCTTCCGTTTTTTTTTTCTTCTAAATTTCAATATGAAAAATAGATAGTAGCCGATTCTCAGACCTACTGAATACGCATATAAAATTTGGTAAGAATCGGTAAAGCCGTTTCGGAGGAGTACGAGAAAAAACATTGTGACATGGAAATTTTATATATTAGATTTCTAAGTGGCAATAAGTCATAGGTATGTTACGGATTATAAGTACTAAATCCGTTATGATTCTGAGTTTGTCCTATGCGGAATCTACCACTGATTCAGACACATTTCTGTTCAAGAAACTAACAAGGAACTCAAAGAAAACTTCAAGTCTTCAAAGCAAGAATAAGAGCGGAACTTCGGACTAGTTTAAGTTAGTCCGGTTATAATAATGTACTCAGTCTCTTGTAATAAGTACCCCCGCGCCCCCTGGCGGCACTCATCAGTAACTGATTGGCCATCAAGTGCCGCCGCAACTTTAATAGATTTAGGTGAAGCGCTCCCGCTACCCGGCAACCGGCAACTTGTAGTGACTACTTGCTACTTTAGACCAATTAGTAGGAGATTTTGCGACGAAGGCTAACTTAATGTCATAGTCATAGCCCATGTTTCATGAACAAAGAGCCCGAGATATCTGGAGCCCGATTTTTGAAAGCAAATGTGTGAAAATATCACTCGAAAGTGATATAAATCTGTTTATATCTTCAAAACTACAGCTCTAATCAGTTTTTACTAGGTAGTTCACAAAATTTTCTAAGCTACTCGTATTTAAAATTCAGCACAATTTTTCACCGCTTTCATGTGGTATTTTCACATGTCCTTTCATAAACTTCATTTTGCGAATATTTCAGAAAACTCAAATTTTTCTGTGGGATTCGAAACTCCGTTTCCAATATGAAGGTTTCCAGAATTATCCGTGAACTTTTCCAACTTACCGGAAACTTTCCACCACGTGCACATAAATAGAATAGAATATAGAATAGATTTATTTGCAAATAATAAGTAGGTAGGTAGATATAACAATGTCATTTGGTGGCACAGAGACAATAGGTTGCTTATTCTGCTTTTTATACAATTTTATCATACTAACATGGGTTGCTTACATTATACAAAGTTATCTTGCAAGAGGAAATCATTTGCACTATAGTAGTTTTTTCTATCAGTATCTACATTAACCTATTTTTAAATATATTTAGGGGTAGCTCCTGTATGTACTTTGATAGCATGTTAAAAATTTTTAGACAGCAGCGCAATGTGTGCGCGCACAAAGCAAGGGAAAGATGACAGTAGAAGCAAAAGCCGTATCAAAGTTTATGGTTTCCCCGTAGGTACATCACGCCTCTATTTATTTATCTACAAGTGTGCCTATGTTCAACCTAATGAGCTGTCGGTATTGTAATGATGAAGCTGCGGATGCTGCACCGCCGAGTTCCGCGGATTCCGCGTACCTTGGCTGGCAAACGCACAACTTGTAAGTTTGGCAGTAAATTAGTAAATAGCTCGGCGGGAGACAATCGAGCATTAACGGGCATGACTCGGCTGTAGCGCAGATATTCGCAGTGTCGGAACTTTGAAGTATCTTGGACGGGGGTCCTGAGTGGTTTTTTTGATAATTTCTTTTATAATTGTTATTCAATATCTTATATTCAATAGTGTAACGAGGTGTGATAGTAGCAAGGTCACGTGACAGGAATTCGAAGGGTTCGATTCCCGGCCATAACTTTACTTTTCGGATTTTTTGTGTTCTAATTTTCAGTGTCGTTCAGAAATTTAATTTCTAACCGTAAAAATAAAAAAAATCAAGAAGTAAAATTCTTGGTTCATTTGATAGTACCTTAAAAAACATTTTTTCCTTGATAGGTACTCCGCTACTCACGTGCAAGATAGCCGAGCCAAAAAAACATAAAATAATAATATTTCGCACAGGCTTAACTGGCTTAGCAAGGTAAATGTTTTTTGTTCATTGTAATGGGCCTCCGCAAAACAACGCCTGATTCAATAAAGTAGACACTATCTTATGCCCTTTTTCATTTGTTTTAAACTTTCGCATTTTTTTTCTATACATATAATAAAGTTATAATTATAAAGTTAAAGTTATAAAGATATAATTAAAGTTATAAAGATATAATTTTAATTACGGGTCTCACACTGTATCGGGCACCATGGCATGCTTACATACTTCGACTACAGTAGGTACTTATTCTCTCAGAATACGACGGAAACGATTCTTAATAGCTGTCAGAGTAAATTCCTCATGCTACCTATACCTACTGAAACTTTTTTTTCAGATGCGCTAGCTTCCAAAATACGAAGCGCGGCGAGCTATGCCGCATCCCAGGCGCCGTGGTGGCGCCCTCTGGAACTACGGGAGCGCCTCCGGGGTTCGCGGCGGTGCCACCGAGCGGCACGGCGGCCCAGGGTGCTCCGGCCGTTGTTCATTTGCCGCATGTGCAGCCTGACACCTTCCGGCTCTTCATACAATACGTTTACACGGGAAAGGTATTTTACAGAAACTATCTAGTATCAGGAATCATAAAATACTTATAGTGGATTAAATTGGAACTATGTAATTTCGTATAGGCACTAAGTTTGATACTTGCACACATCAGATGGCGCTGCTGTCCCATGTTTTTATTTTATCGCCTCAATCCATGGATGAGGCTTTGCTGGCGGACTAACAATACAGACGAAAAAGTGGTAGAGGTCGCTAGTTTCTTCGTAATTGGGTTGGAATGTAATAATAATAAATTACACTTGTAATAGGTAAAAATGTTTGTAGATTTTTTTTGCTCTCTTTTATACTGTTTCGTGTCATATTGAAAAAAAACTGGCACAATTGAGTATAAAGTTTAAGTGAAGCTCATTAATCCTAACTCCGACCTGAATAAACTGTAGAAACAGCGTTTTATATATTTTTTTTTATTTACTCAGTGTTTCGGGGTTTGGCGAAATTGAAGAGAAATCGTAAATTATTGCTTGCTACCGGTGATGTACTTTGAGCGCCATCTGTACATTTATAATGGAACTGTAAGGAACATAATGTTTCCTTAATTTTAACAAAGATGGCGCTTAAATCAAGAAATCAATTTTAGCTAATTATGGTATTGCTTGTTACAAAAAAATATCATTATTATTGTTTTTGTTCCCATTTTCAGCTGTTGCTTCAAGATTCAGGAGTTTTTGAAATGATGACGTTGGCAGCGGATATGGGTTTGGAAGACCTTCGAGCAGCTTGTGAAGATCACGTAACATCCACTTTGAGTGTGGAAAGCGCGTGCACTTTACTTGCAGCCGCAATGGACATCCAAGATCGGCCAGGTAATCATTTCTGATTTTGATATTAAATTTCGTCAACATTTCCAGATGCGATGGTGGTGTAATGGTCAGCATAGTTGCCTTCCAAGCAGTTGATCCGGGTTCGATTCCCGGCCATCGCACACTTTTTGTTGTATAAGAACGTGCTTAATGACTTGTGACTTATGTTTTGTCTTGAATTACTTAATTACTTACATGCCTATTTAGTAAATAGCAATTCTTGAGAGCGAGTGAATTTATTTATTTAACTGCAAAATAAAAACATGTTTATTAAAAGCTAACATATTCCCTGAACAAAAATATACGGTACGGTACGAATCTCAATCTAATTATTTAGTGAAAAAATATCAGTGGGCTCGCAAGTCAAAAAGTGGATCATAATATTCACTTCAGAGATTTAAAATGAAAAATTAATATAAAAAAGTCCCTCAAATAGCAAATTCATAGGTACCTTCGCTGTAATAAATTAAATTCCAAAAGAATTAATTTTACAGAACTACGTAAATGAGTAAAATAATGTTTTTTTTTAATTTTCTACGAAGATAATTAAAAGCTGTTTAATGCTGAAGTTTAAGTAAACGTCTCGAACACTCTTAAAACCGATAATCCTATTATTATGGCGCAGCACTACGCCGGCCATGTTGTTTGTCTATGCCAATTTTGGCTTCGTTTCGTGAATCGCATCTTGACAGCGCAAGCAGAGCCGGTGTATTCCCGCCGTGTTTCTTATAATTTTTCTCACAAACAAGAGAATACCAAATAAAACATGGCATACAAAGGCCCACCGAAAGTCCAGAAGGTGATGGTACAGCCCATCAACCTTATCTTCAGATATCTACAAAATAGAAGCAGAGTGCAAGTTTGGTTGTACGAAAACGTAAATCTACGGATTGAGGGTCACATTGTCGGCTTCGACGAATACATGAACATAGTTTTGGACGAAGCGGAAGAGGTGCATATGAAGACCAAAAAGAGGAAGCAAATCGGAAGAATAATGATGAAAGGAGACAATATTACGCTTATCCAAAATGTTAATCCGAACGCTGCAGTGTAATTTTAGGTTATGTGATTCGAAGCTACAAACAAGTGAAGAGGACAATCATTCCTAGCGTTTAAAGTGCGTCGTCGTACCTCTCTGTATTAAGTAAACCTTTATCTTGTAAGAGCAAGTGGCATGCTGCCCTGGTGAAACTTTTCATTAAATTTAAGTAATATAAACTTGGCTTTTATTTCCGTTCTGTAATGTCGCCTACAAGTGAATATTTTGAATAATCATTCGTGCTCAAGCCTTACCAACTAGTATATATTATGATAACTTGCAATTCTTTGCTAAGAAGTGTTCTGTGGAAATTCAGAGTAAATCATCGGTTTAAAACAAGACTTGTTGATAGTATGATAATATCAGGCTTGTGATGCTAGGCATCAGCTCCTCAGTATGTACTTGGGAGGAAAAAAAACAGGTCACTTCCTGTAGAAAGTTGTATCAAAAGTGACCTGGATTTTTGCTCCTGAGTGTCACCGGTAACAACAAAAGTATCCCAGTGGGTTTTTGTGTCATATATATTTCAGGTGTTTGAATTTACAGAATCTACAAAACAAAAATAAATAATGTTGATTGAATTCTCAAATATCTTTGATAGTAAAATGCTTGTGCAGCAACATGTACAAAACGGCTACATGAAAAATCCACCCTCTGCTACCACTTCTCTTGACCCAATTTGAAACATGCTGTAATTTTAAAATAAAATCTGAAAACTATTAATATACAGTATTTGATTGTATCATTCTATTGTGGAGGTGTTTTTCAACAGAGTTGGTAATGCGTTTAGCTTCTACAGTTGAGTGACTAACCATAAGAGCTGGGAAGTAGTCTGCGTGGGCTCCACCATTGCAATTATTTATTATCTTGCTATTATTTTATTGCCTTGAGCTTGTGGGAAGTGATCCGAGCCCTTCCAGCCTAGTCTGACTCTGGGTTTATGTAACTGTTGATTTATGTGGAAACGAAACATGGTGGATTTTGCATGGAAACATATTGTATGTTTTACACAACCTAAAAGTGACCGGTTGCCATAAATAAAAAGAATGAATGAATGAGATGTTTTACACATTTAGTTACAGAATAGCAAGTTGTGCAACTCAATCAATTATTTCTTTATCTATTTCTAATCTTGCAAGTAAATTTATACTCACTTCCAATGGTCAGATTCACTTTGAATTTAGGACTGTCCTCCATAACGCATCGTCAGCAGACCCATGAAGGGAGGTCTGGTGACAATGTAATATCTACATAGTCAGCATTTTTTTTGTAATGTAAACTGGACAACAATTTGTAATTTTGGCAGTCACTTATATTAAATCATGTTTCTCTGGTGAAAAGCTTAAAGGTGAGTACACTACGGTAGAGGCTTGGTGCTCATTATATTTTGCTGTGATTCCATTGCCAATGTTTAACCGTTGACGCTGGAAAGCAATAAATATATGGAATTAAGTAGTTATTTCAAGCTGCTGCTATTCACCACTTTGATAGGAAAGTCGAGTCTTGACCAAAATATACAAGTCAGACCAAAATTAGAAATATGATAAATGAAATAAAATTCGCTGGTGTAATTTTTGCCACAAGACATATTCTATCTTGGCCCTCTACTCCAGGCTAGCAATGCAACTTCAATGCGCTGCTGTAGCAGATGTGCGTGGGTGCTGATTGGTAACCCACTTGCTCGTTTGTCTTCATTATTGTGTAAAGAAAATAGAAGAAAATAAAATTATTTTTTGTTAGTTGAAATGGACTTCCGCAAAGTAACGCCTGCAGGCAAGTTTAGACAGGGTCACAGTGCAGAAGTCGTCGGCGCCGACACTGGCGCCATCCATGACGTCATTTGTTTACTAGTCGTGGTAAGCTTTTCACGATGAGCACACGTTTGTGAAGTCAGTGAGGAAGTTTACGAGTCATTTTTAGAGACTTTCATTTACGAGAGGCAACGTCAACCTACAACAGCGACAGTGACTGACCCAGCGCTGACTTCTCCATTTACACAGGGTTTTTGCCACTGGTGTTGCAGGCGGCAAAAGCGCGGCGTCATTCCTGGAGCGCTGCGTGGCCTTCATCGGGGAGCGCGCGGCCGACTGCGTGCGCACCAATGCCTTCCTCAACCTACCCAAGGACGCGCTCATCAAACTCATCTCCTCTGACTCTGTAAGTTTCCTCGCTTCCAGGGTACGGGAAGCATACCGTAGAAGCTGTAGCCAGTCAAACGACCTCCATACCAAATTTTATCACGATCGGTTGAGTAGTTTATAGACTACAGGCCCACGTACAAAAAATGTGGGTCATATGAACCACCAGGTGACGTATATAGGACGATATAAGAGCATAAAATAATAAGATTCAGCACTATGCCGTCACTTGTAAGCTGTCCAACTGGGTGCTGGTGAGAATTCAAAAGTGCAACCCTCGATTTTTTCTCCTTGTCGCATGTTTTTTATACGGCGTTGCGGAATAATGGATTAGAAGCTGTATTGAAACAGTATGAAACTGATGCCGTACAGAATCAAATGACCAAATTTACCCTAGAAATGGTCAGAAAATCAAAAAAAATTACCGACTTTGTGGCGCACCATTTGTACGGCATCAGTTTCATACTGTTTCAATACAGCTTCTAATCCATTATTCCGCAACGCCGTACAAAAATCATGCGACAAGGGGAAAAAATCGAGGGTTGCACTTTTGAATTCTCACCAGCACCCAGTTGGACAGCTTACAAGTGACGGCATAGTGCTGAATCTTATTATTTTATGCTCTTATATCGTCCTATATACGTCACCTGGTGGTTCATATGACCCACATTTTTTGTACGTGGGCCTGTAGTCTATTACGCATGAAAACGTTACATTCGCATTTATTCGCACACTGAAATGTGGAAGGAAAGAAAAGAAAGAAAGAAAGATGGAAAAAGTTTATTTATGACAAACACAATTGTTTAAGAAACAAAAAAACAATTTAAAAATCTACAGATAAATAAATTGTCGCAAAATGATCCCGTTGGACCCTACAATAGATGCCATAACATTAGGTACGTAGCTTATGGCTACTTAGCAACCTTAGTGAATTAAAGGAAACCTGACGGTAATCGGTAGAAATTGAGCGCCTAAACAAAGTTCACTGCAATAAAGAGCGTTGTAGTTTACTGTTAGGTAGTGTAAATCCTGCGTCAGCATAATGTCTACTAGCGACTTGTCTCCCGGTGCAGCGACCTCTTCGCGGACGAGCTAATAAGGTTAGAAAGTTGCAATGGAGAAGTAGATACTGAGTATGTTGAAAACGGAAGTAATTATAATTATACCTCAGTACGGTGGCTACACACTTGGACATGGGTGGCAGTAGTGTCGCCGACGGGCGATCAGAGAGGTGCTCCTACTTCCTCACGACCGTACATACATTGATTATTAGCTAGCAACGCCCTCAGGCAGTAGTGGAGCTTCGTGTAGGGCGAGTACGTTAGGTCCTTGGCGCGTTTCTGGTGATGGTCTATTGGTGTATTGCAGCTGTGCCTGGAGGAGGAGGAGGTGTGGCGCTGCGCGCTGGCGTGGGCCAAGCAGCGCGCCGGCGTGGCGCAGCCCTGCGCGCACTGGACCGGCGAGGAGCGCGCGCGCGTCTGCCTGCACCTGACGCCGCTCATGCCGCACGTGCGTCTGCTGCTCATAGGTCAGCCGCAGTGCCAAATCGAGTTCACTACGTTGTTGTATATCGTTCTGATCGATTTGAATTTTTCCGCAGACAGCTGCGTGTTCGCGGAGGAGGTGGAGCCGACGGGCGCGGTGCCGATGGAGCTGTCGCTGGAGCGCTACCGGCGCGCCGCGCTCACCGCCGCGCCGCCCGCCGCGCCGCGCCCGGACTGCCGCACCAGGCCAAGGTCAGCGCCCCACCAAAGCCTTGCCGAACACTGGCGCGCCGTGGAGGGTCGGCAGGGTAGGCAGCGGTAAGGTGACGCACCACAATTTGAACGCGTTGCCAGCCTTTATGACCCCCACTGCGCATGGCTTATAATTATAAACCCCGATAGCGTTTTCTAACACTTCACTCCTGAAAATTTGCCTGAGAATTATAGTCGAAAAACCGTTTAGGTGTGACTTCTATTACGACGACGAAGTTCAATGGCTAAATATGTTCATTAACGGAAGGAAAAATTTGGACAAAACAAAAGAATATTGGTATGGATACTTAAAGTTGTCTTGAAGTTATGGACCATAGTTTAGCACTGGACTATAGTTGGGTAGTTATAAGGTACCTACTTACTTAACTAGGTTAAAATTCACAAGTAATAAGCGGGTTTTGTTTCCAGATTGGCGGTGAACATGTTCGCGGGCTCCACGATACTGCAGGCGGACAAGAGCGCGTACCAGGCCGTCATAAACAACTGGTGGGTGGCCAGGCCGTCGTAAACAGCAGTCGAAAATTTTTGAAAACATATACAGTCAAATTGGCCCAACTGTCTGCTGAAATACGAAGAGATGCTTTATATCGTTAAAATACGACTAATAGATTACTCCATTTAAATCGGTATTGTCACGGGTTTGATTTCATAAATTATCCAACTGGTATTTCACCAACTCGACAATAGTTGGCGATGTGACAATTTGAAATGCAATGCACATCTATATAAAAGAAAGTCGTGTTAGTTACACTATTTATAACTCGAGAACGGCTGAACCGATTTGGCTGAAAATTGGTAGGGAGGCAGCTTAGAACCAGGAGACGGACATAGGATACTTTTTATCCCGATTTTCCCACGGGATTGGAAAATTCCGAAATGTTGTACTAATAAAGCTACAGACATTAAATTTAGCATGCCTACACATTATTCCTTGATTAGTATAAAGATGCACTTACAAAGGAATTTTACAAATTTAAGGCGGAACAAAGTTCGCCGGGTCAGCTAGTTTAATATGAAGCTAACCGGCGTAGACTCTCATCGAGTTCGTAATGTAATCAGAATTGTCACATGTCGCAGACAATTGTCGCGTTGGTGAAATACCAGTTGGATAGTTGGTCTGGTAGTGGCACACAGTTGAGCTGGAAATCCTCGCGGATGCCGAGGGTGATACAACTCACACAATGAGCCGTGACCTGGGCTTGCAGTAGGGAGTCCCCGAGTAGCAAGCGCGTCCTGCAAGGGAAATGTATTCACGTACCACCGTAGAACTCTATCGCAATAATGACATGACTCGAGTATGAGTGACGGCGGCCTGTCAATTGCGACAGGGTTCTTCGGTACATGAATATTCCTTAAAGGTCCGGCCACATCAGTGCGTAAAAGACGTCGACGATGCGGTTACGTGCAAATAAATGTATGAAGAAACGGTAAGAGAACGTGACGGTGTGGTCGCTCCTTTACTGTACAAATTGTGTTGCGCTTTGTCGCTGCCTGGCGACCCTCGTGCACGCCACTGCGGAAACAGACTGATGTAATGAGGTGTTTGCGTAGGGTGGGGCGCGGCAAGCAGGCGTGGCGGCTGCTGTTCCGCGCGTCGCAGCACGGCTTCGGCGCCAGCGCCTTCCACAAGCACTGCGACAACGTGGCGCCCGTGCTGCTGCTCGTACAGGTGCCGCCATCTATTGTTACTAATGTCAAACTGAACGTTAAGGAGTATGGAAGGTGTATCACTGAAAGATAGAATCAGGAACAGTGTGATAAGGGAACGTGCTGGTGTGAAAGAGGATATAGTGACTAGGATAGAAAAAAGTATGCTTAGTTGGTTTGGGCATGTAGAGCGGATGGATGAAAGTAGACTAACTAAACAGATCTATATGGGGAGTGTGAGTGGTTACGTTGGGAGGGGAAGGCCTAGACGGACGTTCCGAGACCAAATAGGAGACGTTTTGGAAAAAGGTCAGGTCAGGAGTACCCGAAACCGACGAGCATGTATGAAGAGATTGATGACTGTGGATGAAGCGAAAGAAATATGTCAGGAATAAAGTAGTCTCTGCCTACCCCTGTGGGAAAGAGGCGTGACGGTATGTATGTGTGTATGTATGTAAAACTGAAATGCTGACGATGATGCCGGTCTGAAAGCAAAGAAAAAATGTAGTATGTTCTAGTTGTTAAAAGTCCTTCGAGTGAATGGGCGATAATCTCAGTAATCATGTTACAGGCGATGCGGCTATCACCCCATCACTATTTTGTTTCCCCTTTTCCACCTGTAACCCCACAATCATTCTGAACGTGGCTTTTAGGTATCGTTACCCTAGGTTCCGTCTACCCCGTAAGGGATGAAGACGTGATATGTGTATGTAAAAATAATCTAATCTGCAAACTTTAAAATTCGTTATGGAAACTTGGCCTCACTTGTACTTATCGATATCGAATTGATTTTTAATTGATCGAGCAGGTGGGTCATCTGATGGTAAGTGATCACCACTGCCCATAGACACCCGCAACCCCGGAGGGATTGCAGATGCGTTGCCAACCTAGAGGACTAAGATGAATGGCCTCTTGTGCCCGTAATTTCCCCGGCTGTCTTACTCTCCACACCGGAACACAGTTGTGCAAGCACTGCTACTTAGCGGCAGGATTAGCGAGTAAGATGGCTGAAACTGGTGATGTTGGCTGAAAACATCAACTAACGGTAATTTAAGTATCTGCGGTAGTGGCGTTCCGTGAAAAATTTCAGCTAGGCAACCTCAAGAAAAAAATATATCTAACTTAAAGCGGTGTGACTAGCGAGGTTGGTAGAGGAACCGCTGGAAATCCAGTTGTTGAGATGACACGCCGAGAACTGTATTAAAATGTCGGTGTGTCAGCTGCCGCGCGGCGAGCTGCTCGGCGGGTTCTCGGAGGCGGGCTGGAGCTACGGCGGCGCGGGCGGCTACGTGGCGGCCGAGCGCGCCTTCCTGTTCGCGCTGCCCGCGGCGCCCGCGCAGGCGCAGCCGCAGAAGCACCCGCTGCTCAAGAAGGCCTTCGCGCTCTGCTACCATCCCGAGTCAGTACACACCCAGTCCTCTTAGAGTGCCATTTGCGCTTCCGTTTCGGATACAGCTTCTCCAATATCTATACAGCCGACCTATAGACTTTATTCTCAGTTACATAACAAGCGTGTTTAAATATTTTTGAACAGATAGCTGCGTAGAACTCCCATAAGGGCGAGTGAGATAGCAAAACAACCCCCAATGTTCATTAATTCAGTATTGACCTTTGTGTTTTGTTACTTAGGCTCTGTCTACCCCGTAAGGGATAAATACGTGATTTAAGTAAATATGTGTGAATTTGTGGGGAATTATTTTTTTACAAAAGCGTTACAATGGACTGGACTAGACTACAGGGACCGATCGTTAGATGCGGTATTAAGCATGCTGTTGTACCAGAGTTATGCGAAATAGCTAAACGTTAAAAAAATAATCACTAATAAGATGACTTGATTTTCCTATTCACTTAGCTCCCTCGCCGGGCCAAATTTTTTAAAGCACATGCGAAGATACGACTCTAAAATGGTGAAAAATTGCAGTGAATTTGAAATACGAGTAGAATAGAAGAAAATTACAGCTCTAATCTTATCAACCAGTTGAAAAATCAATTTTTTGGTACCATCGAGTGATTTGCTTTCAAGAATCAAGCCTCTTCTCTAGAAGTTAGTGTGGCTGACCGGTGAATAAAATAACTCCTGTTACTCCACAGCTGCGGTCCAATTTTCGGCGCCGGCGCAGACCTGTTACTGTCCAGTAACTGCAACTGTAACAGCGACAGTTACAGCAACCTGCACTCGTACGGCGCGCCCGATGCCGCCGGCTCGCTGGCGCCGGACTACAACTTCACTGTGCGCGACTACGAGCTGTTCACGTACGCCAACTGACGTGCAACACGCGCTGCTACTGCTGCTGCAACAGTTACAGCAACCTGCACTCATTTGGCCTGATTAAAAACAGTGCGGATTAACGTGCAACAACGGGCTGTCGATATAAGCCAAGTGACACGCTGCAAAACGCGCCTGCTACTGCTACTGTAACAGTTGCAATAACCTGCGTCAAATGCAATGTGTGTATACTATATTTTGACTCTGATTCTGTATAACTACGGTGTTCTATATTGGTGTTATGAATTTGTGCTTCCATTGTAATTTAAGTCTTACCCTTAATAAAAAAACCCATATTAAATATTATTTTGTAAGTTACCCTTTTCTCAGTGTTTATTGTGCGCAAGAGACGACAAACCAGTGGTATAATAAAGCGGTTTAAATAATACCGACAAGTTATTTGCATCAAACTGCGACACCAGCGCCATATTTTCTAATCTTGACATTAAAGGTTAGGTATGTTTTATATTTCAACCCTGTAAATTTACCAAACGCTTTTTAAACAATACATACATACATACATACATACCGTCACGCCTCTTTCCCACAGGGGTAGGCAGAGACTACTTTGTTCCACTGGCTACGATCCTGACATACTTCTTTCGCTTCATCCACATTCATTAATCTCTTCATACATGCTCGTCGGTTTCGGGTACTCCTGACCTAAACAATACAATAACTCTTTATTAAACACCACATAACACACCCAAAACATTCTTCATTTAACAACCAAAAGAGAAAAGAGGTACCTATACAGAATATTGCAAGGTAACAACAGGAGCCCTTATCGCTACAGAGTGATCTCTACCAGGCAATCATAATGGACTGGACAAATGAACAGATGGTGCAATTTAGAATATATTATGTATTAATAATATACTAAGTAGTGAAAATACTACATTATACATGAAACACATTTATTATTATTATTATTTGATGATTTTCTTCAAGCAGTTACATCACATGAAAAGTAAATAAAAATCGAATAAAATAATTAATTCTGCTCCATAGTTCCATCTGTCGGGGAGTGTAAGTATGATAAGAAGCGCCATCTAACTGCTCAGTTGGAAGCATCGTTACCACCACTGCGAAGTTGTACTAAAGATGGCGCTAGTAGTTCTGAAAGTAAGACGTGCATCACGAAATGATAAACTTTTCATTCCCGGCCCTAAGGTAACTTTTTTGTGTTCTTGTTTCAGTAGGTATTATTTAGAAATATCTCCCCATACAATAGAAGTTTTTTTCAGTGTTTTTTTTGGTCTCTATAATTATTAGTATCTCGATGACCGCTGTACCGGATGCTCGGTATTTTTTTTTTGGTACGTTTTCCAAAAATGAAGAAACCTAGCTAGATCGATTTATCGCCCCCGAAACCAACGGGCCAACGATCTTCATGAGATTTCGTATGCAGGGGTGCATACCAAATCCCATGAAGATCGTTGGACCCGTTTCCGAGATTCAGATTATATAATATATGTATCTATCTATGACATGGTTTTCATATTTCTGAGTAAACGTTTCGGCAATCCGGTGCATAATAAGTATATATTCAAGAATTGCTCGTTTAAAGTTCCAACGCGATAGATAGTAAGGAACTGTACGGCCTCAATTTTTAACACAAAAAGAGAATACCTATTGCCATTAAATTTTTACGCAACAGAATAAAAACTCGTGATAATTTATAACCAACTTTCTCGTACGTTATACCACGGGATTTCCATAGCAGATCTCCACCTTTCCCAATTTCCCGCGGGTTTCCCGGCGGCGCGCGCGCCCGCATCCTCTCTAGGATTGACGTTATGCTACTTATCTAAACAACTTTCCTTTTCAAAACGCCATACATCCATTCCGATGCCATTAACTTTCAACCTTAAGAGTTGCCCGACAAAGTTGCCATCGCAATACCAGTGAATATCACTTAAAACGTTATAGTCTCATTTGATTAGGAATCTATTACGTACAGCAAGTGCATTGCCTCCCATCTTGACGGCACATGCGGGTGGACATTTCGTATGAATAAAGCTATATAATGCTTGGGTAAGTAGGTATGGAAGTGGCCAAATACGCCATGTGGCGCAATAATATTGTCTACAGTTGTATAATGATACAAAGAGCCCCTTTATTTCGTCAGAAATCAGGCTCTTAATGAAGCAAAGTTATTAAAAGTTGCACCATGCATTACGACTGAACAGGGACCCGATTTTTGAAAGCACATCACTCGAAAGTACCACTCGAAAGTGGTAAAAATCAGGAGCTCAATTTTTGAAAGCGTTGTGTGAAAATACCACTCGATAGTGGTGAATAATTGTGCTGAATTTGAAATACGAGTAGCATAGAAGACAATCACAGCTCTCATTAATCTTGTGAACTAGTCAAAACTCGGCTTTCAAAAATCGGGCCTCAGCTTATACCTATCTCCAAAACTACAGCACTAATCAAAGGTTTGACTAGTTCACAAGTTAATGAGAGCTGTGATTGTCTTCTATGCTATCCGTATTTCTAATTCAGCGCAATTTTTCACCACTTTCGAGTGGTATTTCCACACATGTGCTTTCAAAAATCGGGCCCCTGATCTCAACCAAGAAAAAATACAACACCATCTTAATCGGTACCATGTTCTTGTCTGCTGAATAGGTGAAAAAGCTCGTGACTAACTCCACAACGTTCAACTCGAACCATTTAACTTTAGAAAGCTAAATCGTAACTAGTCTGATTTTGATGTAGAATAAGAGCGCTTTTTAGCGGATTTCTTTAACGGCTTTCCCTAAAGAAAGGTAGGTTAGTTAGGTACTACATATTTATAAAACACTACTTCACTACATAGTATAAAATAAAGTCGCTTTTTCTGTCCTCATGTCCCGATGCATGCTTATATCTTCAAAACTACACAACGGATTTTCGTGCGGTTTTTTTTAATAGATAGAGTGATTCAAGAGGAAGGTTTATATGTATAATACATGCATAATATACCGTGCGAAGCCGGGGCGGGTCGCTAGTAGGTACATATAACAAATTACAGAACCAACCTAAATGTACAAAGGCGAACTCATCCCCCAAAACGAGGGACCGTTTTGGGGGATAAGAAAAAGATAATTTGATTTATTGATATCGATATGTTTGTGGCATTAATTTATACTATAGATAAAAAGCTATATTGTCATTGTCACGGCTCGTGCGCTGCGCCGGCACCGCCGCGGCCACGAGGATAACTGCACCTGTGCAGAAACAGGTGACGCAATATCTTTCATATTAGGTACATAGGTTTTTTTACAATCGAGGAAACGTTTGGATGTGCGGGAAACACCAGATTTTTGCAAACAAATAACTAGGTACCTATTGCCCCGCATTGATTTTACGTCGATTACATTTAGCGAGATTTTTTTTCTCGACTTTCAAACACGGGTAATAAAGTTAAAAACCCTCATCTGTCGGTAATCTTTTATATGCTTCCAATATTTTTTAATGTTCCGTCAAATTTCGTGTTATGAGTCGACTGTCTGCACAGAGTAGTAGGTATATTCTTGACCACTGGTCACGGCCGTCGACTTTCTTGGGAAAATAGAGTGATGGTTTCCCCATGCCTTGCGCATGCGCACCGCAGTGCTGTAGTTCGGAGTTCTCGATTGATGGATAGTGCTCTGCTGCTCGCTCTCACAGGTTACTAACCTTTACGACACGTGCAGGAAGAGACAGGTCGTCGTATTCTATAACCGGGCACCGTACACTTTGCTGCTACCGCAAAATGGAGAAAATGGCTTTAAAATTTTACGGTTGCCATCCATTGTCTGGGTTACAATTCAATTGGAAACGTTCAAAAAGTTGGTACGATTTTTGCGAAGCAATTCAACTGTGTGTGTGAGGCTCCCAATCCGCCCTGGGCCCGCGTCGAACTACAGCCTAAGCCATCTCATTGTCAGAGAACTGTGCCCAGCAGTGGGAACAGTATGTATGTAAACTCTTTATTGTGCAAAATAAACATAAAACAAATACATTTGACAAACACTGAGATACATGCACAATGGCGGACTTATTCATGTAAGGGTGGATAAATGGAGAGATGGACGAGTGAGTTTAAAAATTACAAATACTGAGAGCCACAATACATAACTTTACCGAAAATAATACATAAACTCATAAAACCTACCAGACAATATCTATAATCAATAAAATAAAATACATACATACACAAATCACGTCTATGTCCCTTACGGTGTAAACAGAGCCTGAGGTAACAAGACCTAAAGGCCACGTTTAGCATGATTTTAGGCGCATAGATGGAAAGCGGAATCAAAATAGTGATGGGTTGCTAGCCGCATCGCCAATAACATGATTCCTAAGTATTTCGCCCATTCCCTCAAAAAAGACAAATAAAATACATAAAATAAGTAAATAAAGAGCACAATAAATTAAGGAACACTCCAGATGAATATGAAGAATGTATAAGTGCGATGATACCAAGAGTCGACATAAGAAAATAGACTCACTGTACTTTGCTTCCTTTGGTCAAAACCAATTTAGCTATTAATACCATTCGCATTTTTTTTTATTTGTTTTCAGTTAGTTATACTTTAATTTGTTTTTTTTATATTTATAATCTTATGCTCATTCCAATTATTTTTTTAAAGCAGCATGTGTTCTAACGCTCGCAGCGTTTTTCCCACGGCCATGCGCGCGGCGCGCGCCGGTTAATCTCAATAATAACATTATCATACTGGCCAGTTATAATTGTCCCGCGTATATTTACACCAGAACCGGTCGCGGGGCTATATGATACGTAGCCTTTTTTACGTCTACGCGCATGCTTGTTATTTGCATGTTGGGATTTTGAAAATAGAAACTTGTTATTGAGCTAGACAAGATGAACGTTAGGTGCCGGTAAGTTAGTGGCTGGTATAAGTTTCTGCTTGGCACCTTGGGGCTTAGTTCTCTGGAGGCGAGGCGTAATTATAGGCTCTTGACCAGCGCTTGTCGAATATTGCGTGGAGATTCTGACTGTCCGGAGTTGGTGGCGCAGTTAGTACGCCTATTAGCGTCCCGCTGTCCCAATCCAGCTTCAATTTGCGCCCCCGCAACCGTGCTTTGCTGGCAGTTCCCAAGGCGCGCACTGTGTCACACAGGAATTCACCACTTGTTTGCGCCTTGCGAAATCTCAATGCGCTTCTTGCATCAGCACCTGACTGCGATATATTTGCTAGTAGCTGGAGGACTATATGCTGTGAGTGTATGAAGTTCTGTGAGGCGAAGGATGACCTTCCGTCTTCACTTAATTGTTTGTAAATGTTAATGCTGTTTGCTGTTTATTTTTTGTGCTATGTGTTATACGTGTTGTACTGCTGTAATTAAGTATGTGTATGAATTTCACAGTGCCTTGGCTTGTCTGTAATGCTGTGTAATTATTTCAATAAATAAATAAATAACATCCACATTCCAATTTCCACTTCATACAGTTTTAGATAGTAAGTTTCACAGCCACTGGTAACATAGGAGATGTTTCCAAGCTACAATGTCCTAAACTGATATCTGAATAAGGCCACAGCAGACTGCGATTCCGTTTGGGACAAGGATAATTCGTTTCACAACGGCAACAAAATTATATAGAAAACTAGCATCCCGCCCCGGCTTCGCACGGGTGCAATCAGTGTTTCTGTGCTATATTATGCATGTATTATACATATAAACCTTCCTCTTGAATCACTCTATCCATTATAAAGTCCCGAGTTCGAATCCTGGTCAGTGCATATATTTGTGTGATGAGCACGAATATTTGTGCCTGAGTCGTGGATGTTTTTATCTATTTAAGTATGTATTTCTCTATATAAGTATGTATATCGTTGTCTAGCACCCATAACACAAGCCTTACTAGCGCTTACTTTGGTACTAGGTCAATTTGTGTGAATTGTTCCCTAATATTTAATACTAGCTTTCCGTCCGCAGCTTCGCCCGCGATAAATTAATTTTCCCGTAGGAAAACGTATTTTCCCGCGGTAAAAAGTAGCCAATGTCACTCAGTGATAATGTAGTTTTCTAACGCCAAAAGAATTTTTAAAATCGGTCCAGTAGTTTCGGAGCCTATTCAATGCAAACAAACAAACAAACAATCAAATTTTTCCTTTTTATAATATTAGTATAGATTTAAGATGCAGGATCGATTGAATAAGTCCCCACTTCAGCATAAAAAACCTACAACAGGATATAAGTGCTTGTAATAATAATAAACATACACATAGGTACACAAACCACGTCTTTATCTCTTACGGGGTAGACAGAGGTGACAAGACCTACAGGCCACGTTCAGCAAGATTGTAGGCACAAAGATGGAAAACGAAATCAAAATAGTGATGGGTTGCTAGCCGCATCGCCTATAACATGATTCCTATGATTTCCGCCTATTCCCTCGGGCTTATACCACCTGCGCGGGAAGAGAAGCAACTGGTACATTCTATGTTTTTTCTTTGCTCCCAGACCAGCATTTTCTAAAGTTTGAATAAACATTCCTCTTGAAAGGCTCTCATCCAGGCCGCATACAGTGTTAGTCACCATTCTCGAGAACCTGAAAGCTTTCCGCCGCATAAATCAGCGGTTGGCCCTTCGTGGAAGATTCCAAAAACTTGCGCATCGCTTTTATCCGTATCAGCAAAAAACTAAAATTTCCATTGTCTCGTACTAACAAGAGACCTTCGAGCCATAAGTGTACCCCTATGGTATTCAGTGGTGCTTAGAGTCATGTCATGATCATTTTAGAATTCAGCGGTAGTCTTTCAATTAGGTATTTACTTTTACTGGATTATGGGGTGGCCAATGTGGTGGGTAAGACCCATAATATCTACTAACTAGACTCTGTACAATCTAGTAATTACTTACACATATTTCTGCACAAACAAGTAGGTGTCTTGTAGCA